>CM060903.1:960859437-961234437 GCA_030737815.1 Allium fistulosum | reverse complement strand
CTATTTAGAGGTTTAATTTTTGTTAAGATTGTATACGTGAAATAAATTCCATTAGCTAAGCAAGGAATTATTTGAATTTGTCATTATTTTTATAAAGCTTTTATTCATCATGTGAATGTTATCATGTTATTGTTCAATTTAAATCAAAAAATTATTAATTTTTGCTGAACTAAATAATTATTTTGATAAATTTCAGGTTTCTTAGTTAGGCATAAAAAATTGTTTGGATAAATGAATGACACGTTTTTAGTTGAAATGTTAACATTATTCAAGTTCCTAAAGTTGTAAATTTGAAAATACTTAAGTGAAATATCTATAATGATTTTGAAGTGATAGGATAAGAACTTAGAATATAAAAAATTTGGTTTAAAAAAATTAATGAGTGGACCAAGAAAACATGCATTTTGGAAATATGAATAATGTAACTGAAAATATTATGAGAGAATAAGAAGAAAAGTACGCTATTTTATTTTACAATCATATAATATGATTTGAGTTTAAAACTCACTTTTTAACACATATGTATAGGTCCCAAATCATAAAAATAAAATCAAGTAATATTTTGAGTTTACACACACACACACCGTGTAAAAGGTAATTAAGAAGGAACAAATTAGTTTCTCTGGCATTGTGGAAATCAAGCCATTGAACCAACTTGAAAATAACTTTCTCAAGTGTTGCTCATTTTTTCCACATACAAAGTTTGACTTTTACTTCTTTTATTTTGTTTTTTCAAAATACTTTGTAAAAGATCAAGTTAAATCGAAATAATGGACAAGCAACTCATTTTGACATTAATTACTTCATTAGATACCATAACAATAGCATTTATTAATGGTTTATCAATTGCATTTATGCCCTAAATTTAGTTTGATCGAATTTAAATTAGTGACAACTCACATTAAATCCATTTTAGCTCAAATATTAAAGATTATGCTTAATTTTCTCAAATAATAATCCTATTTTCATCAGATAGCTTTTATATAATCATGTGCTAAAAAATTAATACTATCAAAAAAAAATACAAATCCTTTCTTTTTTTTCTTAGAAAAAATAGGTGCCTATTATTTTGATTCATCTACTGAATTTAGGTTCTTTAGCAAATCAATTTCTTTTGACATATTATCCTATAAAAATTAAAAAAATGACATAAAAATGAATTGGCAAATGGGAAGCTCCAAACCTATAATCATTTTTAGTATAAAGTTATAACTCTTTATATCAATAATACTCCTCTGCCATTTCAAAATCTCGTTCCTTAAATTAACATAAAATCTCACTCCTTAATTTGATATTTAATCAAACTTAAAGATACTAAAATCCCTCCAAAAACATAACTAAAATCTTGAATAGAAGGAAAGAAATTAATACCCATGTTATTTTGTCTATTTAAGATTTTGATGAAGATTGAGGAAATTAAGATTGAGTAAGTTTTCCTCATACTCATAAAATTATATATTTACGGTTTAGGGTTTGGAGATGAAAAGACAAATTTTATGGTACAACAATGTACATGAAATGGAAACTAAGAAGAAAGAGAAAGATAGATTATATAAATGACAATTTAGTAATTTTAATGAGATTTTATAAGAGGAGTGTGTTGTTTGACTGTTCCCTTTTGTTAATTAAAAAATTAACTCTTTTCATTCCCTTTAGTCAAAATGATTCACTATTTAACAATTCACTATAAGTAATTGTTACTCCTGTTACCAACATGAGGAATTAATACTTGTATTAATCCATAAAAAGTGAGGATATGAATCCATATCTACTATTAACAATGCATGCAATTTTTTACCTCTAGTGCAACATTCAACCACCATGGATAATTTAAAAATCCAATGCCATAAAAATAGAGAGAAAGAAAAAAAGGTTTTTAAACAACAATTAAAATGCTTTAATATAAATAGAATAAGTTATATCAACCAGTAAACCATGCTTATAAGCTTTGTACCTTTTGTGCAACATTGAACCAGGATAGTCTTGAGACTAAATAACTTGAAAGAAAGAGAAAAATCATCAAACCACCATGGGCAATTAACATATAATTATGATAAAAAAATTAGAAGCAAATAATATAAGACCCAAACTTATGAAACATAAAGTTAAATTTTTATCATAATGTAGAAACGTACTTATAAGTAACAATTTTCCAATATTGGTAGGATCAATAAAGATATTATTAGCGAGTTTAAATAGATGGTAAGCAATTAACAACATTAGTAAAATAAATCCTTTCATCTTGATTATATATTGGATAAATAAATTAGAAGATAATAAAATTAGTTAAATAAGGTATAAATTAAAGTGGATTAACAGAAAGAATGATATTACAATAACGAAAAAAGAACATGAACGGGGAAGATGAAACTAAAATAATGGAGAAATGGATTTGAAATGGTGTAAAAGGAATACTTAGAGTAATAATATAGACCTTATGTAATAGAAGCATTATTAGGGGAGAGAGACGGGAAGATAAAATGAAATGAGTAGGTTGCAAAGCAATTATAAATGTGGTAATTAATGTAAGGATGAAAAATATGTAAAACAAAGAGTTTAATTGCCAAAAAAAAGGATTTAACTCTCTAACTTATGAGAAGAAAGAAAAAGAATGGTTAAATAAAATACTTATAATATAGAATAGATGGATGGTTAGTATGATAAAAAAACATATATTTGATGGGTATATATATAATATGTCACACGTTATATTTAATTGCTACAAACAATTATAACATCCCAAACTTCCATAATTTCTTTCAAAACAGATAGTGTTTTAATATACTATTCCGTTGAATGTGGATATTCTTATTACCAATTGCAATGAATTTTCTAAGAAAATGCTATATAATGGTTACAAATGAATGGAATATCATCAATATTCCATCAAAAAACAAATTAATAAGATCACAATTGTTTACAAATGAAAGGAATAATATCATCAAACAACAAGTCAATAAAGTCAACATTTTTAATCGATCTCAACGGAATCAAACAAAATAACAAATTTAACACTAAATTAAATGAAAAGACAAATAAAAAATTAAACTTATTAATCGATCTCAATTGAATTAGTGTTTTTTGGGAGGTTCTTAAATAATGTTTCGATAGAAACAGTAACACTGAAAGTATGGTAGAAACATAATCACTATAATATATATATATATATATTCACAAATAATTTAAGATAAAGGTAAAGCGAAGAATTATTAGTGAATTAAACCGAATTTTAATCAAAAGTCAAAGTTTTTTCCAAAGAATTCTTAATTTAGTTTAGATAGATAGTATTAAACATAGGAGTGAAACTATTGAACATGGGAAATAACCGAGGAAACAAAAAAAATTGTATTGAAAATGAAGTGAAGAGGAAAAACTATTGTTAGAATATAAAAGAAAAATAAATGTAGGATTATTTTATGTGGACAGTTACAAAGGAAAATATTTGGAATAATGAGCTATATGCTATAAAAATAATATTTTTTTTCTCAAGATAGCATTTATAAATCCAATAATCTACATCAAATAAATAACCAAGCTCATAATCCTAAAAATTGAAACAGAAACTATAAGAAGAGATAACTTTAGGCATAAAACTCAAATAACATATCAGCAATTTTGAATAAAAATAATAAATTCAATATCGAATTGAATTAAAAGACAAATAATAGAATATAATTCAAACCTTTAAATCAAGCTCGATAGGTCCAATCAGCCAAGATTTTTTTAGGCCACTTTTGATCTGTAACATTAAAAGCAAGGTAGAAATACAATGCAATACATCAATAAAATCATAAATAATTGAAGATGATTGCAAATTTACCGTAGAAACAAAATCAAAATCTCTTATCTACAACCAAAGAATGACTATTGAAGTAACATTTTAAAAGGAAAAAACATAGGATATAATAGTATTGATGGATTTAAAATTTTATTATAGATAGGGGGTTAAGAAAATGAAAGTAAGAACAGAAAATGAGCATGGAACATTTCTGAATAGCTAACATAGAAAATGATTTATTTTAGACGAGTGTCATGGCACGCACTTCGCGCGTGAGAATAGCACATGCTTCACGAGTAAATTTGTTAGGGAGATTTTTTACAGTCATTTGTTGATTTCTGGACATGTACACTATCTTTCACTGAATATGCTTTTGGAGATATATCATCTTTTCTAGTCGACCTTTTCTTATCAGAGTGTTTAGTATCCATTGGTTGGCTGATAAATTGTGTTGTATGCTGAAATTAATTTTTTAATATATAGAGTAAAGTAATAATGTGATGACTGACATGTACTTTTGAACACTTTTTATAAGAAGCACAATCTTTATGCATATTTAAAAATAAAAATCAACATGAAAAAATAAATTCTCATCGATCAGTTGATTTTATGTCCGTGAATAATACGTAATTATGATGTTATTTTGAGAATACACAGAGCAATGCACTTAAATAAACAAAACAAACAAATTCTAAAAAGTGCAAATTACCTTTCTAATATAAAATAGAAATGTAGAAGTTGCAATTGTAGAAATGATTTTTTTTCCTTGTAGAATAAGATTGAAAGTATTTAAAACTAAAAAATAACACGAAAAAAGAATAAATTTTCATCGATCAACTGATTTTTTTGGCAAAGCCAGCGGAGTTGAATGCCCCCTACCATTTATTTATATTTATTTATAATAATAAGAAAAGTTCTTACATCATAAATAGGAATGAACAGAGATAACTAAGAAAAGAATAAAGAAAATAAAGGATAAAAAACAACAACGTAACAAACTAAGCATAACCAAAAGTTATACCTAATTATGAACCACAGCTTCTTCAAAAGGGTAGGAAGAAAATGTCACTGTAGAGTGTATCTGATGGTAGATTCGATAATAAACATGCATTCTCTTTCATATCTTGTTGTTAAACATGATGTCATTCCTCTCTCTCCATAGCTCAGCAGCAGTCACCTTTAAGCACAGAAGCATCTCATATGCAGCAGAATTTTTCCATTTAGTTGCATTATATATGTTATACCATTCAATCTTTCTATCCCACACCAGACTACTAAATCCTCCCCTTGATTTTAACTTCGACCATATGAAATAAGTATACGGACATGAGAAGAATAGATGATGAACATCCTCCTCATAATTCTGACAAAAAAGACATAGGGTATTCACATTAAAACCTTTTCTACTCAGGTTGGCCTTAGTATGAATAGCATTTCTGAAGATTTTCCATAGCATAAAATTTAAGCTCTCACTTGTATGTCAATTCTAGATTCGTTTATTCCAAGCAAATCTATTGTGTGGTATATGTTCTTCTAAAGCAGCATATATTATGGTAGTTGAATGTTCTCTGTGCTTACCAGTCCAGCTATATTCATCCTTAGATGCATAAATATAAGGGTGATGATTATATTTGTCCCATCTTCTGTTGATCTCAGGGAGGTAGAATGAGGTAATTCAATCTTACCATCTCTGATGTAATTAATTGCTTTTTCATGCATAGGGATACCTATCATCCATGTTTCAGCATAAGTCATAGAACTGCATAATATCAAGCCTTTATCTAACCACGACACAGTCCAGAATCTTCCATGGCTTTGTTGTCTTAAGGAGAGAAAAGAATGAGGCAGAAGGGCATCTCTTATTTTCAGCATCAACTTCCACACCCAGCTACTTGCTCGTTTTGGTTTCATTATCCATATATCTCCATTTTGGAGGTTATGATTGAGACACCAAACAAACCATAAAGAGTCAATTCTGTAAAGAAGATTGTCAAAATGCTTCGATAGAGCTGCAGTATTCCATCTTTTGAGGTTTTTTATTCCCAAACCTCCATTTATCTTTGGCAATTCCAGTTTGTTATAGGCTATAGGGGACAGTTTTCTGTTGTGCATGGTTCTTGTCCATAGAATCGCAGATCTAATCATGGCTATCAGTTTAGTAGGTAGAAGAAAGGTTCTACACCAGTATACTATCATGGAGAAGATAAATAAATTGATTATGACTAATCTGCCAGCCTGAGTAAGGAAACTATTGTGCCATTTCTCAAACACACTTGTTATTTTTTCATAGATACATTGTGATATAGTGATTCTTTTGCTGGCTAAAGGGATGCCTAAATAAGTCATGTCAGACTCAAGTGGATACATTTTAGTTATATTAAGGCACGTAGATATTTCATTTGTATTTAGGCTAGCTAATAGAATGTGAGATTTATTATGGTTAAGCATTAGACCAGAAAAACGATGAAAGGATTCAAGAGTGTTCATAATGGCATTCAATGATTGAAAAGTAGGCTTGGTGAATATAATTAGGTCATCAGCAAATGCTAGGGAAGTGATCATAGGGGATTTACACTTGGGATGTAGAACAAATTTTTTTAAGTGTAACTTGATGTTGAAAGGCTATGGTAAGAGTTTCAAATAATTATTATGAATAGATATGCAGAGATAGGGTCTCCTTGCCTTAAACCATTCATTCCTTTAAAATATCCCACCGTATGAGCATTGAAAACAAAGAGTATATCGTACTGTTGAAATGCACTAATAAATCTAGCTGTAGAATTTAGGAGGAAATTTCATCTTAGATAGGATATGCATTAGAGCTAACCAGTGGACAGAGTCGAAAGCCTTTTTTATGTCAATTTTCATCATAGCTCAAGGGGAAATGTTTGCAGAAGAATATCCATTGAGAAGCTCGTGAGAAAGAAGGACATTGTCTAGGATGCTTCTATTGGGGAGAAAAGATGCTTGATTAGATGAGATTATAGGAGGAAGTACCTTGATTAGATGAGATTATAGGAGGAAGTACCTGTTTAAGTCTAGAAGCTAGAATTTTTGAAATGCTTTTATATATAATGTTACAGCAGGCTATAGGTCTAAATTGAGTTACACATGAGGGAATATCAACCTTATCGATCAATTGATTTTATTTCCGTAAATAACATGTAATCATGATATTATTTTAAGAATACGCAGAGCAATGCACTTAAATAAACAATACAAACAAATTCTAAAAAGTGCAAATTGCCTTATTATATAAAACAGAATTGTAGAAGTTGCAGTCTCAGAAATGATTTTTTTTCCAGTAGAATAAGATTGAAATATAAAAGTGCAAGATAGGGTTGTAGTGTAAAGTACAGTTTCAGTGGTATAATTACACTAACCTTAAGCTTTGATATTGGAGATTAACAACGGCGAGCAACTCAATGAAGCGTGCCTAAAAGGAAACAGTGATGGTGAGTGATCTGAATGGAGATGACAGGAGAGGGAAGTGGAAAATGAATAGGAGTGGAAAGAGATGTGAATATGGATGGATAAAGTGAGTGGCATTCATAGAATTTGGTAGATATTTCTAGAATGCTATATTTGAGTTATGAAGTTTGAATATATCTATTTTGTACCTAAATTTAAATAATGACGACATTATTGAATTAACTGAAATTAATGCTTATTAATTCCACTTTCCAACATTTTATTCATATTCCCTTGAATCTATCATTGCACTCTTTAAGTTTCTCATACATATACGTTTTGATATTTGTATTATTTATTCATAGTTTAATGCATAACCTTGAAATTCATAGATCTCCAGATATGGTATATAATAAATCAAGTTATATTCATCATTTTGTTTAATTTAATTATACATTAACATATATTTGGAAGTTCACGGTCGGACCAAAAGTTATACATGGCATATGTCACCTAATGATATCTAATGGACATAAATACTCTAATAGGTTTTTTATTGAAAAGTTAATAGAGCGATATCACTACTATACATACAACATGTTATATTTTTAAGTTTGTAAACATAATTTTATAACGTTATATGGTTGCTGTCCTTAATTTTGCTATGTGTTTATTCTTATAATTGTATAATGTTATATCAACCACTTGCATAATGGTGCAGTAAATTGATATTAATTCCACTTTATGCATTAACATATATTTTTTCCATTTTCCATATAAAGGGCAATTTTGGAAGTTCACGGTTAGACCAAAAGTGTGTGCTTCCAAGCCAACTATTAATAAAGAGTTTCTCATACATATACGTTTTGATATTTGTATTATTTATTCATAGTTTAATGCATAACCTCGAAATTCATAAATTTCCAGATATGGTATACAATAAATCAAGATATATCCATTTGTTTAAATTAATTATACATTAACATTTTTTTTTATTTTCCATATAAAGGGAAATTTTGGAAGCTTGCGGTCGAACCCAAAGTTTGCGCTTCCAAGCCAACTATTAATAAAGAGTTTTTCATACATATACATTTTGATATTTGTATTATTTATTCATAGTTTAATGCATAACCTTAAAATTCATAAATCTCTAGATATAGTATACAATAAATCAAGATATATTCATTTGTTTAAATTAATTATACGTTAACATTTTTTTTCATTTTCCATATAAAGGGCGATATTGGAAGTTCGCGTCGGACCAAAAGTTTGCGCTTCCAAGCGAACTATTAACAAAGATAAGAAGTTGAGAAAATAAGAGTAAGAAGAAAGAATGAGCGTGGAACATTTTTGAACAGTTGAAATAGAGAATGAAAGGGCATATATTGTTATTAATATATAATGGATTTAATTTGAAGCTTGGAATGGTAGGTAATTATTAAAGGGGTAAGTAAACTTTTTTCCTCAAATCAACTAGAAAAGAGTATTAGGAGTAAGAATGAATGAGAAGAAAGAATATATATGGTCTCATATTCTCCTTTTTATATATAATAGAATAGATTTGCGGGAATCGGGAGATGAAAACCACCTTTTGCTTATATTTTTTATTTGATTTTGTTTTTGAATTTTTTTTCCTTATGCTACCATCATAATTTGGCCAAAGAAGAGAAGAGAAAAGGTAGGAAATGACTAAATGAATTTCAGTTTGTAAGAAAGTAATAAAAGAAGAATATATGCTATGCTTCCTTTTTATTAATCTCCTGTCTTTTCAAATTCAATTTGAAAACCTATCCCTTGCCCCTTTGGTGGCCATAGATGGAGAGAAGTGGGCCATAAAATCTTTCAAAATCATTTTATATATGTTTCATTTAAAACCAATTTAAACATTCCGTTGATATCCTATATCGATACGCACGTTTATACATTTTATATTCACACTTTATCAAACAATAATGGTATTCAAACACCAAATACAATTTAATAATTAATATTTCACATATATTAATCAATTCAATGACTTTACAACAATTATAAATTGATTAAATCGTGTGGTCTATTCGAAGTATTCATCATTTCAATTGTGCGACCAAAGGTGTAAATTCAATCAGCGATTAATACTGAACAATTCAAATATTAACATTTACATATCCATTAATAAAACCTAATTGACTAAATTTATTGCTTACCAGTCCATTAATAAAATCTAATTTTACTCATTATAAAAAATACCCGGTATTTTTTTTGAAAACCCAGGAGAACCCGCGCGGGCCGGTAAACTCCTGAGGAGGGTTTAGTCTAGCCGTCCGCTGATCCAAGCCCCCATACCCCCGGGTAAATTTATATAGGATAGAGAAGCACATGGTAGGAATCGAACCTAAGTCTTTTTACCAGAACCCAAGCCTCATTTCCACTGCGTCGCACCCGCGGACATAAATTCTCTTCATCAACGATTATTTACACCAATTCTCTTCATCAACACTGTATCATGTTAGGGCTTGTTGAATTTAGTTTGGGTCAAAATTCCAATATCATCCATATTAACCTTAGCAGTCCATAAACGAAGTCCTTGGTTTAAAATAACATTTATTGTTAAGCATACTACTTGTAACGACCCGTAAATTAATCGCTTTGTATTTGAATATTTAAATCATTTCTAAATATTTAAATAATGCATTTTGATAACAAAACAAACATATTTTAAATATTAATTAATGATATTAAAGTAATTTTCAAATTTTGTTTGCCAAAACAATTAGTTCAAATAAAAATAGAAAACGCGACCGAAAAATGTTTCCCGAAATTTCGACTTTTCGGCATCGGAAAGTCATCGAAAACACTGTGCATATTTTTTTATAACTCATATACACATGCGCACACAAGTACATATGTCATGTGATAAGTTAATTATAATGTTGAAGTTAATAACCATGCTTAGTTTAAAATAAAATATGATTTGACTAAATATGCATATAAAAACCTAAATAAACCTAAGGAAGTACACAACCACTACCTTAAGCACCTAAGTAAGTACACAAAAACATGTCAAGGGAGTGGCCTAGGGGCTCAACATGTGCAAGAGGGGTGGAGGAGATATGGAGCTACCTTGATTTCATGATAACTTTATCATATTTTAATGTAAAGGGTATTTAAGTAATTTACCTTCTCTCCATGGCTATAAATACCCCCACCGTAACACATTTCTTCATTTTACATTCTTCTTTCTCATTTATAAATTCTTCCATGTTTTTATACTCATTCATGGCTTCCAAAATTATTTACATAATTCAAAACTAATTTATATATTCAAAAAATTCTAAGTTTAAACACCTTTCTTCACTTCCTTAAGCCATCCTCTTCAAAACTAGCCCCATCTCCACTCCATTGCACCATGCTCGAACTCACTCTTGTCTAGGCCGAACTAATACAGCACACCAAGACCCAAAAATCCAAGTCGTTAACAAAGTAAAGCTTGGTCTAGTCGTATTCGCAAAGATAGTGCAATTCCGGTTAAGTTAGCAAGCATTTTGGTGAGTAAAGCTCCACCCCTCAAAACCAAAGTTTGTAAACTATATTAATGTTCAAATTAGTAGTTATTTAATGCTTTTTGTATGTATTGGTTGATTGGTTTGGTTCATGTTGCAAAAAGATGGCGTTTTGGAAAGTTAGTAAGAAAATAGTTAGCGACATGTTTGATTGGTAGTTAAAGTTAACTAATTAGTAAGTAAATGTTCATTATATGTTGTATCATTGTAAATTGCCATGTATATATGCTCATATCCTTGCTATGTGATGTTTGGTTATAGGGGCTTTGCATGAAAGGTCCATATTTCTGATGGTGTTACAAGAAAAGTCCTTGTAGAAATAAGTATATAAATTAAGTCCCTGTTTTTTCTAAATTAGAAAACGTAAGTTAGCTTGCGCTTTTTAAAATTTCAAAATTTTCAAAATCAGAAAGCGCAAACTAGCTTGCGCTTTTCTGATAGAAAGCGCAAGTTACCTTGTGCTTTTCAAAAATTTTAAAAGTTTTAAAATTTTCAAAAAAAATTTCAAAATTAGAAAGCGCAAAGTAGCTTGCGCTTTTCTGATAGAAAGTGCAAGTTAACTTGCGCTTTTCAAAATTTTTGAAAAATATTTCAAAATTAGAAAAGTGCAAGTTATCTTGCATTTTCTGTCAGAAAAGTGCAACACACTTTGCGTTTTTTTATTTTTGAAAAATAGGGACCAGATTTACATATTCATTTCTGTAGGGACTTTTTGTATAACAACATCAAAAATAGGGACTTGTGACTCTTTTCTTGGTGGTTATATTACAATAACATATACTTGATTTTCGAACTGCCCGTATAGCGATAGTCGCTATGTCGGCACTTATGGAAAATTTCACTTTATCGAAACCATTTGTTTTATTATCGTGCTTGGAATTATCTTACAAATTAAGCAAGTTTTTGATTAATGATGTTTTAAATTTAATTAATCATTTTATTTAATGATGTTTAAGGCTAATTAATCTTTTGATAATGATGGATTAAGATTTATTAATTTATTAATTAATGATGCTTTTAAAATTAATTAATCCTTTTTAGTTAATGACTTTTAAAGGTTAATAGATCTGTTTAACCATAATTAATCTTTCCTTAAATAAAGTTTTAAATTAATTAATCACTTTTAAATAATGATATTTGATTATTATTTAATTAATTTAATTAATCATATTATTATTTAATTGAATTAATGATATTTTAAAGGTGATTTACCCTTTTCAATTAAAGGTTATTGAAGTAAATTAAGCAGCTTAGTTAATGAAGTTTTAAAGTTATTTAATCAATGTAATAAGAATATTTTAAGTTATTACATCTTTTTAATGATGTTTTGAAGTTAGTGGACTTTTTTAACAAATTGTATTAAAGCTAATACTTGTAATATGAAGCCCAAGCATGAATTCGGTTTTTAAAATAAAAAGTTTGATTCGTTTATGGAAATGAATTAATTTCCGTAAAGTGATATCACTTATATAGAAACGATTTGTTTGTATGCTTAACACTAAACGTTCAAAAAGTGGACTTGTCACTATTTCGAAAGTTAAGAATAATTGTGAGACATGACTTTGAGGTAACACTACCTAGACTTGTCCAGTATTATTGTTAACCAAGAAATAGTACAAGTTTGAATTCAATGAGTGGTGATGAGTATACAAGACTTAATTTCCATATATGATTGTTTTATATCCTGGATAGTTGGTTTCCTAGCTATCGATTACCTCCGCTTAATTATTTTTGTCACTGTAAGATTATTTGTTTCTCATTGAGCTCTAAAATCCTTTGTTGGAAATGACTAAATCCAAAGTACGAAAGGTGGCCAAGCTATGTGGGGTTGCTCCCATTAGGATACTTTCACATCTCATCTAGATTTGGATTTGGTAGCGCCTTTTGGTGTGAAATATTCGAATTCTCGATAAGGTTTGGCGAGGTCCAGCTTGTGGGGTCCAGCTTGTAGGGTTCCGAGAAGTGTCATAAGGAAATGAGTTTCTTAGAAGTATATTTCTAGAGTTATACTTCAAAAGGAGCGTGCACCTTCCTAGGCATTGAAAGAACCGTAACAATGCTACTAATATGTTTATTGAGTTATTTCAGGTCAAAACGTTGATGGAAAAGTTGGAAAATAAATTGGCTAAAAATATGTGAAGCTGGGAATCGAACCCTGATAGGCTGAGAGGTAAGCTCATGCCTTTACCACTGAACTAAGTAAGATTTTGAAAATTATACTAATTCAATCGACTAAAATCCTTGCTCAATCGACTGAACCAGCCTAAGTCGACTAACTTATAAAAAACAGCCTATTGAATCAAGCCCTACTCTCTGGACCAAAATTGGCCACTTTCATTTGACTGAATTTGGTCCTCAGTAGACTGAGCTAGTACAAAAAAAGACTATTTTTTGAATTGGTACCTTCGTGTCTCTTCACTCCAGAAGTTGCATCTCTTCGCTCCTGCAGCCACTTCTCCTCATCAATGGAGAATTTGGAAGGTTGCACCCCTACAATGTCATCCCTACAACAACTATATAATCCCCTAACCATTCCTGAATCACTACAAATTGAAACACAACTCTATTCTTTGAATTCTAGGCCTCAAACTCTCAATTCCTAAGCAATACTTCGAATTACAAGAAATTCATGTGATTTAGAGATTTCGACTAGTATGCTTCATCCCCACTTCCTATATTACTTACTATATTCTAGTCGAATAAACTCCTTAGCCTCTACACCTCCGGTCAATATAGTTTGTTTCGGTTATAGGAGTTATTGTACATCAAAGTGATATTTTGTATATCAAGATACGTTGATCAGAAAGTAAAATTTGTTTCATTGCTTGTAATTGTTGTTGAAGTCCTGTTCGGTTATTCAGGCGAAGTTTGTAAACTTATTCCTCCCGGTGAAGTGGATGTATGATAGTGAAATACCAAAGGGGGGCTTCGGGACTGGACGTAGGACAGGAAGTCGAACCGGTATAAAATCGACTGTGTGATCTACTATACTATTCTGCTGCATTTACATTGTTTATTATTGTTGGCCATCTTCAATCCTATTCATAGCGACTAACAATTGGTATCAGAGCCTGGAATTCTATCGATTGTCACATCATCGTAGAATAATGGCCAAAAGAAGAAGATCCAATTAGAGGCTCAAAGACAATCAAGAAAAGCAAATTTCTAAAAGTGAGCAACAATCTATAGAATCATGGTACATGTGTTGTGTGGCTAATCTCAGATCAAAATCGGTATGCTTAGATTTTATATATAGTGATCTTTTACAAATGCATGAGAAGTTATTAAAAGATTTTAAAGCATCACTAAAGGCCAATTTTATTGCTTTAGCTACATTAGATGATTGTGAGCATAAAATTAGTATTTTAACGGAAGAAAATAAGTTTTTAGTAAAACAAACTAATTTTTTTGAAAATACATTGGAAGAACTTATTTTACAAAAAGATTTCTATTCAAAGATATGAGCGCTTAAACGATAAAATACTGATCTTTTAAAGGAAATCAAAATTTTACAAAATAAAAATATATTTATGGAAAATTCTTTAAATGATTCTAATTCTAAACTTTTGTCTCTTGAAAAAGAGAATAGGGCTTTAAATGATAAGAATCAAGAATTAATTAAAAAATGTGAATTTTTAAAAGATAATAATATTATGTTGCAGAAAGAAATTTGTGATTCCAAAGCTGTTTTTGATAAATTAAATGAGAAAATCACAGATTTTAATAGAGAAAAAGATGATTTATCTTCCTTAACTACTAATAGCAAAGCTCACAATAATAGAACTGGTTTAGACTATAAACAAGATTATTGTAGAAAAAGTATTAGATATGCATTCCTGTATACACATTTTAATACTAGTACTAAAAGTAAAGATAGTTCTAAAACTAATCCATGCCATGATAGTATTATGCTTACAAATAGAAACAATCCTTTGAATACTACATCAATGACAATTAATGTTTATATATGGGATTCCTACTAATCTAACTGATAGACAATCATACATTACCAATTACTAGGACATTATGATTAGTAGTGGAAAATATATTTTTAAAAGATCAACCACATCCAACTGGATATGTATTCCTAAGTTGTAAACCTTATATCTATTGTAAAATGAGTATCATTATGCGTACATTTGACATATCTATTGGATACTCATCGCTTTACATTAATGTTATAAAAAAATTGACTTCTCTATGATATTCTTCATTTATATTTAATTTTCTCATATATTTTTTTAATTACAAATGTTGAGAAATAATGAACATATTGATAGGGGAGTACTTAGTTAAAAGTTAAAGAGAAGCATTATACTTAGGTAGAGTTTTTTATCATATAGTACGTCAATGCTTTTATCCCCTTTTCTTGATGATAAAGAGGGAGAAGAACGCGTGTTTTACATATTTTATATTAGCATCTACATAAAGTTGAGGGAAATAAACTTATTATACATAACATATATTTAGGGGGAGCTATTATTTTATATTATAAGGTTGTGTGGTTGTCATCATCAAAAAGGAGGAGAATTAAAAAAACCATATATATGGTGTTTTGATGATAACAACCATACAACAATGCTACTAATATGTTTATTGAGTTATTTTAGGTCAAAACAATGATGGAAAAGTTGGAAAATAAATTGGCTAAAAATATGCGAAGCTGGGACTCAAACCCTGATGGGCTGAGAGAAAAGCCCATGCCTTTACCACTGAACCAAGCAAGCTTTTGGAAATTGTACTGATTCAGTCGACTAAAATCCTTGTTCGATCGACTAAACCAGCCTAAGTCAACTAACTTATAAAAAACAGTCTACTGAATCAAACCCTACTCTCTGGACCAAAATTGGCCACTTTCGGTCGACCGAGCTAGTACAAAAATAGCTATTTTTTGGATTGGTACATTCGTGTCTCTTCACTCTAGAAGTTGCATCTCTTCGCTCCTGCAACCACTTCTCTTCATCAATGGCGAATTTGGAAGGTTGCACCCCTACGTTAGCATTCCTACAACAACTATATAATCCCCTAACCATTCCTGAATCACTACAAATTGAAACACAACTCTATTCTTTGAATTCTAGGCCTCAAACTCTTAATTCCTAAGCAATACTCTGAATTCCAAGAAATTCATGTGATTCAGAGATTGGACTAGTATGCTTTATCTCCGCATCCCATATTCTAGTTGAATAAACTCCTTAGCCTCTACACCTCCACTCAATATAGTTTAGTCTGGTTATAGGAGTTATTGTACATCAAAGTGACATTCTGTATATCAAGATACGTTTATCAAAAAGTAACATCTGTTGTGGTGCTTGTAATTATTGTTGAAGTCTTGTTCAGTTGTTCGGGCATAGTTTGTAAACATGTTCCGCCGGGTGAAGTGAGGGTGTTGATAGTGAAATACCAAAGGGGAGCTTCAGGACTGGACGTAGGACAGGAGGTCCGAACCAGTATAAAATCGACTGTGTGATCTACTATATTATTCCGCTACATTTACATTGTTTGTTACTGTCGGCCATCTTCGATCCTGTTCATAGCGACTAATAGTAATTTGTTGGAATTTTTCCTTTCCTTATTTGATTCGTACCTTTGAATTGTTTCCTTTAATTGCAATGGGAAGAGTCTGCTGCTATTCACGATGTTTAATTATTTTCATACCATTATTTAAGTTTGATTGTTATTTGTATGGGAGAAAACCCATTCCGCATTAGCGGCGTGGTCCTACATGCTATTATTGATATTCACCCTCTTGTTTTAAAGTTTTGCTCATACCAAACATATCGTCTGACTTGAGTTGTTGCTTTTCCCTAAACTCTCGAGTACTTATTTTATTTGAGTAGTCCAAGAGTAGCAGGTCTTGTTAGGCTCTTTAAAGACGACGTCTGAGCATGAGGCTTTTATCTTCTTAGCTATCCATTCCGCTTATTATCTAGTTTGTGAAAGTGTATTTTGTTTTAGAATATGTAAAGGCAGGATGTTATAACTGCCTAAGCAGACTTGCAGTACTTTTGTGTAACTCTGATAGCTCCTTGTTAAGGAGTAACCTGATGTACTATTTACTCTTATGATTTATTTTGCAATTTCATTGTGAGATTTTCTAATCTGTTCTTTATTTTACCCCATGACGATTCATCTTTCTGATGCTTAAGCAATGACACACGAACACTGAGAATGTGTTAAGTGTCGTTCCTAGGGATTAGAAAGGTGGGCCGTCACAGTTGGTATTACAGCTTTGGTTGAGCGAACACCTTAGCTTGATTGTGGTACAACTCATTAATGATAGGGTGAGTAGAGCCTTAGAATGAGTTAATTTTGAGAGAGCATTTCCTTTTCTCCCTTAAAAGCCTGGTTTTAGATCATTTGTTGCAGTTTCCCTTTTATCATCTTTGACCCTACCTTTGTATTCTAATAATGCATGTAACTTATCCAAGTTATTGAAAATGAGTACAAAAGGAAGAAGAGGGAGAGGATCTGGAGCCAGCAAGGGTACAAATGGCAGAGCTCCTAGAAATGAGCCAGTTGTAGAGCCGGTAGAAGAAGCAGTGGTGCAAGTTTAGCCGCCTCAGAACTTTGCGACCTTATGCAAGAATTACACAGCTCTAGGTGGAACACCTTTCTATGGAACTAAATACATTCTGGGAGTTTAGACATGGCTCCGCTCCTGTGAAAGGATATTCAGGGATCTTCAATTGGAAGATGCTATAAAGAGATTGTTGGCACTGTGTAAACTTCAAAAGGCAGCAATGGATTGGTGGGATTCAGTCACCATGAATACACCAGAAGAAGATTTATCTTGGGTGCAGTTTAAAGAGGTTTTTGCTCAGTTTATCCCGAATGCAGGGATAACTCGGTTGTTTAGGAGTTTTATGGATTTGAAACAAGATAAGATGATGGTGGCACAGTATGAGCATAGCTTCAATGCATTGTTCTGCTTTAGACCAGGATTGATCGACATGCCACTCAAAAAGAATGAAACGTTTGTGAAAGGAATGCGACCAAAATTTCATCGGGAAATGACT
Source organism: Allium fistulosum (assembly GCA_030737815.1). NCBI lineage: Eukaryota > Viridiplantae > Streptophyta > Magnoliopsida > Asparagales > Amaryllidaceae > Allium > Allium fistulosum. The sequence goes on along the minus strand of CM060903.1, from coordinate 961,216,687 downwards.
AATCATCTCAACAGTGCCTTTACCAATCTGATCAGTATGGCTTTGAGGTTTGAAGCTCTCGATATAGAGCAAGAAGTTCAAAAGGGCATAGTGCCAGTAGTTAATGCCCAAACTTTATCGGTTATCCCAGTTGCAAGCAAGCCATATTTCAAGCGCAAAGGAAAGAAGCAGTGGTCGAGTAAGAGACTTGGAGGTGGAGCTCCAGCATCGAAGAAGCAGCTTGACTTCTCCTATATTCTTTGTTATAAGTGCAATAAGATGGGACACTTTGCAAACCGTTGTCCGAAAACTAATATACCAACCTGCTACAATTTTCACAAGCATGGACATATGAAGAACTAGTGTCCATTTCCGAAGAAGGGGGCTTAGGGACAGGCTTTTACTATGGAGGAAATACCATCTAATTCTATGGATCCGAAAGGAAAACAGGTGTTGCAAGGTTCATTATCCATCTCTGATATTCCTGTTAGAGTATTATTCGACACCGGTGCATCCCATAATTTCATTTCAGTAGATCTCATTAATAGACTTAACCTCAAACCCATTCTTCTAGAGAATTCTCTTTATGTGTTGAACCCAATTGGGGGTCCGACTAATCTTAACACTATATGTTTGAATGCGCCTATTTCTTATCGAGATTTGTCTTTCTTTTCTGACTTATTTGTTCTTGGGTTCACGGGTTTTGGGTTATTATTGAATATGGATTGCTTGTCTAAATTTAGAGCGGTCATAAATTGTAATCGAAGGATTATCAGAGTTAGTGATGCTGGAATTGTTGGTATGGATATTTATTATGGGGAGCCTTATAAGTTGATGAGTAGTTTTCTTTATTCCCTCGAAGTACCCAAAGAGAAGATAAGGAATATACCAATTGTTTGGGATTTCAAGGATATTTTTGAAGAAGTGCAAGGTTTACCTCCTCACTAAGAAGTGGAGTTCTGCATTGATTTGATTCCAGGAACCAGACCGATTGTTCAACCTCCTTGAAGGTTGGCTCTAAAGGAATAAAGAGAATTAGAGAAGCAAACTTTTGATTTATTGCAAAATGGTTTGATTGGACATAGCACATCGAATTGGAGATCGCTAGTAGTTTTCTTTACCAAGGAAGATGGTTCTCTTAGATTATGTGCGGATTACCGAGAGTTAAATAAGAGGACTATCAAGAATAAGTATCATTTACCTAGGATTGAAGACATGTTTGACCAGCTCCACGGAGCTCGGATATTTTCTTAATTAGACCTTGCCACTGATTTTCACCAGTTAAGGGTAGTAAAGGAGAGTGTACCCTTAACAGCTTTTCGTACCCTTGATAGTTTTTACGAGTAGTTAGTCACGCCATTCAAATTGACTAATGCACCTACTTATTTCATGGATTTGATGACTAGAGTGTTTCAGGATTTTCTTAACAAGTTTGTCCTGGTCTTTATTGATGATATTCTCATTTATTCTAAAATAGAGGAAGAGCATAAGTACCATCTTCAAGTTGTTCTAAGTACTTTAAGAAGTCATGTTTTAAAGGCAAAGTTTTCTAAATACCATTTTTGGAAATCCAAAGTTAGATATCTAGGGCACGTAGTTTCGGTGAAGGCATATCAGTGGACCCAGCCAAAGTAGTTGTGGTTCAAGATTGGAAGAAACCCGAAAATGCGACTGAGGTCGGAAGTTTCTTGGGATTGGCTGGTTTCTATAGAAGCTTCATTAAAGATTTCTCGAAGGTTGCTTCTCATCTAACAAAGAAGGATGCTAAGTTTATTTGGACACCCAAGTGTGATTAAGCATTCAACGAGTTAAAGGAGAAATTGACCAGTGCACCCGTTTTAACTATTCCAAATGGGAGTGAAGGATTAACAGTTTACACTGATGCTTGTATGATCGGATTGGGAGCAGTTTTGATGCAGAATGGTAAAGTAATAGCGTACGTGAGTCGATAGTTGAAGCCCCATGAGAAGAATTACGCTACACACTATTTGGAGCTTTTGGCAGTTATTTTTGCATTGAAGGTGTGGAGGCACTATCTTTTGGATGCAAAGTTTTAGTTATATACGGATCACAAGTCATTAAAGTATCTTTCTACTGAAAGGGACTTGAATCTGAGGCAACAAAGATGGTTGGAATTTTTCACATCTTATGACCTAGAGATTCTTTATACCCCAGGGAAAGCAAACGTCATTCCTGATGCGTTGAGTAGGAATGTGGCATCGATTGCGAATTTGGAAGTTAAGCCAGTGTTAAATGAAGGAGTTACATCTCTCCAAGCAGAAGACCCTATTCTAACTCGTTGTAAGAAGAGTATTGAAGATGGAATTATTTCTAGCTTTCAAATTGACTCCCAAGGCATTTTAAGAATGAATGGACGGATTTGTGTGCCAGATATTAATGGAAGTAGACAGGATTTTCTGAGAGAGTGCCATCGGTCAAAGCTATCTATCCACCCAGGAGTAACTAAAATGTTTCAGAATATGAAGAAGACCTTTTGGTGGAAGGGGATGAGAGAGATATTTCGATCTTCGTAAGTCGGTGTGCAAATTGTCAGCAGGTCAAGAGTGACCACTAGAAGACTGATGGGTTGCTCCAACCATTAGAGATACCAAATTAGAAGTGGTAGTAAGTATCCATGGACTTTATCAGTGGGTTGCCCAGAACAAGAAAAGCTAATGAAGGCATTTGGGTAATTGTAGATCGATTAATGAAGAGCGCCCACTTTATTCTGGTGAAGCCAACAAGAACTGCAGCTTCTTTAACAGGAATTTATTTGAGGAAGAACGTTCAACTGCATGGAATTCCAATAAGCATAATTAGTGATCGAGATCCCATCTTCACTAGCCGTTTTTGGGGAGCATTGAAAGCCGCTTTAGGGACATAGTTGAATTTGAGCACAGCCTATCACCCGTAGACAGATGGACAACCGAAAGGGTGAACCGAATTTTGGAGGATCTCTTAAGAGCATGAGTTTTGGATTTTGGAGGATCATGGGAAGATCACCTTTACCTAATAGAGTTCTCCTGCAACAACAGTTACCAAGCTAGCATTGGCATGGCACCCTACGAAGCTTTATATGGACGGCCATGTAAATTGCCTTCATGTGGGGTAGAGATTGGAGACCATTTAGTTCTTAGACCAGAGATAATTCGAGAAGCATCGGAAAAAGTGGCTATAGTCAAGGAAAGGATGAAAGAAACCCAGAATCGACAGAAAAGTTATGTAAATCAAAGGAGAAGGGACTTAGAGTTTGCAGTCAGGGATCTAGCATTTGTGAAAGTTTTCCCGATTAAAGAGGTTGTAAGATTCGGAAAAAATGGAAAGCTAGTGCCCAGATTTATTGGACCATTTAAAATTTTTGAGAGGATTGGATCATTATCATATAGAGTAGATTTGCCTGAAAGATTGTCTAAAGTTCATAATGTCTTTCATGTATCTCATCTGAGAAAGCATGTTAATGAGCAGCTTTGATTATTGAGACATCTACTCAAGAAGACTTGGAGATAGAATCAAACTTGACAGTAATCCGACATACAGTTCATATTGTAGATCAGGATGAAAGAAGATTGAGAAATAAGGTGGTGAAGCTTGTAAAGGTTCAGTGGAGTGATGATCCCTGCGATTGTACTTGGGAAACTGAGGATCATATTAGAGAAACTTACCCTGATGTAATATCAGTTAGTTGTTAGTTTTTTAAATGGATTATGAATGTTCTATTATGGCATAGTTGCTTACATCGTTACATGAATTTCTTGGTATGATATATACCTTTTGGATTGTCTTTTTGTGTATTAATTTCGGGGACAAAATTCTCCTAAGGGGGGAAGAGTGTAATGACCCGTAAATTAATCGCTTTGTATTTGAATATTTAAATCATTTTTAAATATTTAAATAATGGATTTTAATAACCAAATAAACATATTTCAAATATTAATTAATGATATTAAAATCATTTTCAAATTTTGTTTACCAAAATAATTAGTTCAAATAAAAATAGAAAATGCGATCGAAAAACGTTTTCCGAAATTTCGACTTTTCGGCATCGGAAAGTCGTAGAAAACGTTGTGCACATTTTTTATAACTCATATACACATGCACACACATGTACATATGTCATGTGATAAGTTAATTATGGTGTTAAAGTTAATAACCATTCTTAGTTTAAAGTAAAACATGGTTTGACTAAATATGCATATAAAAACCTAAATAAACCTAAGGAAATACACAACCATCAACTTAAGCAACTAGGTAAGTATACAAAACATGTTAAGGGAGTGGCCTAGGGGGTCAATTTGTGTAAGAGAGATGGAGGAGATATGGAGCTACCTTGATTTCATGATAACTTTATCATATTTTAATGTAAAGGGTATTTGAGTAATTTACCTTCTCTCCGTGGCTATAAATACCCCCACCCTAATACATTTCTTCATTTTACATTCTTCTTTCTCATTTCTAAACTCTTCCATGTTTTCATACCCATTCATGGCTTCCAAAATTATGTACATAATTCAAAACTAGTTTATATATTCAAAATATTCTAAATTTAAACACCTTTCTTCACTTCCTTAAGCCATCCTCTTCAAAATTAGCTCCATCTCCACTCCATTGCACCATGGCCGAGCTTACTCTTGTCTAGGCCAAACCAAAACAGCCCACCAAGACCCAAAAATCCAAGCCGTTGACAAAGTAAAACTTGGTTCTAATCATATTCGCAAAAATAGTGCAATTCTGTTAAGTTAGCAAGCATTTTGTTGAGTAAAACTCCACCCTCAAAACCAAAGTTTGTAAATTATATTCATGTTCAAATTAGTAGCTATTTAATGCTTGTTGTATGTATTGGCGATGTATTGGTTTGGTTCACGTTGCAAAAAGATGGCGTTTTGGAAACTTAGTAAGCAAATAGTTAGCGACATGTTTATTGGTAATTAAAGTTAACTAATTAGTAAGTAAATGTTCATTATATGTTGTATCATTATAAATTGCTATGTATATATGTTCATACCCGTGCTATGTGATGTTTGGTTGTATTACAATAACATATACTTGATTTTCGAACTGCCCGTATAGCGATAGTCGCTATATCGGCACTTACGGAAAATTTCACTTTATAGAAATCATTTAGTTTCATTATCGTGCTTGGAATTATTTTACAAGTTAAGCAAGTTTTTGATTAATATTATTTTAAATTTAATTAATCATTTTATTTAATGATGTTTAAGGCTAATTAATCTTTTGATGATGATGGATTAAGATTTATTAATTTATTAATTAATGATGTTTTTAAAATTAATTAATCTTTTTAATTAATGACTTTTAAAGGTTAATAAATCTGTTTAACCTTAATTAATCTTTCCTTAAATAAAGTTTTAAATTAATCAATCACTTTTAAATAATGATATTTAATTAATTTAATTAACTATATTATTAATTAATCGAATTAATGATATTTTAAAGGTGATTTACCCTTTTTAATTAAAGGTTATTGAAGTAAATCAATTAGCTTAGTTAACAAAGTTTTATAGTTGATTAATCAATGTAATAAGAATATTTTAAGTTATTAAATTCTTTTTAATGATGTTTTGAAGTTAGTGAACTCTTTTAACAAAGTGTATTAAAGCTAATACTTGTAATATGAAGCCCAAGCACGAGTTCGGTTTTTAAAATAAAAAGTTTGATTCGTTTGTGGAAATGAATTAATTTCCGTAAAGAGATATCACTTATATGGAAATGATTTATTTGTATGCTTAACACTAAACGTCGAAGAAGTAGATTTGTCTCTTTTTCGAAAGTTAAGAATAATCGTGAGACGTGACTTTGAGGTAACACTGCCTTGACTTGTCCGGTAATATTGTTAACCAAGAAATGGTACAAGTTTGAGTTCAACATGTGGTGATGGGTATACAAGATTTAATTTCCATATGCGATCGTTTTATATCCTTGATAGTTGGTTTCCCTGCTATCAATTATCTCCGCTTAATTATTTTCGTCACTCAAAGACGATTTATTGCTCCATTGAGCTTTAAAATCCTCTGTCGAAAATGACTAAATCCAAAGTGCGAAAGGAGGCTAAGCTATGTTAGGATACTGTCACATCTCATCTAGATTTGGATTCGGTAGCGCTTTTAGATGTGAAATACTCGGATTCTCGGTAAGGTTTGGCGGGGTCCTACTTGGAGGGTTCTGAGAAACAATGTTTTCAAATCGGTATTTAAATCGTAAAGTTCAAACTTTAAATCGAAAAGAGATTCAAATCGTAAATCCTAGCTTCAAAATGATTTGTATTTTAAGATTTGCACATAGTTTGGGAGTGATTTTGACGTTTGAAATTTCACAATTAAGCATAAAACTCAATATTCTCTCTTATACCACTTTTATTTTATTTTGAAAACATTGTAATTAAAATTGTGAATTTTTTTTATAGCAATAGTGGGTATTTTATTCAAGCAGAGTACCCATTATTAGAATTGTGAATCTAAATAAGTATATTAAATATGTTAGTATGTGTTGAATGTTTTTTCTATTTATTATTTTAACAAAGTTTTAATCAGAATGTAAATCGAACCGTTAAGAAAGAGATTCGATCTAAATTCGGATTTAAATCATAATATTTTAAGATTTTTGACAACAATGCCGAGAAGTATCACAGAGAAATGAGCTTCTCGAAAGTATATTTCTAGAGTTATACTTCAAATGGGGGTGTACCTTCCTAGTCATTTGTTGGAAATTTTCCTTTCCTTATTTGATTCGAACCTTCGAATTGTTTCCTTTAATTGCAACAGGAAGAGTCTACCACTCTTCGTGATGTTTATTTATTTTCATACAATTCTTTAAGTTTGGTTGTTATTTGTGTGGGGAAAAACCCATTCCGCATTAGCGGCGTGGTCCCACATGCTATTATTGATATTCCCCTCTTGTTTTCAAGTTTTACTCATATCAGACATATCGTTTGACCAAGTTGTTTGTTTTTCCTAAACTCTCATGTACTCATTTTATTTGAGTAGTCCGAGAGTAGCAGGTCTTGTTGGGCTCTTTGATGATGGCGTCCGAGTAGGAGGCTTTATCTTCTTAGCTATCTATTCAGCTGTATTATCTAGTTTGTGTAAGTGTATTTTGTTTCAGCATATGTAAAGGTAGGATTTTATAACTGCCTAAGCTGACTTGTAGTACTTTTGTGTAACTCTGATAACTCCCTGTTAAGGAGTAAACTGATGTACTATTTACTGTTATGATCTATTTTGCAGTTTCATTGTGAGGTTTTCTAACCTGTTCTTTATTTTACCCTACGATGATTCATCTTTCCGATGCTTAGGCAATGGCATACGAACATTAAGGATGTGTTAAATGTCTTTCCCAATGGTCAGAAAGGTAAGTCATCACACTACTATGGCCAGAGATTTTGACTTTGAGTTGATTGTAGTTGACCGTGATACTTACCCTATATAACTTAAGAGATGAATTCCATATTCGATAGTGTTTCACTTCCAATGCTTTAACATAGACCTAACTATAGTCGTTCAATGGACGCTATGTCATAATTTGACTATAATGAAAGTGGAGTGTCCACATTTAAGTTCAATAGTATTCTCAAGTCGGAAGAACTGTATAACATCATCACTTCGAGATTCTCTGTTTGACCTTAGTAATACTGATCAACAAAAAACTCTCAAGTCAATCATTCAGTAGTTATTATCCAATAAATATGAGTACGTAACCCATTGATGCCCCCCAACAGCTATGAGTAATAGACTGCCTAACATTTGGAGAGTGTTACGTACTCAATGGATGAAACGATATCCTTTCTCGAATCTTCTCGACGATGAATATTTAAATTTATATGTTATTTTGATGTGACAAATTTCTCATGATTACAACATACTGTGATTGTTATATATTGTTGCTGACTGAATTCACACCTCTCAGTCACATAACCTTTTTTTTATTTCTTCGTGAAAAAACATGATTTAATTCATTTACAAAACGTTATAGATTGGTTAAAGTAATTAATATTTAAGAATATTAATTATATAATTTGTTGGTAATTATTTTGATGCGTGTACAAAAGTTGTAGTTGCACATCTTTATCTTTATTAATAGTTGGAATAGAAACACAATCTTTTGGTCTGATCGTGAAGTTTCAAAAATACCCTTGTATGCAAACGTGAGGTCTAGAGTTCGAATCCCATTGTGAATAAAAATTAACATATATCTTCAAATGTAAATTTTAAAATATAATCAAGATTATAGGTTCAAAACCCTATCCCAACAAAAAAAATTATTTTTTATATTTTTCAGCTTATTTTTATCAAACTGCGTAGAATTTTAAATTTAATAATTCTATAAGAGGCTTTTTTACGCATGTGCATTGCACGTACCAAAAAATCTCGTATCAATATACAATGTCAGTATACTTTTTAAATAGGGTTTAAATAATAAAAAATTAAATGGTGGTATTTTGGAAACTTTGCTCATTATTGAGGTAAGTTAAGGCCATACCTAGGTTGAGGAAATGAATGGATTGATTAATTAAAATTTAAAGAGAATTGAAAAAGAAAATTTAATGAGAAGAATGAGAAAGATTTCTTTTATCCCATTAAAAAAATCTCCTTATTCATTTTCTTTTCACAAGGAAACTTTCCTTCTCCTCTCTCAAAACGTCGCCACCGTTCTTTTACTCTAAAACAAAAAAACAATTTCAAATCAAACTTCAAATTTAATTAAAATCAAGGTGGTTTATCCTTCTCTTGCAAAGTAGGATAGAGATTCACTCGGAGATCTAAGGAGGAGTCATAAGTCAAGGTGCTACAAAGGTAAAGGTTTTTAGGTATGATTTCTTTCTTTTACTTCAGTCATGATGTTCGTATCAATATACAATATCAGTATACTTTTTAAACGGGTTTAAATAATAAAAAATTAAATGGAGGTTTTTTGGAAACTTTGCTCAATATTGAGGTAAGCTAAGGCCATACCTTGGTTGAGGAAATGAGTGGATTGATTAATTAAAATTTAAAGAGAATTGAATAAGAAAATATAATAAGAAGAATGAGAAAGGTTTCTTTTATCCCATTAAAATCAAATCTCCTCATTCATTTTATTTTCACAGAGAAATTTTCCTTCTCCTCTCTCAAAACGTGGCCACCGTTCTTTTTCTCTAAAACAAAACAAGGAACTTCAAATCAAACTTCAAATTTAATTAAAATCAAGGTGGTTCATCCTTCTCTTACAAAGTAGAATGGAGATTCACTCGGAGATCTAAGGAGGAGTCATAAGTCAAGGTGCGACAAGGTAAAGGTTTTTAGGTATGATTTCATCCTTTTACTGCATTCATGATGTTCGAAACTAATCTAGTTTACCTATATGTGCATTCACAGCCACTTATTGAATCCGTTTTGAATTGTCTTTTATATTATGATTAAATGCAAAATCCACCTTATGTATGTTTTTATTTTAAGTGTTGATATTATTTTAATTGGATATGAAATCATTAGTTGTTAAAGACTTGATTTGTTATGAAATTTTCTTTTATTTTCTGAGTTTATTAATTACTTTTCTAACTAAATCCTATTTATGTTTGATTCATTTGTGTTTTAAAACAAATTTCTTGTTTGCTGCACCTGAGATTGTTTATAGTTGTAAATTTGATTTGCTACAATGAAATTTTCTATTGTTGTTACAATTTATTTTAATTCTCTTATAATGGTAGTGGTAATATTTGTTTTGTTGAATAATGTATATATTCATACATTTCATCTTCATGTTTTAAATTGTAAACTAATATCAAGCTAGACCTTTTGTTAGATCTATTAGTTTTAAATTAATATATTTAGTTTCACTTCTGAGTCAAGTGTATGTTTTGAAATTAAAACTTAGTTTACTATATATGTATGTATGTATGTATATAAATATATGTGTGTTGTTTTTGTATTAGTTATGCCATTGGAACAATACATTAAATTGTAACAAAGGTTTTAATTTTCTTTAGGATGATTGTGTGTATTGTGATTAAATATGAAATTTTATATGGTATTAAAATTAATATAGTAATAGTGTTTTGAAAAAAGGTTTAACATGTTATTTCATGTTATTTCCTTTTAATTCTGATATGTTTAGATCTAGATCTAACATAAAATTTCATTTCGATCTTCATCTTTGTAGTTTTCCATTATTTTGAAATGTCTAATTTTATGTAGATTTGTTTTCATAATTTCATATATGTACATTAAAATATTTAAGTGACACTAAAATATCACATATATATATGTATGTGTGTGTGTATGTCTAAACTATATATGTATATGTATATATGGTACTATCAATATGTGTGTATAAACCATATACATAGTAGTATACTTAAACATATGTATATACTTAGACATTTATAATCTCGACATGCTAGTGAATTTATTACATCTATATGTAAGTAAAATATATATGTATATAATGTACATGTAAATCTCAATATCTATATGTGTGTGTCTATACAGTTATACACATGTTCATATTAGATTATGTTGTGTTCTTATATTCTTGAATGTATGTATGATATAATCAAAAATTAACCATTTAGTTGAGTTAGATAATACGATTAATTAAAAAATATTAAACTGCAAAGTGAAATAAAACTAGATATTATTTTAATTAACCAGATTTGATCTAGTGAAACTCACTAGATTTCATAGGCCCACTATGATCTAAATAAGAAAAAATACTGAAATTTACCTAATTCACCCCCTTGTTGACCGACCTAGTTCCTTCAAACATTGAATTACTGCTCGATATTATACTTCTGTAAGGTTTGTACAGACTTCAATATTTAAATGGTTTAAATATTGATCGAGGAGTTTATACCAAAGAGACAACATAACCAATTGGTTAGTTATTTCTGAATTTGACCAATGTAAAACTAATTTATAAATGTTATAAATTAACAATAAAATTAAATAAAAATATTACATTAAATTATATCAACATTTTAACTATTTATTTAGAGCTTGAAAAATTATTTCAAAGGACGTATAAAAGTTGTACATTAATTTAATTAAAGAACGGCTTTGGATAATTAATTAAATAAATGATTAAAGTGTTCATTCATTTAGAATAATTGTTTGGAAGCCCAGACATGACCATGTCATTGTCGGCTATAGGTTGAGATAGAAAACGGGGAGTGAGGGACTTGTCCTTCTAGGGTTTGAGAGAAAGGGGCTATTTGTTGTCTAGTTGGCTATACAGCAGACATGGGTGATAAACCAAGGAGATGACGTTGCAACCCATAGACATGTATATGTGTATGTATGTGTGCTTTCTATTACATCATTATATATTCGACCATTAATTTATATTTCTATATATATATATATATATATATATAATTTTAAATTACTTTTGGATTCATAAAATAAAAATCATTATATTTCTTAGAATAGAAATTATATGTGTGTGTGTGTGTTTGTGTATGTGAGTGTATTAACACTAATATTTTATACATTTAAAATAGCAAAATAGTTTTTAGTACTTTATATATATAAAAGAAAATTTTCTTCTTAGTTTCTAATAAGTAAAAAATGAATCATATATATATATATACATAATTTTTTTTAAAAGCTCTCGGGTTTCCAAAAAAATAAACATATTTTTATTTATTTTAAAAAGTAAACAAGTTTAAAATTTGAATTTGAAGTTTTCAAAATAAAAACCGCATGGTTTACACAAAATAAAAATTATTTAACCTTTTGTTGGTGGCTACAACATCTTTGAAAAATTAATATTATTTTAAATGCTCAAACCAATTTACAATTTGAATTTTAAAATTGTTACATTATTAGATATATAATATAAAGGATCAACTATTTGGACATAAAATAAAATACAATTGGTGATATAAAAGATCTAGAGTGTTATACCATTTCGTCCTTACATGGAAGGTGGAAATCGGCGGACAATCCAATGGCGAAGATCCATTGTGTCACTAATTGTTTCTATATTTTTTGTCTCAATAGATTTTCCCATAATATAATTATTAGTTAATATATATTATAGGTATATAATAATAAACCTATATATATTTAATTTAAATAATGTTACACACACACACACACACACACATATATATATATATATATATAATATAGATTTTCAAAAAAGATATTTGAATATAAATATTAATTAAACAAATAGCTAAAAAAAAAAATTTATATTAGTGCAAATATATTTAAACATTTGATGTGTGTGTATCCTCTTGACATCATCATTATGATCAAAATCTATATATTCACTAATTGTAAGTAACAATGGTTAATTCTACATATATCACACATGTTTCCATCTTACCCCTAAGCTAGATGATAACTTTAATGTAGATATAGTATTTATATTGTTAATACAACTACAATAAAATATCAAAACATAAAATTAAATTAATATATAATAAACACTATAGTTAAATAGTAAAAAAAATTAAATACAGTTAAATAAATTAAAAAAATTTCCCAAACTCTTTCATTAGTAAATATTAAATATGATTTAATGTAAATATATTATTCATACAAACACAAAATACGATCTTATGCAAATTATTGAAAGGAATATTTTTTGAATTCACTCATTTTACCTCATTGCCAATACACCCAATCCAACAATGATATCATATTATGAATATGAATCTCCAATAATTAAAATAAAGTAAAATAAATTCTAGATTGAAGTTAAATTAATTTAAAAAAATGAGTTACAATGTATTTTAATAAACAAAATATTAAAACTAAAGTAAGACATAATTGAATTCAAACGTTAAACCCTTCTTTAATCGAATGTACACTAAATATCATTTAATGCAAATGAATTATTCATGTAAACACAAACTAAGGATTTAATGCAAAATTGATCAAAGGGTTTTTTAGTTTTCCTCTTTTACCCCATTGTAAATGCACATGATCCAACACTTCATACATGTATCAATGTTATGATGCTAGGAAACCTCCACCATTCAAAGCCATCACATGTAAGCATCATGTAAACCTAAAAGATGGATACAAAAGCATCAACAAATTACATTCATCAATCCATAGGCACAAAAGCAAGTACGTGGCTGAATGCCAAAAGTCATCAATCATGAAGCCAGCCTTAGCCTAGTTTGTCATGTCTTCGATCCGCATTCATTCCTAATCCCTATATATAGGCATCCCACAATGATTATTATGAGGGAAATTAACTACTAAATATAGAACATGGTGTACTTTTCTATAGTAAATATATCTTATAAAAACTCACTGATGGTTTCCACCTATAATTTGTAACTTTTGGACATAGACTCTAAAGAAGAAAATACCAAGTGAATGTGGGGAATAGCCTGAATCACCACCTGACTCGTGTCTCCTTTATTGTTTTTGTATTTACTTTACTTTTCACTATTTAGTACTTTCGTAACACTATAAATCTTCAGTGTTACTCTAAAACTGAAGCCCTTTAACTAATACGCAGCCTTTATTCTTTAGTTGTTGTTAATGTGAAAAACTATACCAATATGTAGTTTTAGTTTTACCAAGCACTAAAGGTTCTCTATATACGACACTTGAGAATCGAATGTTCCATTTTGGTGTCGATTCTTGAATGATGTAGATGGAAGATCTTTATAAGTAATTTAACTAATGGATCTCAGGAGTAAAATGATCGGTAAATCTAAATATTTAGGTGTTATCTTGTTTCTTAGACCTTTATATTTAGATGTTGGAAGCCTAAGTAATAAGTGTTCCATGATAAGTTCCAGAGTTTCTTAATAAGTACTATAAAGTGTGGTATACTTAAATACATGCCAGAGAAATTAAGGTGACTGACTTAGGTATGCGAATAAGATATTTCGGTTGGTGCTTAGTGAGACTTATGGCAATGGACTTAGGAGAGTATCTGGAATTTTATTGGGGAGTGACACTTAGTTTAGTTGTGATTGGTTACCAATCGAATAGGCCGTAAGTGCTCGATGTTAGGTGTAAAAGTTATGCGAGAGGTGCATAAAATTGTTGGTGTTTCGTATATTTGTTTGATGATTGGCGTTTTATGCTTAATGTAACACCGGTTACTTTGTATTTTATCATACTAATGTTATAATGGTATTTGTTTGCACTAACTTTGAGAGCGCAGGTGAAACAAGTACATGTTCATGCTTGTAATGTGTATTATATATTATCCTTGAGATGACGTTTAGGAGATACTCATATTGAGCTTCAAGGGTGAACCTACACTAGGCCCAACAGGGTCGGTTGCCCTCACTCAATCTATTATAACAATGACTAGCAAAAACCTTTTTTTTGTAACTGTGGACAGATGTTGTATCAAAATCATTACTTTAAGCTTGTTTAAGTTGTAAAGGTTATTTCTAAATGGAAACAAAAAATCAAATCTTTTTAAGTTGTGTACCTTGATCCATATACCATCATATTATGGTTACTCATTTTATTGTGACAAAATATAATTTTCAAAAGTGTATTAATATGAGATAGTTAGCATGTTTTAATAGAAGAAATGGTTCAAATAAAGAAGTGTACAATCAGTAATACATTTACTTTCTAAGTCAACACAAGTGAAAACCAAGTTGAATATAAATGGATGGGTCGTGGTTCTATCGGTCTAGAATCCACTAAGGTCTGTTAGTTTTTTGAATCGGGCTTGTTTGTATTGACACCCACCACGATTAGTTTCCTTTTAGTTCCTTAAAACTTGCACTTCTAACCATATTTTGATTACTTATATCGAAAAAAAATATGCATTGGATATCATCCTAAAAAAGAAAGTGTGTTCTAAAAAGAGTTAATACTTAAAGTCTAAAAATATTTATTCTTAAACAAGATATGCTTTGTAGTTGTATTTTAGTTTGTCTTTTTAGAATACTAAAGTATATAATTTTGCTACAAATATGTAATAATATTGTAAGATATTTTATGTTCTTAATCATTAAAATATATTAAACTTACTTTGCCCCTACCAACCAATTTTTCTACGTACGTCGCTGTCGAGCTCTATGTCTAATCTGGGTGTATTTTGTGTTCATGACCCCTCAGGTACTCTATGAATGGGTAAGTCGAGAGGAACAAGTGTAGATTAGATGTTTGTTTTTTCTTAGTGTGACATTCTTGAAGGTATGTGAGGATATTTATATACATAGTATTATGTGGCCTAGGTATACATTAGTGTAATAAATGTATTTAGTGAATGTTTATCTCATGATGAGGTATTTGGCATATGAGACCGTGACTTTATTACCTCAGCGTTGTATAGATACTGTGATATTATATTTTATATAATGTCGTCGGGGCACATTTTGATGGGAGATGCAAAAAAAATGGTATCAAGGAAAATGTAAACATGTCACCCAGTGACTAATGTTAGAAAATTGTGTTAAGGTGAAGAGTGGGATGACCGAGACCTGCGACTATTTGGATAATTATGGTGCACTATGTGAACATATTTGAAAGTTGGTATATTTTGATATTTTCAATGTTTATAAATATAGTCATATAGAAGTGTGAGTGTGTGTATAAAAATAGATAAGTATTTTCAAAATCATTTGATTTTGATTTGGCTTGCTAGTGTGTGTGTATGCGTAAAGGCAGTGGTTATGTCTGGATCTGGTAAGAGAAGCTTCGGAGTAGGTCAAATTGATTAGAAAAAGGACGAAGGATGCTCAATCTAAATGAAAGAGTTATTCCCATAGGAGGCGGAGAGACCTGGATTTTGATCTAGGAGACTATGTGTTGTAAATATGTCCCCTATGAGAGGCACTATGAGGTTTGAAAAGATAGGAAAGTTAGCATCGATATATGTTGATCCATTCCTAATATGATTTGGAACGGGATGGGCAGCAGATCACGAAATCTTAATGACTTCTATCTAATTAATGAGGAGTCCACTTGGAAATCACCCGCCCTACGCCGCCTTCCGAGTATATGATTCAAAAGGAATCACATAGGGATAGTTTGATAGAAACCTGTAGTAAAATACCCACCGGTACTCGTAACCCAATGGATAAAGTACATTACATAGTACATTTTAGGGATTGGCGACTTACCCATTCAGTCGCTTTAGCACTGGACATTCCCAAAATGGTTAAACAAGAACGGTAAGGTAGCATACAAAGTCGATTTCTGATCGCTTTTACTAGGGTGCATAATGTGTTTCATGTATCACATCTACAGAAGTGTGTCCGATACCCCAAAGGTGTTGTAATTTCGGGAGCTAGGGAAGACTTGGTTGTTGAAGCAGACATGAATTATGTCAGAAAACCTATCAAATTGCAGATCTAGATGTCAATACGCTTAGGAACAAGGATGCAAAGCTTGTTCAGATCAGTGGAGTGAGGACCAGAATGATTATATTTGGGAAACAGATGATAAAGTCAAAAGTGCTTATCCCGAGTTGTTTGTTTAGCTTAGCTTGTATAATAGCTAGGTTCATTTTTATGCCATGTATATATATGTGATATTATGGTTGATTCTGTTATGTTTTGGTGGAAGCACAAAAACATTTTTGATTAGGACACCCGAATGAAGAACTCATGTGCGCACAAGCTAGTGTAGGCATAATAAAGCCTAGAACGTATTATTGTACCTTGTTTGAATTTCGAGGACGAAATTCTTATGTGAGGGGAAGCATGTAACACCTCAGAAATTAATAAATACATAATTAATTAACTAATTTTAGGAAATAAATAAAATTAAAATAATGGAAAGGATTGAATATTCATGTGGCACTTGGTTACTCATTATACTTGAAAGAATCAAGTGATACAAGAAAAATCCTAATTGAAAATCTAAGTTAATGAAAGTTCAAATGCAACCATTAGAGCTAACTAATTTATAAGGAAATGGGATAGTGAGCCGATGGCCTAATTATTCTTTTAAGGTAAGATAACAACCTCCCCCTTTTCATTAAATTACACTCAAAACTTAAGATAAAAAACTTGAGCTCTTTGATGGTGTTTGTGGCTTAACAACAACAAGAAGAAAAGATTAAAGCTAAGAGAAGTGGAGACTCCATCGAATAAAGAGTATATGTGAGTAATTTTTTTTTAAATCCGTTTCTCTCCATGTATTCCTCACAGTAGTATGAAAATTCGATCATTCCTTTAATTTTTCTTATTTAATTGATATGAGAATTAAATATGGGGATAAGAAGATCATGTTAGAAAACAATTTTGATTAAAAGAATTTATCCTTGAGTAGATAAATTGTTGTGAATTAATTAAGATTTGTATGTTGAGAAAATTGGTTAGCAATAAGAAAAACTAAACATGATAAATTTTACTATAGAAATTCAGGAACAAATTAATTAGATTCTGAAAGAAAATAAGCATGTTCGAAGGGTTATTATAGGAAGCTGGAAGGCAAACAATTATTGTCGAAAGGTATAGTATTATAAACATGTAATAATATTGGGTCAAAAGACCAAATCCACATTTCGTGTTGAACGTGTCCGCAAAATACTAAATCGGAAAGAATAAGTCAAACAAATCAAAAGTCGATAAGTGGAAAGTTAGTGGCAAATGTGTAGGAACGGTTTCCAATGTGTACCGAAGGACAGTATCGTAGAAGGTGGAGTCAAACCAAACTATAATTAAAACCAAAATCTCATGTATAACAACTTAAGTAGAAATGCTAAGATAGGCATGGTTGAGGCTAAGGTTAGTAAACTGAAGGTATTAACCTAGGACCAAAGGCGATCGACTGTTAATGAGGAAATTTGAGTAGAGGAGGTGATTTCAGATGAATTAAAGATTAGTTTCACAAAACATTGAAACTAAAATCTAACAGGCTTTCCTTAGACGAGATCGAGGGCAGTGACTGACCAAAGCCATGTAACTCTCGGTAGAGAATATAAATCGGGACTAATGATTTTTGGAGACTGTGATGGATGCTAAGGCTTAAAATAACCGAGAATGGTATTAGACGCATGTATGATAATATGAAAATCAATATTAATAATGGAAAGACTGTTAGTCGAAATGTTAATCTTGTAAACAGCTACGTGGAAAGCCTAAAAGTAAATGATTAGGTAGGATGCTTGATAAGTGTAAGGCCTGTGTGGCATTCGAAACCGAAGGCCTGTGGGGCAACCAAAATTGAAAGCGTAAGTGTAAGGCCTGTGTGGCAACTGAAACCGAAAATGTTGGTGTAAGACCTAGAGCGGCAACCGAGGGGACGATAAAATACGCAAGGCTGAAAGCAGCAGTTTAGAACCATAATTGAAGTAGGTGTAAGGCCTGTGTGACGGATGAAATACAGAAATGCTGATGTAAGGCCTAAGTGGCAACCAAGAATAACGAGACGTAAGTCCTTAGTGGCAACTGAGAAATAACGTAAATGTATATAGTATATAGATGTAAGGCCTTGGCGGTAGCCGAATAGTAGAACTTTAATAATATATATATATATAAGCAGCGCTCAATAGCACCTCTATTTTACAGCACCTTTTGTGACTCCTGATTTCCACCACACAATCTAATTTAAATAATATAGTTGGTGGGAAGAGAGATAAAGTAGCATTATTTAAATTGAAATGTGTGATGGAAATCAAGGGACCACAAAGGATGCTGCAAAATAAGGGGGTTATTGAGCATACATATATATATATATATATATATATATGTGTGTGTGTGTGTGTGTGTGTGTGTATGTGTATGTATGTATGTATGTATATATATTGCAAAAGTATGTAAAACCTTAGGAGTAGTCGAGTGTAAGGTATTTCGGTTATATTGATATGCCAGGATATTTCTGTGAGACAAACCGAGTGATTGATTTCGGTTGTGGCATCATGGTTCTGCATTGATATCGAATTAAATAAACATGTAATTTTCGCTTATATATAATAGGATAATTTATTGTTTTGGTATGAAAAGGGGGAAAACCCATCCCATATATTAGCAGAGCGGTCTCTTTATTTTTTTTCCAGGGTAATATGTTACTCAAAACAGTTTTATGTCGATCCGTGTTTTTGTTCTTGTTTTCCCTATAAACTCACGGTTACTCATTCGAGTAGACTAAGTTTATAGGCTTATACAAGTCACTTTTGGATGGTCGAATAATGCAAGCCGAAGACAAAGAAAGAGGCTTGTGTATTATTTTTATGTTTATTTCCGCTGTACCTAGTGCTCATGCCTGCATTCCCATATGTGGGACAGTAATAGTTATAATGTACTATATTTTTTATCAAGCATGGGTATGACATTGGGTTGTAAAAACAATTTTTAAACTAAATCTGTAATGATGTTTTTCATTTTGTATGTCTGCTCTATTTACTTAAGGCTGTATAATATGACTAATCTTATCTCTGTCGTTGAGAGATAATCCAAAGTGACTGTAGTATATTAAGGTTCCATCTTTGGAGTACGGAATGAAGGATGTTACATAGTACAGGTACAAATTTACGCTTATAACATATATTATATATTATACTTAAGATGACGTTTAGGAGATACTCATACCAAGCTTTATGTCTAATCGAAATGTATTGTGTTCTTGAACCCTCAAGTACTTTATGGGTGAGTAGGTCAAGAGAAACACATGTAGATTTGGATGTCCGTTTTGTTTTGGTACATAGTATTATGTGGCCTAAGTATACATTAGTGTAATAACTGCATTTTGTGAATTATTTGATGATGTTAGGTGTTCGGCATATAAGACCATAACTTTGTTACCTTGGTGTTATATAAATATGATGTATATTTTATACTACACCGTCACAAAATTTTGAGGGGAGATGCGAAGAAAATTAGGTATCACGATGGGTGTTATATATTTTATATGAAGTAAAATGCAAACATGTCTCGAGTAACCAATGTTAGAAAATGCTATGTGAACTTATTTAAAAGCGGATACATTTTGGTTTTCTCAAAGTTAATAAACACAGTAGTATAGAAGTATGTGGTATATACATACATACATATGTATATATACATATTTGTGCGTTTGATCATTAGGCCCCTTTATTTAGTATTATTTTGTATCCCCTTGAGATCAGCCACATGTTCCGATTTAAATATTTATTTTTTCTCTCTCATGTCACATAGATCAAATATTTAAATATAAACTTGTGGTTAATATCAAAGGGCTGCAAATGATGCTAAATAAATGGATATATATATATATATATATGAGGAGCATTCAATGGCACCCCTATTTTGCGGCACTCTCGCAATCCTCTGGTTTTCATCACACATTCCATATATATCAAAAGCCCCAAATGCAACTTTTTAACTTCAGTCATTCGTTTTGATTTAAATAATAATACTTTTTCTTATCACAACATACAATTATTTAGATCGAAATGGATGCTTAAACTTAAGATGCGTTTTTTCTTTATTTTATTGTAAGCGTTATAAGATCCGGTTATAATCAGCAACGAGAAGTTTCACCTGTTGAACTAATTCGGTGACTAAATAGCTCTGTATGTCCACGTACAAATAAAATCGGTTTGTGAACCGGTTCTTTAGCGTAGATGTTGATAACTCTTTCGCAACAGCTGGGGATAGAGATATAAGGAGTTAACTTAGTTCTCGTTCTTGACAAAACATGGTCATCGAATGCATCTTTGGTATACCTTGAACAGGTTTATAGGCCGAACGGTTTTATGATAAGCTCTTTTGTTATAAAGTTTACAAGTCTTTATAATATAATCCCAATACACTATTATCGAGTATAAAGATGAGATTTCATATTTGTTTTTAGCAGATGTTGAAGGACTTAGAAGTAAGGTAATAGGAAAGAATGTGATGCCATCATTGACCAATGTTTTCAAGAGTTTAGCACAAGTGTTGAAACAACGAGGAACTAATCTGTAGGATTATGAGTTGGATTTCTGAAAGTTGAATAGTACGTACTGCTGTTGAAGCATTGATTGAGAAGTGTGAGTTAGCTTTGAGAAGATGAGAGTGATGGAGATGCAAAAGGAGTTGGATATATATCAACGGAGGGACAATGTCCTTATTAGTGGAAAAGTCACTAAGGGCCGTTTGAATCGAATTTTATAAGTTATTTTCCTACATTTTGAAAGTCATAATGAATCAAACAGATTATTAGAATGTGTATGAGAACACCATTAGAATGTGTACGAGAACCATTAGAATAGGTTGGATTTAAGAGAAAGTTCCATGAGATGTTCATTCCGCCTGCTAGCACAGAAGTGTTCCAAAACCAAAAGTTTATTAAGTTATAAGATAGACTGAAACAACGAGCATTATGGATTATCGAACTAGTTTGGAGAATTGCCCGCTTATGTAAGAGAGTTGATTCTGTGGGAAAAAGATTCAAGGTTCGTTCATCATTGGGGTTCTTGTGAGCTGTATCTTCACTGTGATAAGATCTCTCCAGTATCGAATGAAAATTGTATGATGTATTACTTGATTTTAAATGTAAAAACTGGTATTTGTGGTGTGTTGTCGTATAAATAGATAGTTGTATGTAGTGTGCAGCATTCGCTATTGGCAGGACTAACGTTTAATGTAGGGCCAAGTAATGGTAGCTTTGGCCCTTGGACTTTATGATGCTGGTTCTAGTGTTTCCAATAATGTTCCAGTTCAATAATAAAACAATGAATTATAGCTTCAATACCCAACAATCATTTAAAAACCAAACGGAGAAAGATATCTTTAATAATCCTCAATGAACACAAGAGGAAAGAAAAAAGGAATGAAATTAAATCCTTTATCCTATCTCCATTCTTATTAGCATCAACTTTGAACTGCCAATACCACTCATAAATTTAGAAATCATAAATTTAGAAAATATATAGTTAAAAAAGAGCATCCACTATCATTCCAAATAGTCTAGCAGCCCTATAACCCATTGATTTTCACCACACAATCTAAATTAAATAATGCGATTTTCTTTCTCTTCCCACTAATCATATTATTTAATCTGAATGGTGAAAATCAAAAAGTTACTTAAATGCAGCAAAACAACATACCATCGAGCACTCCACATAGTTAAATCAGAACTTACAATGAAAAAAAAACCCCTTATATCAAAAATCCTGAAACTCTTGTAGTTTTGAAAACAAGTAATATAACTTATTTCAGTGACATATAAATCAGAGTAAAATAAATCAACTAGATAACATTCCTCAACCAATAACCCAACAATTGCCTCTTGCATCTCACAGTCAATAATAACCAATGAACCTAAAATCTTTACTAGCCAAAAAAAAACAAAGCAAACGGCAATAATCAGCTCTTTTCTCAAGCAGTAACCTCAATTTGCTTCTGAGCTGGGACAGCTACATTTCCATTTTGACCGGTATTGTGTTGCTGATAATTATTAGCATATCCTTGTTGGCCCCTACCACGACCACGGCCTCTAAAATCGCTGCGACCATTGCCTCTAAAATTACCACCACGTCCTTGGTAACCATTTCCTCTGAAGCCATCATTTCCTCTGAAGCCATCATTTCCTCCTCTGAAATTGTCGGTTCCACCATCGTTTCTTCTGAAATTATTGTTTCCACCAACATTTCTTACAAAATTGTCTCCGTTTACATTTCTTCTGTAGTTGCTGGGGCCGTTTCTGCCACCTCTGAAATTGTTGCTGGCTTGTCGGACAACACCACCTCTACCGCTGATAATGGCAACTCCGTTCACCACTGTACAAGTGAACTCAAAACTATTATCAATGTGAGCAAACTAATATGCATTTGACATAACTGAAATTAATATCAAGTACTAAAAAGAATTTACGAATGCAATGCACCTGAAAAAGGTAAAAGAGAATAAACGCACCTCGTGTTTTGGTTTTCTTTGCTTCAACGATCAGTTTGTAGTTCCCCATAGTGACCGGTGAGGCCTGAAGATATAATTGACAATTATAATCTTGTAAATAATAGTTAAGGGGAAGAATTGAAAACCCACTCGCTAATTATAAAAAATTCCAAGCATTTCCTTGATTCCCTCCTGGTATTTTACATTGAAGTACCAGTATACTTTTCACATTTAATTACCAATAACTTAAGGTTTCTGCCATTTTTACAAGATTCACCGACTCCTTACTAATATATTACATTCGTGTCCATACAATTAATTAGATTAAATGATCTTAAATCTCAAATAAATTGAATAAATTTGATTAACTAATCTTCATTAACTCATCCAAATTTTAACATTCAAACCCAAAAGAGTGACAACATTAATTTTAACAAAAAGGACAAAAAAAATCAAACACATAGTATGCTGCTAAAGACACCTTGGAATGTTCTTTGCAACAACGAAACAAAATTTAATAAACTTTCTATAAAAGTTGCTTCTTACTAATCCACTTCTATATTATTCCACTCGGTCATACCGTGATATGGTAACATTTTACGTCTGTTTTATGTCGATCTTCCATATTATATACAATATAATATCGTTATACAACAAAAACACATTCACCCAACAAAGATTTGATCGGTTTCCTTGCACCGAATAAGCATTTCACCCAATTGATTTCCCTATGCTGATTTAAGAAGACTGATTTTCGTTGCACCATAATCATGACTTTAGGTTGCTCGATTTGATTTGCTCATAATATGTTCAATTAGTTTGAGAGAGATTTAGGATTAGGGCTCAAACAGTTTGTAAAGACTGTTTGAGAGAGAGATGTGTTTGGTTAAGAACATGTAAAGGTAGTGAGAAGTACTTTGAAGATATTTCACGGTACTTCAGACTTCGTAGAAAGGCAACATTTCCAGGTGCTTTTAGCAGCACTCAGAAAATATATAAATCAACTTCATAAATTATATACTTAAACCAACAATTTAATTCTTAATCATTATCTCAACAAGTTCACCATACATCACATTACAAAAATGTTATTTTACAATACTTATTAATTATAAACATTGTGTTTTTACACTTTACCGTATACAACCAACAGGCTATAGACCAGTTTATTAATAACGAGAAAGCAACTGTAGATAATTAATCTTAGGTCAAGTTTACTTATGAAATTTCACGTAATACTATTATGTTGCCTATCCAGCTAGTTGAAAATCAAAACAATCTTGTTTGCAGATGACAATTTGTCGTGTAATTAATCCTAACGAAATTTACAAAAGTTTATCAGGTGTAGTCGTTTTGATTATTGGTGACATGATTTCAAATCGCAATCAAAGATCAAAATTAAACAAAATTTTCCAATCCTTAACACTACTAAAGCATGCGAAATAAATCTTGTAGGCCTAGCTTCTCACAGCATTTCCAAAGCTAGCCAATTACAGAGGTTAAAGTCACATGTCAACACTATGCTATGTAAGTTATGCTACACAATAAGGGACAAAAAAAGTTGAACATAGTAAATAGAGAAATTAAACTGATGAGACAACAGTCATTTCAAAAACAAATTTGACATAAAAATCATAAACTGGGATATCACATAGATATTAACGAGTACCTTGATTGCAGCTTGCATGGATTCGGAGTTATCGAATTCAACGAAGCCAAAACAGAAGTTGTCCACCTGCAGGAAAAGAGTCCAAATGAAATTATTAGCCGTATAATGGAAAACGTGATGAATATTGCTACACAGACCACAATATATACCTTATGATTCCTCACTTGTACACCATTAGGTTTAATGGGCCCAAATTTCTCGAATTCCTTGAAAACTTGTGCTCCAGTTGTAGCCGGTGGTAGATTTTTAATATGAACAGAATAACCTTCCACTAGTAAGGTATATTAAAATTAATTTATATCAAAAATATTTATACAACAAATTCATATGTATTTAAAAAATTAACTCACCATCTATAGAGTTACTGTCACCATTAACTTTAGCTTCTGGTGCACTCTTGGCAGTCACAGGTGAGCTTTTAGTATCGATAGGTGGAGAAGCTTTTGCCTTAGGTTTAGTAGGAGTCTTAAATGGCCCATCTCCCAATCCTTTTACCTATAGGTTAAGAATTCAAAAAGTTAAAAATTATATGGAAATAATCATGAATCCCTTTTTTTATGGTGGAAGCTTGAGAAAACATATTGAATACTTGTTATATGCTGACAGGTTATAATGTTATGACATAAAGCTCTATCCTTTAAAGTATGGACTAGTAGATAAAAAGTTCTCTATAAACATGTGAATATTTCACTTATTATTCATATCAATATTTTTCTCGATATTGAAGTGTTAGTTTCACAGACAAGATCTCCATTATAGATATGATGACAATGTTTCAGTTTATTATTAATATATAAAAAGCAAAGATTTTGATACTGCCGTCACAATGAAAATGGTATTTTACACATGAAGAGAGACAAAAACTCACTAATGCAGCAAAAGATTTCTTTGGGACATTCTCCTGAACAACAGCAGTGGTAGTTTCTTTTGGAGCAGGTTGTTCCTTATGATCAGTTTTATCATTTGTCGAATTTGCAGGAGTGACTTCAGTTTCAGATATGGATTCACCAAGTACTCCATTTTCAGATTGGCCATTTTCCACCACTTGATTGGCAACATCAGTATCTGGAGCTGGAGTTTCATTATGCTCAATATGATTTTCTTGAACCAAACTCGGCTCTGACAAATAAAAACATTGTTATCCATGCTATTAAAGAGATAAAATGGTTCGACAAATCATGGCAATCACCGACTATGGTTCAGGTTTATAAACATAAACAACCAGATAATTGGAATATCAAAATAGTTGTTAAAAACATTTGGTCCAATTTGTTGTTAAAAGGAAAATATGAAAATTTCGTAAAATGAACGAATAAGCAGTTAGACAAGCAATCAATAGACCAAACTGCAATAATACCTTGAACGGGAACTGGAGGAGCTTCTAAAGTATTATCGCTTTCACCATTAACTGAAGTTTCAGTCACTCCAACGGACATAGTTTGACTCATGAATCGAAAAATGTCATTTAAGACAAAAAAAGCACCAGTCCCTCTTGGAATCAGAAAAAATGATTGTGTAAACTTGCTGGTAACAGAATCAGCACCAAGCAAGAATCCAGAAACAACAATAAATATCCCCTCATTATAAGATAACTGTGAATCAACGGTCTCAATTACTATTTTGTAGTTGCTGAAGTTGAAGGACAGAAATTTCTCTTTAATAGCCTGCAATGTCATGACAAAAGAATATAAAAAACTCAACCTTAAGATACAGTTCCATGCTTGCATAAATAAAAACTTGCAGAGTCTAATGACATGCTGTACATATAAAAGCATACGGAAGTGCAAGTTAAAAAAACACTGCGTACTTCTAAACTAGTAACTTCAACCATTTGTCCTTCAGAATTTGGATGACTTAGAATGCTGGATTCGTCATAAAATTTATGAACCTCTTCTGGTGCAGTGTGAAGAACTGCGTAGTATGACTGAACGAACGCAAATGCAACCTGCACACACAATTAACAACAGATGAGAACAATGGAAAAACGTTCGTTGGGCCAGAGGGTTATTAAGGACACAATTCCTACCACTTGTGGACTTCTTTGAGACACAGTTGATGCAACTGGTTGTGCCATGTCTGCAAGTCAAAATACAATTAGATAAACCAAATGCAAAAGGGTAACTTTATAATCAAAATTTTAATATAACAGAAAACATCAGATGTCTAACAGAAATTCAAAAAAAAAATTGTCAACTATAATTACACGAATGTAGTCATATTCATCTGTTTAAAATGAGGCCACATCTGGGAGTAGAACTACACACTTAGCTATAGACTAACAATAAAATTTGATAAAATTTCAACTATTTGCACAAATGTAGTCGTCTTCATCTGTTTAAAATGAGGCCATGGATAGGAGTAGTGTTTCACAACTTAGCTAAGGACTGATAATAAAATATGATAGCATATTTTGAAAACTTTGTGAGGAAATGCATCCTCAGACTAGAAGGCTGATACAAGAGTTTTAGATGGCCAATAATTACATGACATACATGACCATTTTCACTATATATATATATATATATATATATATATATTGGATTTTCATTTTGATTCCAATTGGAAAACAGCTTTCAAAGGGTACATTGACCCAAAAAAATATGGAACATATTTTCTGTATGTGAACAAACTTAACTAAATCTCAAAATAAAGACATGCTCATTTAATGTGTAAAAATCATTGCATACGTATGAACAGCATATATAAGGGTTATGCAGGGACTTTTAAAATCAAACTGCAATAAACATGCACTGCTAAAGTTAACAAAATAATGACCCTACGTAATAATAGAGGTGTATACACACATGCTCAGATGTGAACTAAACATCGAAAGAAATTATAAATATTGTTATCGACAACATCATAGAATGTTTTAAAGAAAAACAATGACTCATTATGAAGCAAGATTAATAATGGTAGTATAACAACAGCCATGTATACTATTACATAGAATTCTAATGGAATGCCAGAATATAGTAGAGACAGATTTGTACATTTTGGTTAAATTTGCATTAGTAACAATATGATTTTAACAACAGCTTATCAAAGAAAGAGCGTTGAATAGAGATATGATATGACAAACATATGCAAATTAGTGAAATATAAGCGGCATTACATATTGATCTTTTACTACTGGAATCAGTTAAAAAAAACGTGAAATTAAGGCCCGAACATAAATTAACATAAAAACTGAGAACCCTGTCAAAATAAAGATAAAACTGAGAACCGAATTAAAATAAAATAGATGAAAACTAAAAAATGTGAATGTACAAAATCGAATCGCTCAACCTATTACAAGTTGTGAAATTGAAATAATAATATATATTAACGCGAAATTAGGTCTATTGAGATTGAAAATATTTTTTTAATAAAATCATATTTTGACAACATTTGGACAAAGTAAATCAAAACTAAGAAATACTGTGGTGGAACCAAATAAAAATCCTAACTTTTTTTTTACTAGATGAACAAATTAACTAATCATGAGATGCGTCGCGCTAATAACTAAACATGAACACGAAAGGAGAGATAACCTAAGCTACCCTACTTGGATTTACAGCTTCCAGAACAAACTATTGATAGCATGTTTATCTTAATCTCAGTGCAGCAACAGATCAAACGAATAAAATTAACAGATGATCAAAAATTAAAATGAAAAGAAAAAAAACGTACCTAAGGAAAAAGACGGCTACAAATCGAAAGAGACGGCTGGGTTTTATAGGAAGAAAAAAGAAAGTGAAGGGTTTTGAGAGATTAATTGATATTGACCGTCCGATTGAAAAAGGTTAAACGAATCTGTCTTAGATTCCTATTGGCCCGTTAAGTAAAACCACAGCAGTTAGCATAAAATAAGATCAATGGCCTGAACGGAGTCAACATGCTATCGGGAAGTGTGTCGTGTAGTGCATAGCGAGGTGCCTTAAGAAATTAATGCTTCTCACTTAGTAGTATGACTGGGGAATAGCTGCACCAATTGTTTGGAGCTTTTGCCCATCAGTACGTCTTCATATCTGATACGTATTGGGCACCGATTCTAATATGTACTGAACAGCGATTAAATAGAGTTTAATGAAATATAAAGTTGTAACATGTCATAGCGAGTGGATTTTTCTTTGAATTCAACCTCTTACCTAAGTACAATGATGTCCAAACAATAAAACATGTTGTATTTGTTTACTCCAAATTGGACAAATACTCCATGAAGAATATGTAAAGAGCTATGGGATTGTGATGTAAACTACAACTATGGTTTATGGGGTTTGTATCTTTGCATAATTTGGA
The DNA here is from genome assembly GCA_030737815.1 of Allium fistulosum. Lineage (NCBI taxonomy): Eukaryota > Viridiplantae > Streptophyta > Magnoliopsida > Asparagales > Amaryllidaceae > Allium > Allium fistulosum. Next base: position 961,188,023 of record CM060903.1, on the reverse strand, counting down.
TTATGCGCTAACTTGGATCTCAAAAGCAATTAACATGGTTAGATAATATAATAAAAATACAAGAAAAACAAAGAACAACAATTTATATAGTGGTTCAGCCCAATATATAGCTATATTCATTGTAGTTTATTGTTTTTCCTTTAGATCTCAAATACATGCTGAAATACATGTTAGCAGTTTTGAGAAATTTCAACAAAATTTCATGTTTTAAATTATGACCGTTATGTTTTCAAATTTTCACTTCAACTACCACTGATGAAATATCATTCGAAATTTTTCAATATTTTTTCATTTAAAACCATACCATTTTTTCATAAAAATAGCAAATTATTAGTTATTTAGTTAACATAAGCAACGATGGAAAAATACAAATAAAAAAATCAAATTATTTATATTCGAATATAATAAATGATGAACGACCTACTTCTTTTATGATCTTTTATGATATACTTGTGATTCCTCCTTATTTTTACTTAGCATGAATGCTTAACTATAAAAAAAATTTGTAAAGTACACTTTATTTTTATTTCAAACTTTCCAAATTAATATGCAACGTTTCTTCTTAAATAACTTACAAAATACAACAACATCTAACGATTTGCATATTTTCGTAATAATTTTACGTTTATCAACATGTTCGTTGTTTCTTCGATCTTATCCAATATTATTATGATTTTCGAGTATCATAGTATCATCATCATATATTGGTACTTGATCATTGTATACGTGATACTGATGATATAAGTTGCCTAATATTCACTGATATAACCCCGTATTATTCTGCTATCTTCAAATATCGTATATCGGTACTTGGTTGATATGTATTTATTGACTAGGTTTCTAGCCAACATCGAAATTATGATTTGAAAGGAATTTTAGCAAAGGTTACTTGCTAAAATCATGATTTGAAACGTAAAATGAGGCAGCCAAGGACCACTAGCTCGAGTGGCAAGTAGTATGACGCTTCAGACGGAGATTCTATAAATCTTGAGTCCAAACACCACAGACATCAAAATGAGTGTTCCGCTTGAATTAAATATCACTCTTGTTATCAAAAAATGTAAAATAAAGAATGCTTAAAATAATAATTAGCAATGCAATCAAATAACACACAATATAGAGTGGTTCAATCTTAGCAAAGGTCTACGTCTATTAAGGTTGATGATTTTATTGCTTTAAGTATTTCGGTTACAATAGATAATTTTAATGGCTTATACAGAAGCTTTGAGCTAGCTAATATCTCTTATGAGAGTAGAAAATTTGATCATTATATAAGTGCATGTGGATCTCTATTTATAGTTATAAAGATCATGCTTTGAAGGGCTTAGATTGATATGTTGAGTGCTCAATTTCCTCATGATCGTTGATTGCAATATACGGCTCAGATGGCGGTCAGCCAGGATTTGCATGGAGAGTGACTAAGATGCATGTTAGTCGACGAGCCATACTATGACGTGATTGTGTCAGAAGGACAGCATGGAGTAGGGAATGGTTGGTATACGATGATGCTTTTGCCAAACAAGTAGTGTAGTACTGAGCAGTTAAAGAGCTCAGCGGTTTCATAGCGGTGGAGGTGCAAAACGTTATAGCGGAGATATAGCGAAAAATAGCGGAGGTGAAAAAAGCTTCATTGGATATAAAACCAAATATTTAAAATTAATTTATTCTCATTTTCACATCACTTTTTAGGAAAAAGAAATATTGTTTGATCTTATAAAACAAAACAAAGAATATCATGATTAATGAAGACTAGATTCGGTGGCTACAATGAATTTCTAACTTATATTGAGCGTTTATGCCTCAAAATTAGATCTTTACCCTCACTTTGCTGATTTGGTTTAAAAGAGAAGTAGTCAAATTAACCTTTGTATATTATTGCTAAAGCGGGTGCTAAAAAGCCTTGATTTAGCGGGTGTAGCGGAAAATAAAGCGAATTTACTATTTAACAGTGCTAAATTGAAATAGTGTAGCGGTCAAATAGCGCTATGCGCTAAAGCGAGAATTTTGCGGGGCTTTAACTACACAGGTGCAGTACAAAGACTGTTGAACGTTGATGCTTTTGTTCGATAAACAACGTTGTTATGCTTCTTTTGTTAGCGGAACTATAACGTCCCTTATTCTGAAACCCAAAAATCGAACTCCAATGTGTTGCAGTCATCTTGGAATTATCTTTCAGTGACAGAGATGAGATCGGTTATATAAACAGTCATAAGTAAACGGAGCAGATAATAATTAGAAGTAAGAAATCCATCATTGTAGGTAAGGTCTTACGATTCAATTCTCAATATTCATGCCCGGCATGGTTCAAAAATATAATACAACATAAATAACAATGTTATGTCCAACATATCGATACATCTGTACAGTAGGCTCGTAATAAAATGATATTCCCAAACCTCTTGCTTCGCCTTTGGTTCCATTATTCGTCCGCCCCCAAAAAGCACCCTGTCTAAACCCATAAAATCAGCATACTCAAACGAGTGCCTGTGAGTTTATAGGAAAAATAATGGTAAAAATATAGGTCAAACATAAAGTCTAGTGTGAGCAATATATTACCTTGACATAAAAGATATTGAGACTGAGCCGCTAAAGCACAGAACGGGTTTTCTCCTCACTATAACAAACATTCGTAAGTTTAAGCGTATATAAAGTTCAGCCTTAAGTGTCTTACTCTTTACTATAAGGCTATAGCCGAAACCAAATCAATTAGGCATTGCATACAATAATCATTCTCTTTTCTGAACAAAACCTGAAGTGCTCTAGGTTGCCACTAAGGCCTTGTACCTCTTACAATAGAAGAAAGGTTTTATTATAAGTATTTGGCTGCCACTAAGACCTTATGTCTTCACTGCTTCCTAAATTTTATAGAAGTCATATCTAGTTTCGGTTGCCACTTAGGCTTACACCATTGCTTTTGTTATTCGGCTGCCAAACCGGCCTCATCCCTACTTCATTTTTTATTTTCGTTTGCCCTTTCAAGCCTTACACCTACACTTTCGTATTTTAGTTGCTACTAAGGCTTTACACCTACTTGGCTTTCGGTACTTAACTGCCACATCAGGCCTAACATCTTTTACCGAACATTTGGTTATCACCTCGGGCCTAACACCAAATATGTTTGAATGCCACCTTAGGCCTTACTCACACATTCATCTACGGTTGCCACTTTAGGCCTAATACCTTCGTTTACGGTCTCGGCTACCACTTCAGCCTTTATGCTTATGTTCTCATTGTGGATGCCACTAAGGCCTTACGCCCTTGTTCTCATTTACACATGCCACTAAGGCCTTACTCCTTCGATTTCGGTCTATTAGCCGCCACCTCGGGCCTTACATCAACTATCGAATTGTTAGTCGCTATGCACTGGATCGAAAATGTAGTGGAATAGTATAGTAGATCACACAGTTGATTTTATACTTGTTCGGACCTCCCGTCCTACGTCCAGTCCCGAAACCTCCATTCGGTATTTCACTATCAACACCCTCACTTCGCCTGGAAGAACATGTTTACAAACGCTGCTTGAACAACCGAACAGGATTTCGACAATAATTACAAGTAGTGTAACGAAAAATGTTACTCCTTGACACAGCGTATCTTGATATACAGAATGTCAGTTTGATGTATAATGACTCCTATAACCAAACAAAATGATATTGAGTGGAGGTATAGAGGCTAAAAAGTATATTCGACTAGAGTACGGGATGTGAAGATGAAGCAAACTAGTCGAAATCTCATAATCAAATGAATTTCTTGGGACTCGGAGAATTTCTTTTGGAATTAAGAGTTTAGGAGTGGAAATCAAAGCATAAAGTTGTGTTATGATTCAAGGATGGTTACAGATTTATATAGATGTTGTGGGGATGCTAAAGTAGGGATGCAACCTTCCAATTTCGCCATTGGTGAAGAGAAGTGGCTGTAGGAGCGGAGAGATACAACTTCTGAAGTGAAGAGTCGCGAAGACACGACTTCAAAAAACTAGCCATTTTACAATAGGTTATTCGACTGAGAGAAGGCTTCATTTGACTGGCTTGGTGTGAAAATCGAGCCCGAGAGCATTGCCAAAAACAGTAGACAAGTTGTTCGTATTTAGTCGACTAGTTCAGTCGACTGGAAAAGGCTTTCAATCGACCGAATCATAGTATTTTCCAAAAGCTTGTGTGGTGCAGTGGTAAGGGCATGTGCTCATCTCTTAGTCCACTGGGGTTCGAATCCTAGCTTTGCATATTTTTAGCCATTTTATTTTGCACATTTTCCATCATCATTTTAACCTGAAATAACTCAATAAACATATTAGTAGCATTATTGTATGGTTCTTATCATCAAAACACCATATATACATACATGTATGTATGTATGTATGTATATAGTTCTTTTATTCTCTCCCTTTTTTATGATGACAACCACACAACTTTAATATAAAATAATAGCTCCCCCTAGATATATGTTATATAAGTTTATCTTCCTCAACCTCGTATAAATGCCAATATAAAATATGTAAAACACACCTTCTTCTCCCCCTTTGTCATCAACAAAAAGGGATAAGAGCATTGACGTACTATATGATAAAAACTCCCCCTAAGTATAATGTTTCTCTTTAATTTTTAATTATGTACTCTCCCTATCAATATACTCATTATTCTTCCCCTATTGTAATAAACAAAAAGTATGAGAAAATTAAAAATAAATTGAGAATTTCGTAGAAAAATCAAAAATAAATAATTTTAACATTAATGCAAAGCGATGAGTATCTAATAGATATGTCAAATGCAAGCAAATGATACTCACTTTACAATAGATATAAGGTTTACGACTTAGGAAACCATATCCAGTTGGCTGTGGTTTATGTCTTAAAAATATAATTTCCACTATTTGTCATAATAATTGCTAACGTACGATTGTCTATCATAATCGATTAGAATAGCAGGAACCCATATATTAAAATTAATTGTCATTGATTTAGTATTCAAAGGATTTTTCTATTTCTAAGCATAATAATATTATGACATGGATTGGTTTTAGAGCTATCTCTACTTTTAGTACTAGCATTATAATGCATATACAGAAATGCGTATCTAGTACATTTTCTATAATTATCTTGTTTATAATATAAACCAGTTCTATTATTGTGAGCTTTGCTATTAATATTTAAGGAAGATAAATCATCTTTTTCTCTATTAAAATTTGTGATTTCTCATTTGATTTATCAAAAACAACTTTGGAATCACAAATTTCTTTTTGCAACATAATATTATTATCTTTTGAAAATTCACATTCTTTAATTAATTCTAGATTCTTATCATTTAAAGCCCTATTCTCTTTTTCAAGGGACAAAGTTTAGAATTATAATCATTTAAAGAATTTTTCAAAAGTATATTTTTACTTTGCAAAACTTCGATTTCCTTTAAAAGATCGGTATTTTTATCGTTTAAGCGCTCATTATCTTTTAATAGAAAATCTTTTCTGTAAAATAAGTTCTTTCAATGTATTTTTCAAAATTTCCATTTGTTTTACTAAAAACTTATTTTCTTCCTTTAAAATACTAATTTTACGCTCACAATCATCTAATTTAGCTAAAGCAATGGAATTGAGCTTTTATGATGCTTTAAAATCTTTTAATAACTTCTCATGCGTTTGTAAAAGATCACTATATATAGAATCTAAGCATACCGATTTTGATATAAGATTAGCCAAATAGCACATGTACCTTGATTCTATATATTGTTGCTCGCTTCTAGAAATTTGCTTTTTCTTGACTGTCTTTGAGCTTTGACAGGATCTTCTATTTCTGGCTATTATTCTATGATGTTGTGATGATCAATAGAATTCCAAGCTTTGATACCACTTGTTAGTCGCTATGCACTGGATCGAAAATGGCCGATAATAGTAAACAATGTAAATGAAGTGGAATAGTATAGTAGATCACACAGTCGATTTTACACTGGTTAGGGTCTTCCATCCTATGTCCAGTCCCGAAGCTCCCCTTCGATATTTCACTATCAACACCATCATTTCACCTAGAGGAACAAGTTTATGGACTATGCTTAAACAACCGAATAGGACTTTAACAACAATTACAAGTAGTGTAACAAAAAATGTTACTCTCTGACACAGCATATCTTGGTATACAGAATGTCAGTTTGATGTATAATGACTCCTATAACCAAACAAAATGATATTGAGTGGAGGTATAGAGGCTAAGGAGTTTATTATACTAGAGTATGTGATGTGGAGATGAAGCAAACTAGTCGAAATCTCCGAACCAGATGAATTTCTTGGGACTCGAAGAATTACTTTAGAAATTGAGAGTTTAGGAGTGGAAATCAAAGCATAAAGTTGTGTTATGATTCTGGGATGGTTAGGGGTTTATATAGATGTTGTAGGGATGCAAAAGTAGGGGTGCAACCTTCCTATTTCGCCATTGATGAAGAGAAGTGGTTGTAGGAGCAAAGAGTCATGAAGACACGACTTCAAAAAAGCTAGTTGTTTTACTATAGGTTAGTCGATTGAGAGAAGGCTTCAGTCGGTTGGCTTGGTGTGAAAATCGAGCCGAGAGCGTTGCCAAAAATAGTAGGCAACTTGTTCGTATTTAGTCGACTGGTTCAGTCGACTGGACAAAGCTTTCAGTCGACTGAATCATAGTATTTTCTAAAAGCTTGTGTGGTGCAATGGTAAGGGCATGTGCTCATCTCTCAACCCATCGGGGTTCGAATCCTAGCTTTGCATATTTTTAGCCATTTTATTTTGCACATTTTCCATTATCGTTTTGACCTTAAATAACTCAATAAACATATTAGTAGCATTGTTGTACGGTTGTTATCATCAAAACACCATATATATATATATATATATATATATATATATATATATGTGTGTGTGTGTGTGTGTGTGTGTAGTTCTTTCACGAACATAATACCTAACTAGTTATTATTAGGCTTTTCACTTGTATATTCATTAAGCTATATTACTACATTATCATTAATGTCTCAAGTATTAGTTTCGGCCAACTTAAGCCTTGGCATACATTCTCTTTCAGAAATCAATTAATTTCATTCTCGGTATCTTATTGAAAGCTACACCGCCTTGACAATCACTATCTCTCGGTCTCGTCTAAGGAATCCTACCACGGTTTATCTTTGTTGATTTATGGCATTTACATTTTTAAATTTTCGAAATCCCTTTCTCTAGGCATAATTCCTCCTTAGCCTTCGACTGCCTCATCCCTTCACTAGTAACTTTTGTTTATTAAGCTTGTATGATAATGTCTTACTTAAGTCCTTACACTTAAGGTTATGGTTCATTTTATTTTGGGTTCGGCTCCACATTCTTCGACACTGCCTCTTAGTACATGTTAGGAAATGTTTCCTACACATTTGACATTAGCTTTACACATGTCAAATCCTAATTTATTTGACTTAGTCCTTTATTACCATTTTAATGTACTTTACCGACACGTTCATCATAGAATGTGGATCTGGTCTGTTGACCAATTAATTAACATCTTAATAAATTAAATTACATTTCAACCAAAGTTATATGCCTTACGGCTTCCTATTATCACCATTAGACCAAGCTTGATTTCTTTTGAAAATTACTTAATTTATTTCTAGAAAATCATAGAGAAAATGTTAATCATGATTTGTTTCCATACAAGTACTCAAGCTCCTTATTTCTTACAACTTTCCCTCTTATACGACACAGAGTAATTTATATTGATTTATTGACATAAGGGAAAATTCATTAAATCAAAACACGTCTTTAAAAATATATTCTCAATGTCATATTAAATTCAAAGCATTTGGATTACGAAAATCATTAGAAATATTCATCATGAACGTAACTATGAGGGATTCATGAAAGAAAAAGGGATTAGAGAATATATTGCTCGCCTAGATTCCTCAGTTAATGAAGCCTCTAGTTCTCTTAGCTTTAAATTTCTTTATTCTTCTTCTTTCTTGTTTAGGCCGCCGATTGAAACGACCCGTCTCTCAGTCCATAGAAAGACGCATCATTATTAAGAAAGAAAGGGATAGAAAAGAGAAAAGATAGGAAAGAAAGAACGAAACAACATCAGAATCTCACAGCGGAACAAATAAATTATATTAATCACATAAGATATTACATAGTATCATATATATCAGAGATACACAGCTTATACATCACAAATTAGACCGTTATAAAGGCCTGTCTATCAATACAACTCAAGATACAACTCAAAGATTAACACAGCGGAACCACTATATATCTACATACGCTGAAGCCTCCTGCTCCATATCTCCTTCAGAAACTCGTCAAAGCCAAACCTGAATCCCTTGGCTACTCATAAAAATTTGAGTACCCAAGAGTTTAATAAAACAGAAAATAAACTCTGGGTCAGACATGGGTCTGGTGTGAGTAAACGGTTAAGTTGTTTAACTTTGAAAATCATTTTGAAAGAAAGGTATCTCGTAAGACTTCCCACACATAAACATGGAAAAGTTTTTACCTTACGATAACCAAAACATTTGATAGGAAATCTGGTTATAATATAATAGGGTCTAGGGTTTTCAAATAAATATTCACATAGCTGAAATTGTTACATGATTAAATTCCGGCATACTAGCCACAAAGTGGGTTATACAATCAAAACCGTAAAGGGCTCGTAGGGATAATGGATTCCATACAATGGCAGGGCTACTGGGGTACCGCCCGTCACAGTACGTGGCCTAGATCAACGTACCGAGGATCACTCCCAACCCCCTACAACACAAAGCCGGAACCATCCCTTACTGGATAGTCCCGAACAAGACAACCCTAGCGGTTGTAGCTATTCAACCGCCCACACAGCCAAATAAAAAGGGACTCTAGACAAGGGAAATCTTATCCTACTTAAGCGCGACTCACTTAGCCTTGCCGCACCTCCCCTGTTTTAGCCATTCCCGGTTGATGAGGCTTGAGGCTACGATTACCTTATCAGAACACATCACTTAGAATGATCATCGTACACCTGACGATGTTCTGAAAGCATTCAATCCATACAAGTTCGTTCCGGGTTCGAACGAAACCGAAGGCATTATCTCGTTACACTCATTTTGGAATCACCCTCAGAGTTAACGACAATAACCCTTGCACTTTGAAACTTCATCTCGATCTTCACTTTGAGATGTCACGGCCTATCGTTTAAATTGGATCGATATGGTTTTTGGATATCCATTTGGAAATCCGATCCCGGTCTCATCGAAATCCAAACGTATCTTAAAGGCCAAGTTGTTTTAAAGTTAAACAATTTAATTCAATACTTGAATTCACACAACATTAACACATATAAATATCATCCATTTATCACAAATATATCCAATATCACATTATAGAATAACATAGATTATCATTCAATAGATATCAATCAATTCAGACATTCTACTCAAACAATCATCCACAAACAGGAATTATTAATCCATATTATAATCAACTTAAATTAAATTAATTACTTAAGAATTAATTACCTAACCCTGCTTAATCAATCATTAATTAATTACAATCTTTTAATTAATTAATCATTCCTTAGTTACCTTATAAACCAATTAATTAATCTTTAATTATAGATTAATTATTCTTTAATAATTAATTAATAGACCTTAATTATTAATTAATATCCCTTAATAACAAATTAATCAATCCTTAATTACCAGTTGATTAATCCTTAATTACCATTTGATTAATCCTTAATTACCATCTGATTAATCCTTAATTAATTACCATTTGATTAATCCTTAATTACCATTTTGAATAATCCTTAATTACCATTTAATTATTCCTTGATTACCATTTGATTAATCCTTAATTACCATTTGATTAATCTCTAATTACTAATTAATTAATCTTTAATTACTAAATTAATTAATCTCCAATCATTAATTAATCAATCTTAATTACTTAATTAATCATCCTTAATTACAATTAATTAACCTTTAATTAATTAATTATAACCCTCAATTATAAATTAATTAATCCTTAATCATTAGTTAATTAAATTAATTAATTTCTCTTAATTAATTTCTTAATTAATCCTTTATCATGAATTAATTGAATTAATTAATTATACTTAAATTTTCTTAATTAACTTAATTAATCTCAAATCATTAAAACCTTAATTATCCTTTAAAATAAAACATTTCCTTTATTAATTACCTAATCATATTATTTTTAAAACATTTCTTCTTTTAACTTAATTATATTTAGAATTTAGTTTAAAATAACTTAAAAACTTACTTAAAAATTTAAGTTAAAACCATCATATAACTTTTAATCAAATGTTAAAGAATACATTCGTATGGAAAAGAAGTTTATTTAAGAAGAGTTTAAACAAATTCATTTTATAATTTCAAAACTTTGCTTTTCAAAAACTAAAAAAAACAAGTTTTAAAACCTACTTATCCTCAACTTTGGGTTCAACCCGATCCCTACTCGAGACCACCCTCGAGTTTCCTCCTTCTTCAATATATATATATATATTTAAAACTTAGTTTTAAATTTAAAAACTGTTAAAAACCATAACAGTTAACACTCACGTCCCACTCGAGTTCATACTCGAGTCTTTCACCAAAAAACCCCGAGCAATTTCTCCTCTACCTCGAGACTACCTGCTCTTCCCAAACCACAACACCAAACTGACATCCTTGACACCTGTGCACCCTGCACCATCCACGGCGAAGCTCCGACCATCGCCAATACCTCCTACACTTCGACGATCGCTTGCACTTCCAATCCCGATCCCCAGACACCATCACCAACCCTTAATCAAAAATCAAGACATTAGGATGAACTGGAACTGGCAACTTTGACCAAAATCCTCCTCGTCCTCCCTGCTCCGACCACCAGAATTCACGAGCCCTTGACCACCAGCTCCGCCGAAGACCCACGCTACCATCTCCCAACCTCCGACCAACCCCGATGCACTAGAGACGATGCAGCGACCAAGTTTCCAGCCTCGACCAAACTTGGTTTTAAACCCTATTTCCATGTCGTCCGGCCACCACATGCCTCGAGAACCCCTCCGACCATTTTTGTCGAGACCACCCATCATCACTCTATCTCCAGCCAAGTTCCTGACCACCTCAAACATTTTTATCACCATAAAAACCCAAGAAACCAATTTCCGGTCATCAAAGAACTGCTCTCTCCATACCATATTAAAAATTGTGATTTTCTTCTTAAAAATCATATTTTTCAAGATCGATTCAAGTTAAATACTTGAATCAGCAATTTAAGATGTTTGGTTTTTAACATGTTTTAAAAAAATCTACTGTATTCTCTTGATTCTAGGGCTTTTCAAACTTATTATACTTGAATTTATTTTTAAAATCTAGATGGTGTTTAAACTAAACTACTTTGTTTGAAATCAAAAGTTTAATAGTGAACAGATAAAAAGATTGCAATTTTTTTATCAAAACTCAACTCTGTAATATGAACAGAGATATACTCTGATATACCAGACATGCATGCTTAAATACATTCATATACACAAAGATATCACTATATATACACAAACAAACATCATTCATCTCAAAAATTCCACAAGCAACAAACAATTATTTACTTAAGTTTTTAATTTAAAATGTTTACTCACCGGTTTTTAAGACAGAAAGCTTGATTTTTGAAAACTGAATTGCAGAAGAAAATGCTGAGATCTTTTGAAACTGGAATGCTTAGTTGAATTGAAACTTGATGATGAGATAATTCAAGACTTGATTGATGCAGATTGAAGCTTGTTGATCTTTGTTACATGCATTGAAAAGATTACAGGTTTTGGATGTGATTTGAGAATTGGTTACAGGGTTTTGATTTGTTTTTAAGAAATGTTTACAGGCTTTTGAGTTTTCTATGGAAATGAATTACAGGTTTGTTTTCTTGCTTTTGAAATGAGAAGATAGGAAAAGAAATGGAAAAGAGGAGGTGTATGTTTATATAAACTAAATTATGTTTTATTAAAATTTAAAGAAAATGAAACAAAAGAAATGACACTTGTTCGATTCAACTAACATTTGTCATTACACTTGCTAATTATCTTACACATGTTATTAATATGATTTCACCATTTAACACTTATAATTATGCATTTATTTATTTATTTATTTTAAAAATGATTTAAAAGCTTTTATATTTATTTCCTATTTAAATAAGTACATTTCTAAATTTATATAAATAAATTCCTTTAAGGAAAATAATATAAAACAAATCTTATTCAAATAAAAACTTTATTCATACATTTTATCCAAAATATTTTTAAGATATACATCTTTTAAATTCCAAATTTAAATCCAAATTCAAATTCAATTTCACTTTTAAAATCCAACTTAAAAATCAACTCAAAAGTATATATATTTAAACAAACACAAATTAAATTTGTAAATAATAATTCTATTTAAAATCTATTTATATATATAAAATCAACACATTATTATTATTGTTTGAAAATAACAATTTTACCCTTTTTAAATAATTTATAAAGGGGATTATCACATTTTAAATTGCTTGAAATTTCCGGGATATCACATTCCCTCCCCCTTAAAAGAATTTCGTCCCCGAAATTTAAAACAAAAGACAATCCAAAACTTTTTATTTCAAACAATCTAAGCATACCTATCAACCATATATTATTAACCAAACAAACAATTTCATCCAAACAAACAAACCATTCAAACAACTCTAGCTATCCGGACACAGATCCGGATAAGCCTCCCTAAAACTATCCAGAGTTTCCCAGGTACAAATACTGGAATACTCACTCTACAGAACCTTAACTAGCTATACCAATACAAATGGGTCACCAGAAAACTATGAGACAGATAAGAAAGCCTTAAGTCTCTACAGATCTTATCTAACTTGGTTACCTCGCCTATAGGATTAGATACAAAGATAGGGCAGTCAACCTAATCAAAGGGAAAGATGAAACTTCTCTAGAACTCATGTTGGAAACCCGAACAAGCAACCTAACAAATTTAGATAGGTATATAGTTATATAAAAATTACAAATACGCGCTCTCAAGATAGACACTACTCCAGAGCCTAGGTATTATCTCAACCTATGCTCTAATACCAAATGAAACGACCCGTCTCTCAGTCTACAGAAAGACACATCATTATTAAGAAAGAAAGGGATAGAAAAGAGAAAAGATAGAAAAGAAAGAACGAAACAACATAGAATCTCACAACGGAACAAATAAATTATATTAATCACATAAGATATTACATAGTATCATATATGTCAGAGATACACAACTTATACATCACAAATTAGACCGTTATAAAGGCCTGTCTATCAATACAACTCAAGATACAACTCAGAGATTAACACAGCGGAACCACTATATATCTACATACGCTGAAGCCTCCTGCTCCATATCTCCACCAGAAACTCGTCGAAGCCAAACCTGAATCCCTTTGCTACTCATAAAAATTTGAGTACCCAAGAGTTTAATAAAACAGAAAATAAACTCTGGGTCAGACATGGGTCTGGTGTGAGTAAACGGTTAGGTTGTTTAACTTTGAAAATCATTTGGAAAGAAAGGTATCTCGTAAGACTTCCCACACATAAACACGGAAAAGTTTTTACCTTACGATAACCAAAACATTTGATAGGAAATCTGGTTATATTATAATAGGGTCTAGGATTTTCAAATAAATATTCACATAGCTGAAATTGTTACATGATTAAATTCCAGCATACTCGCCACAAAGTGGGTTATACAATCAAAACCGTAAAGGGCTCGTAGGGATAATGGATTCCATACAATGGTAGGGCTTCTAGGGTACCGCCCGTCATAGTACGTGGCCTAGATCAATGTACCGAGGATCACTCTCAACCCCCTGCAACACAAAGCCGGAACCACCCCTTACTGGATAGTCCCGAACAAGATAACCCCAGCGGTTGTAGCTATTCAACCGCCCACACAGCCGAATAAAAAGGGACTCTAGACAGGGGAAATCTTGTCCTACTTGAGCGTGACTCACTTAGCCTTGCTGCACCTCCCCTGTTTTAGCCATTCCCGGTTGATAAGGCTTGAGGCTACGATTACCTTATCAGAAAACATCACTTAGAATGCTCATCGTCCACCTGACGATGTTCTGAAAGCATTCAATCCATACAAGTTCGTTCCGGGTTCGAACGAAACCGAAGGCATTATCTCGTTACACTCATTTTGGAATCACCCTCAGAGTTAACGACAATAACCCTTGCACTTTTAAACTTCATCTCGATCTTCACTTTGAGATGTCACGACCTATCGTTTAACTTGGATCGATGTGGTTTTCGGATATCCATTTGGAAATCCGATCCCGGTCTCATCGAAATCCAAACGTATCTTAAAGGCCAAGTTGTTTTAAAGTTAAACAATTTAATTCAATACTTGAATTCACACAGCATTAACACAGATAAATATCATCCATTTATCACAAATATATCCAATATCACATTATAGAATAACATAGATTATCATTCAATAGATATCAATCAATTCAGACATTCTACTCTGACAATCATCCACAAACAGGAATTATTAATCCATATTATAATTAACTTAAATTAAATTAATTACTTAAGAATTAATCACCTAACCCTTCTTAATCAATCATTAATTAATTATAATCTTTTAATTAATTAATCATTCCTTAGTTACCTTATAAACCAATTAATTAATCTTTAATTACAGATTAATTATTCTTTAATAATTAATTACTAGACCTTAATTATTAATTAATATCCCTTAATAACAAATTAATGAATCCTTAATTACCAGTTGATTAATCCTTAATTACCATTTGATTAATCCTTAATTACCATCTGATTAATCCTTAATTAATTACCATTTAATTAATCCTTAATTACCATTTAATTAATCTTTAATTACCATTTAATTAATCCTTAATTACCATTTGATTAATCTCTAATTACTAATTAATTAATCTTTAATTACTAAATTAATTAATCTCTAATCATTAATTAATCAATCTTAATTACTTAATTAATAATCCTTAATTACAATTAATTAACCTTTAATTAATTAATTATAACCCTCAATTATAAATTAATTAATCCTTAATCATTAGTTAATTAAATTAATCAATTTCTCTTAATTAATTTCTTAATTATTCCTTTATCATGAATTAATTAAATTAATTAATTATACTTAAATTTTCTTAATTAACTTAATTAACTTAATTAATCTCAAATCAGTAAAACCTTAATTACCCTTTAAAATAAAACATTTCCTTTATTAATTACCTAATCATATTATTTTTAAAACATTTCTTCTTTTAAGTTAATTATATTTAAAATTTAATTTAAAATAACTTACAAACTTACTTAACAAATTTAAGTTAAAACCATCATATAACTTTTAATCAAATGTTAAAGAATACATTCGTATGGAAAAGAAGTTTATTTAAGAAGAGTTTATACAAATTCATTTTAAAATTTCAAAACTTTGCTTTTCAAAAACTAAAAAAAAAACAAGTTTTAAAACCTACTTATCCTCAACTTCGGGTTCAACCCGATCCCTACTCGAGACCACCCTCGAGTTTCCTCCTTCTTCTATATATATATATATTTTTAAAAAACTTAGTTTTAAATTTAAAAACTATTAAAAACCATAACAGTTAACACTCACGTCCCACTTGAGTTCATACTCGAGTCTTTCACCAAAAAACCCCGAGCAATTTCTCCTCTACCCCGAGACTACCTGCTCTTCCCAAACCACAACACCAAACTGACATCCCTGACACCTGTGCACCCTGCACCATCCACGGCGAAGATCCGACCATCGCCAATACCTCCCACACTTCGACGATCGCCTGCACTTCCAATCCCGATCCCCCAGACTCCATCACCAACCCTTAATCAAAAATCAAGACATTAGGATGAACTGGAACTGGCAACTTCGACCAAAATCCTCCTCGTCCTCCCTGCTCCGACCACCAAAAGTCACGAGCCCTTCACCACCAGCTCTGCCGAAGACCCACGCTACCATCCCCCAACCTCCGATCAACCCTGATGCACCAGAGACGATGCACGACCAAGTTTCCAGCCTCGACCAAACTTGTTTTTAAACTCTATTTCCATGTCGTCCGGCCACCACATGCCTCGAGAACCCCTCCGACCATTTTTGCCGAGACCACCCATCATCACTCAATCTACAGCCAAGTTCCCGACCACCTCAAACATTTTGATCACCAGAAAAACCCAAGAAACCAATTTTCGGTCATCAAAGAACTGCTCTCTCCATACCATATTAAAAATTGTGATTTTCTTCTTAAAAATCATATTTTTCAAGATCGATTCAAGTTAAATACTTGAATCGGCAATTTAAGATGTTTGGTTTTTAACATGTTTTAAAAAAATCTACTGTATTCTCTTGGTTCCAGGGCTTTTCAAACTTATTATACTTGAATTTTTTTAAAATCTAGATGATGTTTAAACTAAACTACTTTGTTTGAAATCCAAAGTTTAATAGTGAACAGATAAAAAGATTTGCAATTTTTTTATCAAAACTCAACCCTGTAATATGAACAGAGATATACTCTGATATATCAGACATGCATGCTTAAATACATTCATATACACAAAGATATCACTATATATATACACAAACAAACATCATTCATCTCAGAAATTCCACAAGCAACAAACAATTATTTACTTAAGTTTTTAATTTAAAATGTTTACTCACCTATTTTTAAGACAGAAAGCTTGATTTTTGAAAACTGGATTGTAGAAGAAAATGCTGAGATATTTTGAAACTGGAATGCTTAGTTGAATTAAAACTTGATGATGAGATGATTCAAGACTTGATTGATGCAGATTGAAGCTTGTTGATCTTTGTTACAGGCTTTGAAAAGATTACAGGTTTTGGCTATGATTTGAGAATTGGTTACAGGGTTTTGATTTGTTTTTGAGAAATGTTTACAGGCTTTTGAGTTTTCTGTGGAAATGAATTACATGTTTGTTTTCTTGCTTTGAAATGAGAAGATTGGAAAAGAAATGGAAAAGAAATGGAAAAGAGGAGGTGTATGTTTATATAAACTAAATTATGTTTTATTAAAGTTTAAAGAAAATGAAAATAAAAGGAAATGACACTTGTTCAATTCAACTAACATTTGTCATTACACTTGCTAATTATCTTACACATGTTATTAATATGATCTCACCATTTAACACTTGTAATTATGCATTTATTTATTTATTTTAAAAATGATTTAAAAGCTTTTATATTTATTTCCTATTTAAATAAGTACATTTCTAAATTTATATAAATAAATTCCTTTATGGAAAATAATATAAAACAAATCTTATTCAAATAAAAACTTTATTCATACATTTTATCCAAAATATTTTTAAGATATACATCTTTTAAATTCCAAATTTAAATCCAAATTCAAATTCAATTTCACTTTTAAAATCCAACTTAAAAATCATTTCAAAAGTATATATATTTAAACAAACACAAATTAAATTTGTAAATAATAATTCTATTTAAAATCTATTTATATATATAAAATCAACACATTATTATTGTTGTTTGAAAATAACAATTTTACCCATTTTAAATAATTTATAAAGGGGATTATCACATTTTAAATTGCTTGAAATTTCCGGGATATCACATTCCTCCCCCCTTAAAAGAATTTCATCCCCGAAATTTAAAACAAAAGATAATCCAAAACTTTTTATTTCAAACAATCTAAGCATACCTATCAACCATATACTATTAACCAAACAAACAATTTCATCCAAACAAACAAATCATTCAAACAACTCTAGCTATCCGGACACATATCCGGATAAGCCTCCCTAAAACTATCCAGAGTTTCCCAGGTACAAATACTGGAATACTCACTCTACAGAACCTTAACTAGCTATACCAATACAAATGGGTCACCAGAAAACTATGAGACAGATAAGAAAGCCTTAAGTCTCTACAGATCTTATCTAACTTGGTTACCTCGCCTATAGGATTAGATACAAAGATAGGGCAGTCAACCTAATCAAAGGGAAAGATGAAACTTCTCTAGAACTCATGTTGGAAACCCGAACAGACAACCTAACAAATTTAGATAGGTATATAGTTATATAAAAATTACAAATACGCGCTCTCAAGATAGACACTACTCCAGAACCTAGGTATTATCTCAACCTATAATCTGATACCAAATGAAACGACCCGTCTCTCAGTCTACAGAAACACGCATCATTATTAAGAAAGAAAGGGATAGAAAAGAGAAAAGATAGAAAAGAAAGAACGAAACAACATCAGAATCTCACAGCGGAACGAATAAATTATATTAATCACATAAGATATTACACAGTATCATATATAACAGAGATACACAGCTTATACATCACAAATTAGACCGTTATAAAGGCCTGTCTATCAATACAACTCAAGATACAACTCAGAGATTAACACAGCGGAACCACTATATATCTACATACACTGAAGCCTCCTGCTCCATATCTCCTCCAGAAACTCGTCAAAGCCAAACCTGAATCCCTTGGATACTCGTAAAAATTTGAGTACCCAAGAGTTTAATAAAATAGAAATTAAACTCTGGGTCAGACATGGGTCTGGTGTGAGTAAACGGTTAGGTTGTTTAACTTTGAAAATCATTTGGAAAGAAAGGTATCTCGTAAGACTTCCCACACATAAACATGGAAAAGTTTTTACCTTACGATAACCAAAACATTTGATAGGAAATCTGGTTATATAATAATAGGGTCTAGGGTTTTCAAATAAATATTCACATAGCTGAAATTGTTACATGATTAAATTCTATCATACTAGCCACAAAGTGGGTTATACAATCAAAACCGTAAAGGGCTCGTAGGGATAATGGATTCCATACAATGGCAGGGCTACTGGGGTACCGCCCGTCACAGTACGTGGCCTAGATCAACGTACCGAGGATCACTCCCAACCCCCTGCAACATAAAGCCGGAACCATCCCTCACTGGATAGTCCCGAACAAGACAACCCCAGTGGTTGTAGCTATTCAACCGCCCACACAGCCGAATAAAAACGGACTCTAGACAGGGGAAATCTTGTCCTACTTGAGCGCGACTCACTTAGCCTTGCTGCACCTCCCCTGTTTTAGCCATTCCCGGTTGATGAGGCTTGTGGCTACGATTACCTTATCAGAACACATCACTTAGAATGCTCATCGTCCACTTGACGATGTTCTGAAAGCATTCAATCCATACAAGTTCGTTTCGGGTTCGAACGAAACCGAAGGCATTATCTCATTACACTCATTTTGGAATCGCCCTTAGAATTAAAGACAATAACCCTTGCACTTTGAAACTTCATCTCGATCTTCACTTTGAGATGTCACGACCTATCGTTTAACTTGGACCGATGTGGTTTTCGGATATCCATTTGGAAATCTGATCCCGGTCTCATCGAAATCGAAACGTATCTTAAAGGCCATGTTGTTTTAAAGTTAAACCATTTAATTCAATACTTGAATTCATACAGCATTAGCACAGATAAATATCATCCATTTATCACAAATATATCCAATATCACATTATAGAATAACATAGATTATCATTCAATATATATCAATCAATTCAGACATTCTACTCAAACAATCATCCACAAACAGGAATTATTAATCCATATTATAATTAACTGCTCTCTCCATACCATATTAAAAATTGTGATTTTCTTCTTAAAAATCATATTTTTCAAGATCGATTCAAGTTAAATACTTGAATCGGCAATTTAAGATGTTTGGTTTTTAACATGTTTTAAAAAAATCTACTGTATTCTCTTGATTCCAGGGCTTTTCAAACTTATTATACTTGAATTTATTTTTAAAATCTAGATGATGTTTAAACTAAACTACTTTGTTTGAAATCCAAAGTTTAATAGTGAACATATAAAAAGATTTGCAATTTTTTTATCAAAACTCAACTCTGTAATATGAACAGAGATATACTCTGATATATCAGACTTGCATGCTTAAATACATTCATATACACAAAGATATCACTATATATATACACAAACAAACATCATTCATCTCAGAAATTCCACAAGCAACAAACAATTATTTACTTAAGTTTTTAATTTAAAATGTTTACTCACCTGTTTTTAAGACAGAAAGCTTGATTTTTGAAAACTGAATTGCAGAAGAAAATGCTGAGATCTTTTGAAACTGGAATGCTTAGTTGAATTGAAACTTGATGATGAGATGATTCAAGACTTGATTGATGCAGATTGAAGCTTGTTGATCTTTGTTACAGGCTTTGAAAAGATTATAGGTTTTTGCTGTGATTTGAGAATTGGTTACAGGGTTTTGATTTGTTTTTGAGAAATGTTTACAGGCTTTTGAGTTTTCTATGGAAATGAATTACAGGTTTGTTTTCTTTCTTTGGAAATGAGAAGATAGGAAAAGAAATGGAAAAGAGGAGGTGTATGTTTATATAAACTAAATTATGTTTTATTAAAATTTAAAGAAAATGAAAATAAAAAGAAATGACACTTGTTCAATTCAACTAACATTTGTCATTACACTTGCTAATTATCTTACACATGTTATTAATATGATCTCACCATTTAACACTTGTAATTATGCATTTATTTATTTATTTTAAAAATGATGTAAAAGCTTTTATATTTATTTCCTATTTAAATAAGTACATTTCTAAATTTATATAAATAAATTCCTTTAAGGAAAATAATATAAAACAAATCTTATTCAAATAAAAACTTTATTCATACATTTTATCCAAAATATTTTTAAGATATACATATTTTAAATTCCAAATTTAAATCCAAATTCAAATTCAATTTCACTTTTAAAATCCAACTTAAAAATCAACTCAAAAGTATATATATTTAAACAAACACAAATTAAATTTGTACATAATAATTCTATTTAAAATCTATTTATATATATAAAATCAACACATTATTATTATTGTTTGAAAATAACAATTTTACCCATTTTAAATAATTTATAAAGGAGGTTATCACATTTTAAATTGCTTGAAATTTCCGGGATATCACACCAATACCATTAAAGAGATCAAGTTTTTATTTTAAATTTTTGAGTGTAGAATAAAATGAAAAAAGAAAGTAATAACCTTTATTCCAACAAATAATTGGACGATCGGCTCACCTTTTCCCCTTCCTCATTTAATTCATTCAACGTTAAGATTTATTAAATGTTACCTTGGATAAGTATATGTACACCCAATTACTTATCACATTATATTATTTAATTCCATAATTATATTATTTGAACCTTTATTTATTTAATCAATCCTTTATTTATTAATTTATTAATTTACAGGGTGTTACAGGAATAATATAGGATCATCGCCTCTTTTTTTAGGGACGACTAGGAGCTTTTATCAAAAATCTACCATGTCATGACAAAATGGAGCAAGTAGAGAGGTTGGTCATCTAAGAAAGTGGCAAGTAGCGAGGGACACAGACATGATGTGTAGGCAGTCAGGGTATGGGAGGTGATATTATCTTGTTATGCCTGGGTTGGGGAGTGACAGAGAGTGGAAACACAATCCGCGAGGTTTGAAGCTTTCGTTTAAATTAGAGGATATATCGGGCAAGGTTCTAGATATTTAGGAAAGTAGGACGACTAGGTCTTATGGGTTAGGATGTTGAAGGTGGACATTCCTTTTTATGAAGATGATGTTGGTCAACCAATGCTATGTGGACCTATGTGATTGGGCTTTGACCTGATGGGTGCATTTGTACTTTTATGAGAGAAATAATGAGCAAAATTTTCTCCTCAAGTTTGCTTCTGTATGAATACTTGTCTTATATGTAATTAATGTGAATAACATGTGTAATTCTTCTAATGGTTGTGGCATTTTATTACTCTGGATGATTTTAGAGATGTAATGTTTTATGTAATAGAGCATTCGATTGGTATTCGATGGCCTATATTGGTTTTTGCTCATTTTATTCAACGGTTGAGATCAGAGATCCAAATCTATAAATGGAAGGAGATATCTTCTTCTTCTTCAATGAGCCTTTGCATTTGAAACCTCGATTAATTTTTTGAGCTTTCTACACACAAAAACTTCTCTGATCTTTCTTTCGACCTTAATCTTCAACAACAGTGAGTATCTCTTCTTCTCTATCATTTTTCATGATTATATCATAGCTTTCTTATGCCAAAAGTCGAGTTTTTTGACACGTTCTTGCCTTTTTCTTTGATGCTTTAAGACATATAATGGTATTTAGTTGTGTTGGAACTGGACTAGCCCCTAGCGAGTAATGGATAAATTTAAAAAAATTTACCTATTTGGATCTTTAACGGGCCTATGTAATCTAATTCATTTAGAACTTTTCAAAATTTTCTATTAAATAAAATCAATAGTTTATTTGAATTTATAAACAAAATTTTATTTTATATATAATTTGTATTGTATTGTATTGTATATACGTATCATATACATATATGTATGTGCGTGCACGTGCAACACGCTACAACGGACATGTTAGCCCCTCTTGTATTCGATTTTCTGTCTAAATGTATATATATTTTCATCATGATAATATATAAGTAAATATAATACACGCACACACACACACACACACACACACACATATATATATATATATTAAATGTTAGTTCTAAACAATTTATATAAAACATTTTTAAAATTTATATTTATATATATGTATGTACATAAATATATATATATATATATAATAATAATAAATCACTAAATTAATTAAAAATTAGTTTACAAAATAATGTTAACATATACATATGTTTATAAATATAATATGAAAATCGTGAATAATTATTAAAATAATATTTTACTTTATTTTAAATTAATTTATACAATACATGTAAATATATATAATTAGATATATATATATATATATAATAAAATTAAAAATTATATTTTTGCAAATTTTGCTCTAGGCCATATATATATATATCATTAATTTCTTTTCTCTTTTGAATTTTAAACTATATTAAAATTAAAAGTTCATGTAAAAACTAAAAGAAAATATTTTCGAAAATACCGTGTATAATATATGTTATGTAATATTTTTTATACAAAATTTTATGTAATAAATAAATAAATATATGTATATATATAAATATTTTAATGACATAAATAATTTAGGTTAAACAAATAATTAAATATATTTATTTTAAATAATTTATTTATTTATTGTTGAATGCATTTTGTACATGGATAAAAAATTTCAAAATTTAAAGCATATGATATGTAATATTAATCTTTTAAATATGGATTTAATTAATGAACTCGTTTAATAATATTATTTTTATATATTTGCTGGCCGTGAGCATCTAATAAGTAAGCATACAAAAATAAGTTTTATTTTATATAAATGCAATAATATATAATATCCAACCGATTGTGACAACATTTCGACATTCAAGATTCGTAATATAATCTAACATCCTATTATATAAATAATATAGCATATAAATATAATATAATAAAGGTAAAACAAAGATTTACCTTTCACTAAAGCCCTTGCATACACATTGAAACATTGAATTGATCCCTTGAATCCATTCACAAATCAGAAGTTGCTAGCTTTCGAACTGTCTTGCCATCAATGATCGAATTGAAATGTTTTAATGTATTTTGTACTTGGATTTTTAGGGCTTGGAGAGGGAGGTTGCTGGCCGAAAATATCAAATAAGGAGGAGAGCAAAAGTCTAAAAGAAATGACGTAAAGAGGTGACTTATAAATAGGAAGTCAAGAGAGCAAAAAGTGGATCTCATCCTAATATATCTCTCTTACTATTTCCTCTCTTTTAATCATTCAAACTCCTCTTTCTTTTCCATCATATGGCCATCCTATTCATGCCCTTCTATAGCCAAAACTAACATGCCCATATGAGCCTCAAATCTGGTCCAAGTCCGAATAATATTCAGTGCAATTTTAAATCTTATTAAACTCGTACCGATCTCGTATATCGATCGATATATTTATAACTATTATAAACACACTGTTTAATATTATTCAACATACATCAAATAAAATTTTATAATTATTATTTCATAAATATTAATTACTTAAACTAATTTACAATCATTTATAAATTAATTAAGTCAGGTGGTAAAAGGAATGTTCAATGTTTCGGTTGTATGACTCTTATGTGTAAATTTGGTCAGCTATTAATATTGAACATTTCAAATATCAACTTTCACATATCACTTAGCAGGTGGTGTGAAATTATGGTCAAATTTATCGCTTATTTGGTTTAGGTAAAATCCAATTTTACATTATTAAGCGTTACCCGACAGTGATGATTATTTACACCAATTTTCTTTGTCAAAACTATATCACTTTGGACTTGTGAATTTAGTAATGGTCAAAATTCCAATATCGTCCATATTCAAATCTATAGTCCTCACTAGAAGTTCTTGATTCAATAATAACAATTATTATTAACCAACTACTCTGTTCAGAGATTTTGACTTTGGGTCGACTTCGGTTGACCGTGATACTAATCCTATAAAACAAAGGAGACGAATCATCTCTTGAATAATGTTTCACTTCCAATACTTCCACTCGACCAAAATGCAGTCATTCGATGGACTCGATGAGTTGACGATAATCAAAACGGATCTTTCATATTAAAGATCAACAGTATTATCAAGTCAAGAGAACCATGTAAATTTGTCACATCGATATTTTCTGTTGACCTTAGTTATATTAACCAATGGAAAATTATCGAGTGAGTCATTCCATAGCTATCCAATAACTACCAGCATGTAACCCCTTGGTGTCCAAACAGTCACGAGCGATACACTGACCGACATTTGAAGAGTGTTATATACTTTAGTCTCAACGGATGTATCGATATCCAGTCTTGATGCATCTTGACTAGCAATATTTAAAATGATGCGTTTATTATATCATGATACAACACTCATGATTACAACTATTTTTATTACTACCACAAACACACCATTTATGGATTTTCTGTTAAATATATTTTAATTAAACATTAAATTATTTATAACATATTATAACAAATATATAATAGAAAGAAAACACTTTTATTATGAACGATAATTGATTAGAGAGGTAATAATTTGCAATAAATTACCGAATTGCCCCTAGCTCTGTCAATCTCCCACTTGCACTTGGGGTCATTATGGGATCTCAGTTTTATTCCTTCCATCAGCTTCTTAGGAGCTAACCGAGCTAAACCCTTGATTAATGTATTGTTATAATGTCCTTGGTATCTACCATTTATATCACGACCTCTTTCTTCTCAATGAATGCTCTAATGAGGTGGAACTTCTGAAGAATATGTCATGACTTCTGGTGTACTCTGGGCTCTTTTGCGATCTATATCGCTATATTGTTATCACAAAACAATGGCATTGGATTCTCGGTATCGGAAATCACCCCGAGCTCACTGAAAAACTTGCACATCCAGACTGCCTCTTTAACTGCTTCATTGAGGACGATATACTCGCCCTCCATCATCGAATCAACTACTATTTCTTGTTTGGAACTTTTCCAACTGACGGCTCCGTTGTTAAGCATAAAGACATAACTAGACATTGACTTACCATCATCAATGTCACTCTAAAAGCTGTATACCCCTTTATAAGGAGGATTCCATTCCCATATATAAGAAATAAGTCCTGTGTATTTGTTAAATACTTCAGTATACATTTTACGATCGTCCAATGTTTTTCTTCAAGATTAGGCTGGTATTGACTCATGCATTCTAATGCACAAGCCACATCCGATCTAGTACGTAATATAGTGTACATTATAGATCCTATGACTAAAGCATAGGGGATCCTCTTCATACACTCTTTCTCCTTATCGATGTGAGGAGCATCCTTCTTAGAAATGATGATTCTAGACTGCGTTGGAATGTTTTCATGCTTTGAATTCTCCATACCGAACCTTTTTAGTATGGCATCTATGTATATGGGATAATCCTAATAGCCTCTTAGATTTATCTCTATAGATCTTTATGCATATTATATAGGCTGCTTCTTCCAAATCATTCATGGAGAAATTCTTGGAAAGCCAAGCTTAAACTGATTACAATAATGAAGTGTCATTGCCAATCAATAGAAGATCATTGACATATAGCACCAAGAATACAATGCATTGCCATGTTCTTTTCTATAGACGTTTGCTTCCTCTATGTTGTGGTAAAAATCAAACTGTTTGATTATCTTATCAAAACACTTGTTCTAACTCCTTGAAGCTTGTTTAAGTCCATGAATGGACTTTAACAACTCGCAAGCCTTGCCTTTACTCCTATTGACCACAAAACCATTGGATTGTGAAATATAGACAGTTTCTTCTAAATCACCATTTAGAAATGTCATATTTACATCCATTTGTCATATTAGTCATAGAATGCAATAATGGCCAATATAATCCGAATGGACTTGAGCATGGCTACGGACGAAAAGGTCTCATCATAATCAATACCTTGAATTTGATGAAATCTTTTAGCAACAAGCTTAGCCTTATAAATATCTACTTGCCATTTGCATTTAGCTTTTTCTTAAAAACCCATTTGCATCTGATGGGTTTTATCCCTTCAGATTTTCTGACAAAGTCAATACTTTGTTTTCGTACATGGAATCCATCTCAAATTTCATTGCTGCAAGCCAGAGTGTAAGTCTTTACTCGATAATGCTTATTGAAAGATAGAGGAATGTCATCATCTAAGACACAGTCCTCCTTCTCGCCATCCACAAGAAAATCATAGTATCTCTCTACTGTGAAAGATTCCCTACTAGACCTTCTAATAGGTTGCGTGTCTTTGTATATGGGTGAACTTAGTTCTCCTACTTGTTCGGCCTCAGTGTTAACTTCTTGGATCTCATCCAAGTCTGCAACTTTGCTGTTAATTTTCTTTGATAGAAATTCCTTTTCCAAAATGATAATGTGCTGATAAACAATAAATTTTTATTCCTCGGTATTATAGATTATATATCCTATTGAGTTTTTGGGATATCTTATAAATTTACGCAGTGCCGATCTTGCCTCCAATTTATTTGGATCAACATTTTTAACGTAGGTCGGACAACCCCACGCCTTTATATACTTGAGTTGGGGTTTATTACCTCACCACATCTCATATGGTGTTTTAGGAACAGATTTGGTGGGAAACAAGTTTAACATATGCTCTGCGGTTTCCAATGCATATTACAATAGGACAGAGGTAGCTCAGCTTTACTCATCATAGGATGAACAATATCTAATATGGTTTGGTTCCTTCGCTTCGACACGTCGTTGTGTTGCGGGGTATAGGATGGAGTAATCTAAGAGATAACCCCATTATCTTTAAGTACTATTGGAGTTCTTATCTAATGTACTCACCTCCTTGATCAGATCGAAGAATTTTAATATTATGGTTCATCTGATTTTCTACTACATTTTTATACTCAACAAATTTCTCATAGTCATCAGATTTTTTCTTTATAAGATATACATATCATAGTCTTAACAAATCATCAGTGAAGGTAACAAAGTAAGAGCTATTATCTTTGGTGATTGTAAGCATCGGGCCATATACATCACTATGTACTAACCCTAATAGTTCATCAACTCTTTCATTGATCCCACTGAAGGGATGCTTGGTCATTTTACCTTCGAGACACGACTCACACGTGTCAAATGATTCAGAATCAAGTGATGGGAGAAAACCTTTTGTTTCAGTTTGTGTAGTCATTTCTCACTAATATGACTTAGCCTACAATGCCAATGATAACTATCATATATATTTTTAGAAAAACTATTCACAGAACATGCATATTTAGTATTGATTGCATAAATGCCATTGTCAAAAACACTATCGCAGACTTTATTTCCATTCAAATCAATATTCATAACATTATTCGCATAATGAAATATATATCGAATCTCAAACAATCTAGAAATATAACAATTCCATAAATAAAGTCTTTAACAAAATAACAATTATTTAATATCAATACTACACTACTAGGCAAACATAAATGATAATCTCCCACTTTCTTTGCATCTACAATAGATCCATCAGCAACTTGGAGACTCATCTCTCCTTTTGCCACGTGGTGTTAGTTCCTAAGCACCTTTAACGAATTACATATATGAGTTCCATATCTAATATTTAAAACCTAAGACATTTTATTGATTGAAAAACAATTTCAAATCTTAAATGTATCTGATGGAGCTACAAAACCATTCTTCTCTCTTTCTCTAATAATATTTATGTATTCAGGAAAGTTCCTTTTTTAGTGACCTTTCTTGTGGCAGTGATGACATTCACCATTATCATCGGTCTTCTTGCTTTTCTTATTCTCTTACCTTCTCTCTTCTGTTTCTTCAAACCTTTCGAAGATGATGAATCATCCTTTACCATAAGCACAGCCCCTTGATCCTTGGATATAGACTCGGCCGACCTCAACATATTAAGGAGCTCTATGAGATTCACATTCAATTGGTTCATATTGTAATTCAGTATGAATGGTTCATACTAAGGTGTGAGAGAACCAAAGATAAAATCAACTTGTAATTCATTGCTTATCTGTATGTCCAATTATTAAAGCCATCAATATAGCCCTTCATCATTAGTACGTAACCATCCACTTTCTATCCTTTAGACATTTTGGTATCGAACAGCTTCTTCATAAGCTTGTATCTTGCGGAACGTAACTGTTCACCAAACAGTGCCTTGAGACTAACAAATATCTTATAGATAGACATGTTTTTGTGCTACCTCTACAGCAGGTCGTCTTATGTAGGCAGCACGAAAACTTGGGTGATCTCTAGGTCAAAAACTCATTTCTCACAATCAAGTCTAAGTTTGGGTTTGGCAACATCAACGGGTTATTCTTTGGGTTTGCATGTAATAGACGACCAAAGACACTCATAAGTCAATGCTATCTTAATCACTTTTAGCCAATCGATATAATTAGGTCGGTAAGCTTGTCGCTTTGGATTTGACATTTTCTACAATTTTTAATTGGTAGATTATTAGGCCAATATCGTAGAATATATTCTTATAATGTTAGTAAGGTTAAACTTTATGGTTCATTTTAATAATAAGTTCCCACTGGTCTTTTATATTTCGCCAAACCGTAAGTCGAAACATTGAAGTCTTTCGACTTCACTAGTAGTTGTTAGGACTAGTATATTTTGGGATTCTGACCTTGAGGAAAGCTCAGCAAATATACTCCCATATACAATGAATACCTCATTATCGGTTGTATCATATACAAATCCTAACACATGGTTCCTTGTCCTAATCTCATTTTTATCTTGAGGAAAGCTCGACAAGTAAAAAGATATTATTCACTCGTACCACCATTTCGCGACAGCCTAAGTATACTATACATACCTTGAGGAAAGCTCAACAAATATGTGTAAATATCTTACCTTGTCTAGTCCATACATTAATAATACTACACATAACATCTCTAACTTGAGAAAAGCTTAACAACTAGAGAGTATGCAAGTAATTTATTAATGTATAAATGGTATGGGACAACTTTATATTAAAGATTCATAATCTTTAATATATTATATCGAGTGATATAAACTTATGAAATAATGTATTTCTTATGAAATATCGTCACGGTTCAAGTATCGAACACATAAGGAATCATGGTATATGTACATTTACGTATGTATTTATACCTTAAGTCTAATACTCCACCTTTAGTTTGTACATTCATACTATTATTATATAAATTTTATATTTTAATACACTTATATAATAATATTATGTATAACATTATACCAATTAAACCATATTTAATTAAAATTTAATTAATTGTTTATTATTTAATTTTAATATATTATAGTGATTATATACTATAACCTTTACAGTAATGCGCACACACACAAATATATATATGTGTGTATTTTAATTTATTAATTAACTTATAATTAATTTATTTAATTAGACTATTTTAATCAAATTTTATCAATTTCGAAAATTATTTTATATATACATACATTTATGCTTATATTGTCTTAAACATTTCAAGACAACATAACATATATCATTATATATTATACATGCATATATGTTTTTTTAAATAATGTATTAATTTAATTAAATTTTTAATTAATTCTTTATCATTCAATTTTAACATATTATATTGAATATTATATATTATAACCTTTATAGTGACACACACACATTTGTATGTGTATGTATGCTGCATATATTTTAATTTATTAATTAACTTTTAATTAATTTATCTAATTAAACTATTTTAAATAAATTTTATTAATTTTGAAAACTATACATGGACATGCACGTATTCTTATATTGTCTTAAACATTTCAAGACAACGTAAGATGTATCATTATATATTACACATGCATATATGTTGTTTTAGTTAACTTATTTAATTAATTTATTTCTTCTATAAATATTATTAATAAATTTAATTTAATTTCAAAATTAACTTACATTTAAATATTTTGAAATTTTTCTTTATATTATAAATTTTATAATATGTCAATACCTTATTTTAAATTTAACTGTTATATTTAAAATCAGTATTTTTAAATTTTCATACAATTTTAAAAATTAGCAAAAGGCCTAATTCAAATTGGGCTTTCTTTATTAGGGCAACCTTTAGGCCCACATATTTGTTCAGACCAAGCCGGTAGCCAGTTATGGTAGAACACTTGATTACCCTAACTCAATCCTTTAACGCTACCATTCTAGACACTCTACTATCTAGCTTAATGGTTAACCCTAACATGACTAATTTAGACCGCATAGGCTATTGGGCTCTGATACCATTGTTGGGGCTAGACCAGTTCGCAGCAGAGTAATTATATAAGTTTCAATTTTTTTTTATCTATTTGGATCTTTAATGAACCTATATCGTCTAATTTATTTAGAACTTTTCTAAATTTTCTGTTAAATAAAATCTATAATTTATTTGAATTTATAGACAAAATTTTATTTTAAATATAATTTGTATTATATTATATATATATATATATGTGTGTGTGTGTGTATCATATACACATATGCGTGTCCGTGTACAGGCAACAAAATAATGTGCATATGGTTTAATATGCCCATGTATAGATGTTGGGATTACACCGCAATGGACATGTTAGCCTCTTTTGTTTTTGATTTGCTGTCTAATTGTATATATGTTTGCATCATAATAATATATAAGTAAATATAACACACACAGACACATATATTAAATGTTAGCTATAAACGATTCATAGAAAACATTTATAAAATTTATATTTACATATATGTATGTGTGGGTGTATAATAATTAAATCAAACTTTAATAATTTGTTTATAAAATAAATTTGACATATACATATATGTAGATAAATATAATATGAAAGTTGTGAATAATTTATTATTTTATTTTAAATTAATCTATACAATACATATATATATTAATATAAATAATAAATTTAAAAAAAAGTAAAATTATATTCTGCAAATCTTACTCTCGACCAAACATGTTTATCGTTTTTTATTGCTTTCGTTTTGGTTCTGCATTTTAAATCATTTTACAATTAAAAATCTATGTAAAACTTGAAAAAAATTATAAATAATTATTTTCAAAAGTGTTGTGTATAGTATTTGTTATGTAGTATCTTTTACACAAAATTTTCTATCTGTAATAAATATAAATACACAAATTATTTACTTACACAAACAGTTTTAGGTTAATAAACAACTAAATACATTTATTTGAAATAATTTTTTTATTTACTACCGAATGCATTTGTATATGGATAAAAAATTTCATAATTTAAAACATATAATCTACAATATTATTCTTTTAAATATGGATTTTAATTAATTAAATCATTTAACAATATTATTCATATATAATTTTCTTATTTGCAAGCATACAAAAATAATTTTTATTTTATATAGATGCAATAATATACACAACCAACCGATTGTGACAGCATTCAAGATTCGTAAAATAATCTAATATCGCTTTAATATAAATAATATAACATGTAAGTATGATATAACAAAGATAAAACAAAGATTTACTTTTCACCAAAGCCCTTGCGTACACGTTGAAATATTGAATTGATCTCCTTGAATCCATTCATAAATCAAAAGTTGCTAGCTCTCGAACTGCCTTACCACCGATGATTGAATCGGTTTTGATGTAATTTTGTACTTGGATTTTTTAGGCTTAGAGAGGGAAGTTGCTTGCCGAAAATATTAAAGAGGGAGAAGAGCAAAATTCTAAAGAAATGATGTAAAGAGGTAGCTTATAAATAGGAAGTCAAAAGAGTGAAAAGTGGATCTCATCCTAATATCTCTCTCTTACTATTTCCACTCTTTTAATCATTCAAACTCCTCTCTATTTGCCATCATATAGCTGGCCTTTTCACGCCCTTTTATAGCCGAAAATAACATACTCGTATGGGCCTCAACTCTAGTCCAAGCCTGAACTAATTTACAACAATTTATAAATTAATCAAATCAGGTGGTAAAATATGTATTCAACCTTTCGGTTGTGTGACTCTTAGGTATAAATTTGGGTAGCGATTAATACTGAACATTTCAAATATTAACGTTTGCACATACTTAGCAGGTGGTGTGACATTATGGCTAAATTAACCGCTTCTTTGGTTTCGGTAAAATCTAATTTTACATTATTAAGCGTTACCCGATATTGACAATTATTTACAATTCTCTTTGTCAAATTATATCGCTTTGGACTTATTGAATTTGGTAATGGTAAAAATTTCAATATCATCCATATTCAACTCCATAGTCCAAACACAAAGTCCTTGGTCAAAAATAACAATTATTATTTACCGAATTACTAACCCTATATAACCAAGGAGACGAATCCTCTCTTGAGTATTGTTTCACTATCAATACTTCCACTCGACCCAACTATTGTCATCTGATGGACACCGTGCCATGATTTGCATACAATTCAAGCGGAGCTTTCATATTGAAGATTGACAATATTCTTGAGTCAAGAGAACCTTGTAAATTAGTCACATCGATATTTTCTATTTAACCTTAGTTATATTAACCAATAGAAAACTATCAAGTGATTTGTTCCATAGTTATCCAACAACTATCACTATGTAACCCCTGATGCCCCCATCAGTTATGAGTAATACACTATCCAATATTTGGAGGACATTACATACTTTAGTCTCAACAAATGCATCGATATCCAATCTCTTGTGCATCCTGATTAGGAATATTTAAAATGACATGTTTATTATATTATGTTACAATACTCATGATTGCAACTATTTGTAATTACTATCACAAACGCACCATAAATGGATTGTTTATTAAATATATTTTATCTAAATATTTAATTATTTATAACACATTATAATAAATATATAACAGAAAGAAAACACCTTTATTACGAACGATAATTGATTACAGAGTTGATAATTTACAATAAATTATAGAATTATCCCTAGGGAATACCCCAGCTCTATTAAGTTGATACTTGGACGTTAGGCTATCAGCGTTGATAAGTCGACGTTGATTGGCCGACATCGAGGTAAATGGGTTTTCCCCAAATGGAACAAAAGAGAACCAATAAATTACTGAACTAACTCCTCTTCCTCCTTTAGAAAGAAGACAGTAGATTGGATTAGGGCTAGGACCCTTTCATTTATTCAAAAAAAACCATATTTTAAGTGCGTGTACGTGCGACCAAGTTACATAATAAATTATGTGAAAATGTTAAGTATAATGGTCAATCTTGTGCTTGCGGGATGCATCTATGAGGCGTGACAAAGTCTTGATTGCCCATCTTTATGTGGAATGTGTGCTTTCCCCTAAGTCTAGTGTGACTCCTTAGTTTTTGGCGAGGTTGTTCAGTAACTAGGTTGTGTTTTTATCTCTTATAAATGATCAAGGGAAAGAAAGTAGTAGTTGAAGGTCCTATGGCACTGGTCGCCCATTTGAAGGCGCTACCTTGAAGGTGCGGGAGGATATGCATAAATTAGTCAAAGCCGTAGTCGAGCATGACATCAAATGGGTTAGTCTAGTGTATCCTGTTTCGAGGGATAGGGCAAACAGGCCTCCTCCCAGTTTCTTCGCCTGGGCACTCTCCTAGGTTAAATGCGGGATGTCGATCTTCTTCACCATTATTTTTTCTGCTTTCTAAAATCACATCAGATGGTGCCTACGTAACTTGCTCCGATGCCTATAGCTTGTTGGCCGCTCTATTTCTCATCTATCATGATTTTGATCTATTGAAGCCTTTTCTTCTATTCATATAGGCTATATACAAGCTCTCAAATCTCATCAGCTATCCTAAGGAATGATACTACAATCTGCATATCCATGTCACTTTAGCGCTGATCTTCAGCCTACAAGACAAGGTAACCAGCTACTATAGCCATTCCTTCTTTCTTCCTTCAATTGTCAACCCTAACCTCCATGTGCAGGAGTTCAAAACCCTAGGTACGTTTTTCCCTCTTTCTTATTTCTAATCAAACATAAGTTAGCATTTTTCCTTGGTCCTAATCCTGTTTGTTTCCTTGACGCAATGCTCTTAGAGGATTTGTGGGAGGACTTCTCTCTGCTCTTCGACTAGGTAGACACCATCTTTAAGCTAGAGGACAATCAGCGGAACGTGGTGCTGATTTTTGATAGAGTGGGGTATGCCTAGAGGCAATTATGTAATTTCTTACATGCATCTAACTTAATAACCAATATTATTCAAAGTAAAAGGTATTTTCTTTATATGATATACTTGTTATATTGTGATATAATTAATTAAGTAGTTAATTTAAATATATTAGATAGAAAATCCTTAAGTGATATGTTATGTGACAGTAATTATAATATGTTGTAATCATGAGAAATTGACATATATAATGAGAATGCCTCATTTTAAAGCTTTTGAAAAGTCTAAAATGCCATTTCATTTCTACTATGTGATATCGGTATTTTGTCATTTTTACTTACCACATTCTTCTACATTAACTCTACAATGACATTTTCTCCAATTACTCTACCACATATTTTTATTTTTTTATCTTATGCTCCTCCTTTCATACCTTGGATCAAACTCAAACCAATCATCAGATGGTTTGACAAAAGAGAAACAACCAACTCATGCAAACTCCAACAAGGCTCAATGAGTCCTAGGTGGAATAGTTCTTTAAAGACATGGCGGTGTTCACCTAAGAATTATCAATGGCCACCATGCTTCTTCTTCTCGGTTTTTCTATTTATTTTATCAGTCAATTATATTATCTTGTTTAAAACTAAGGTACTACTTTGATTTTGTACATTTTTTGTCATATTAAATTGTTGGTGTAATTCTTTGTGTTGCTGATGTCGGCAATGCCAATATTTGCTATCAAAAAGGGAACACAAGAATATAAAGGAATTTATTCTATATAAAAAGCTTTGGCTTTGTAACATACAAGAAATTAACATATTGGTGATAGAGTTGTAGTCGAGATGTCACCTCAGGACATTTCAACCTTTATTCTATTACCGATTCCAATGCCTGCTCCCTGTTTGGCCTTGCTTGATAGGCAGCTTGCATCTGACGTGAATATTGGAATGCACCAAATATTTGTTGCAATAGCTTCTTTCCACTTTTGACCTAGAAAATCTTTATTAGCTCACAAAGTACCTTCGTTTTTTTGCTCTTTTGGTACATATATACACTTGCAGTATGTAAAGTACACAATAATATAAGTAAGATGGTTGTAGATGCTCTGGAGATACTCTGGAGTGTGTCTTCGTCTGTTAAGCGCTGATTTTGTACCTTTAGTTGCTCAGGACTAGAGAGTTTGGTCTTTACTGATTGTGATGTAGTTAAAATTGTAGGATCGATTTTACCCTAGAGGGGGGGGGTGAATAGGGTGCTACTATCAATTATAAAAATTTATTGCGGAAGTATATAAAATAATTTCAGCACATATATCAGTTGAATAATAGCATCACAGATAATAGCAGAATAAAAAGTAGAAAATAGAACACACAGATTTACCCAGCTTTGGCAAAACCCTGCCTACGTGCTGCCTCCAAGGTTTCTACTAGAAATTAAGTAGTCAGACGCTTACACACATAAAGTTGCGAATTCTCGAACTACACCACCGTAGTTCGTCCCCTAGTCACACAACTAGACTTTACAGGAGTTTAAAAGAAAAATACAAAATTTAAATACAATTTAAAAACATAGCCGTAATTTAAATATACTAAAGCTCAAATATATAGGTCAACTCAATAAAAATAAAAAAGTGATAGAAATTAAATCCCCCTTTTCTTTCTATTATTCGGCCGGCTTTGCTCTGTGAAAAATGGCTCGTTCCTCTTTGTTACTCGTTCGTTCTTCTTCGTTCTTTGTTCGAAAATTAGGGCTTTTGATAATCTTTGAAGCCGCCGACTTTGTTGATCG
This sequence comes from Allium fistulosum, assembly GCA_030737815.1. Classification (NCBI taxonomy): domain Eukaryota; kingdom Viridiplantae; phylum Streptophyta; class Magnoliopsida; order Asparagales; family Amaryllidaceae; genus Allium; species Allium fistulosum. The sequence goes on along the minus strand of CM060903.1, from coordinate 961,151,629 downwards.
ATCAAGTGGATGTTCACGTGATTGCTTTGACGATCGATTATCTCTTCACTTTGCACACAGCTGCTCCAATTTTGATCGAGTTCAGTATCGATTGGTATGTGATTTTATGTCCTTAGATTTACTGGTTAATTTCCTTGAACTCGATAGTTTCTGAAAGCCGATGATGAATGGGTTAAATAGGAATCGAATTCCTATAATTTCGTTCATCTGAATTTGTCATTTGCTATGCTTTGGCCATTCGATTTTGTATTAATGCTTGAGATGATTTCTGACTTGTTCAATTCGTATTTTATGTTACTTGATTTACACGACTTCGATTTTGAACTGTTCGAACTTCCTTGATCACCACAGTTTTGATTCTGATTTGAAACTATTGCTTGTTGACTTCGTCCAGTTGATACTGCTATGTGAATTTCTGGCTTAAGTCTGACTTGTTCATTGTCACTTGCTTATTTTTCTTTGTGCTTGTTTACTCCGGTTATGGTGATAATATATTTTGTTTTCTGCTTCAACTTGGTTTTTGACATCACCTGACTTCGGTCATTTAATACTGTGATAATATTTGAATTTGGCACTAACTTGTTCAATTTGAAATTCCTGATGCAATTTTCAACCTGATGCTTAAACCTGTTCTTGTTTCACTGGGTTGGACTGCACTGATTTTCTAGTCTTTAGCCGAGTTGTCCTATTGCCTAACCTTGATTTAATCTTGAAACTCTGACATACTCATTGTATATGCATTCTGTCGAATTTTGGTTTCACTTGTTGTTCACTGGTCTTTGAGACAGTTCCTGTAGTGTCTGCTCTTGATTACATATAGATGGTCTGCTTCATCGACTTGTATTTAGTTGTATGCATATTTGTACATGTCTATGGTATCACTGTTTCATTCGAGTCTGTGCATTCTTCTCTGGCTTTATGTCTTGGCTTATTTTTCTTGTATTTGGTCTGGTGGTATTCATTTTAGTATATGTAGTCTTTGTTTTGGTTGCCATGATCTCTCTCGACTGCTCATTGCTGTAGCATGTTGTTGCTTACGTATCATTGTAGTTTTTGTTCATTGAGCTAGCCGTTAGAAACAGTGCACATACACACATGTATATATATATACACATACATATATATATGTATGTATATATATGTGTATGATTCATGTGCCTCTTTAGTCTTTCATATTTGACTGTGCACTGAATCTTGAAGTCTGCATGCATCTATGTTGAGTTGAGCCACTTGGTTGAACATGTACACTTAGTTGGTTCATTGGTGTTTGATCATTCATGTTGTTCATGTTGTTTGGATTAGTGCAGTTTCATTTGTGGCTTTACTTTGAACCTCATGTGTAGTTGCTGTCAACATTCATGCCTTGGTTGCTTTGTGTTTGATCATATGTGTTTGCACTGAGTTGGTTTGCATTTGTTTTCATGGTCATGCTATTCACTTCGAGTTGTCTATGTATATACACATCTCTGGTTGTATTCCATTGTTCACTGTTTTGTTGCATTCCATTTGAATTTGCACCTGTGTTGAATCCAGCTTATAGCTTGGGTTTGACCTTGTGCTCGTGTCATGACTTTATTGATTTCACTTGAGTAGAACCCGGCTTTTTGATTTAGGTTTGACCTTGTGCTCACCTGTCCCTGTAACTTTATCAAGTGTACATTGGTGTGCACGACCTTGTGGCATGTACAGTGATACACTGTGCATGTCACAAGTTGTTCGTGTGTGTTGAATTCAAATTTAAATGATGACGAACAGCCCAAATAACTGAGGCAAATAAAATTTTCAAAAATCATTTTATTTTAAACTGCAAAAATATTTCTTTTTCAATTTTACTACGTCAGTGTATATTTTTGCAGATAACTCAAATGCTGGATTCAATCTGGAATGGAGTTGAAGATAAATACGAGTGAATGAGTGATATGTAGTGAGGTGCATTTGTAAATGAAAAATTATGATGTGATTGAAATTGTAATGTAATTGAAAGTGAGAGCTCAAATTTGTATTATTCAAAATTGTAATAAATATTTGTTTGAATAAAATATCCGTTTGAATTTAAATTATGTGTTATTTATTTTATTCAGCAAATATTTATTTAATTATGTGAAAAATAAAATAGTACATTAACAAATACATTTAAATGAATATATATATATATGTTTATTATCATCAAACAAAAATCATATACTCGCATATTCAACAAAAATATATGGGCATGGAGATATGGATCAAAGTTTGATGGATAATGTTGCTTTTGTTGCAGCAATATCAATGAATGTAAAGGAGTTGATATATTTAACTAAGATGGTGATGCTCTGAATCTGACTAAGTTGTATTGTTCTATATTGCTTGAGTATGAAACGACAATGAGATGTTTGGTGTCTTTCTTGGGGAATTGTTTCGAAGGAGTATGCTACTTTTGTTCATACTTTTATTGCAAGCTTGGTAGTGTAGGTATCACAATATTTTTTTCTCTTTGAGACCAAATTGATGTCTAAAATATCGTAACGAGTTTTTTGTGTGTGTTTGTTCATACTATTCCACAATAAAAAGAGTATATATTTATTTATGTAAAGTATTATTCGTGCATATAACTATTATTTTACAATAGATAAATCTGCTTTTGGTTTTCTTTGCACATGTCTAGCGAACGTACCTAACATACTGGTCACATTAAAAATAACACGTATTTTTAATATTTCTGGTCAAGATGTTTTGAGATGAAATATCGATACATCCATTGAGATTAGAGTGTGTAATGCTCTCTAAATATTGGATAATGTATTACTCATGACTACTAGGAGCACTAAGGGGTCACGCACTAATATTTATTGGTTAGTTATGGAATGAATCATTCTAGAGTTTTCTATTAGTAAATATAACTAAGGTCAAATAGAATCTTAAAGTGATGATATTAAACAGTTCTTTCTATTTGATAATACCGTTGAACTTCGATATGGACACTCTACTATGATTATAGTTAAATTGTGGCATAACGTCTATCGAACGACTGTAGTTGAGTCTGAGTTGAATCATTGAAAGTGAAACACTATTCAATAGAGAATTCATCTCCTCGGTTATGTGACATTAGTATCACAATCAACTATAGTCAACTCAAAATCAAAGTCTTGGCTAGGGTAGTATGGTTAATAATTACTATGATTATTGAACCAAGGATTTTGTATTTTGACTAGTTAAGTTGAACGTGGATAATATTGGAATTTTAACCAAAACCAAATTCCATAAGTCCTAATGTAATATAGTGCCGACGAAGAGAATTGGTGTAAATAATTGTTACTATCATGTACAGCTTATAATAAGTAAATCTGGTTTTACCAAAAATATGTGTAAGCGATAAATCTGTCATAATGTCACACCACTAACTAAGGTAATGTGTGAATGTTAATATTCGAATTATTCGATATTAATCACCGACTGAATTTACACCTTTGAGTTGCACAACCGCAACAATTAATACTCAAAAAAACCACATGATTTAAATAATTTATTATAATTATAAATTAAATAAATTAATTATTAAAATTTATTTTATTCGTTTGAATGCCACTAGTATTGAATAAAGTGCATATATAAAAGTTATAAATGCGTGTATCGACATAAGACATCGATAGAATATTTAAATTGGATTTAAAGAAATTAATTACTAAGTGGTTTTGGAAATTTTTAAAGGACCATATGGCACCATCTATGCCTAGCCATGCATGCTTAAAGAGGAGAGGATTTGATGAGATTTAATAATGAACTAAAGAGGGAAGGTTTTAAAGGAGGGAATTGTAAAGGTTTCAATGTTTCTTTTAAAACATATTTTCTTTCATTCGTTCACTAATTCACTCTCTTGACGATTCATTTTTCTTTCTCTTCTCTCCCTCTCATGGCCAAAATTTCTTGGCTTCCATGGAGAAAAATTCCCATAACAAATTCAATTAAAATCATAATAAAATAAATAAAAGAAGATGATTAAATTGGATCTAGGAGTCTTTCTTCATTCAAGGTGTGGTGTTTTTGTCTACATCTTAAGGTAATCATTTTGTCTCCTTTTAATAGATGTTACATCTTATTAAAATAATTTAGATCCTATGTTTATACATCTTATCATGATAATATGTTATATCTTGTTAATATAGTTTAGATTTTATTTCTTATACAATGAATTTATATGTACATATGTTGTTCAATCTATTAATTGATGTTATATTGAAATTAAAGTATGACTAAAAAAGGAAAAAGATTTAATAATATTTATGGATTTAACATTAATTATTGTATATATCTACAACTGAATGTATTATTTAAATCTAAACTATACTTTAAATTACTTCATAAAATAGTATGAAAGTTTCATATATAATTTAATTATTTTGATTATCAATTATTTTGATTGTTATTTACATTATTACATTTCAAAATTAGAATGGACTTTAATAAAAAGTCATGAATTTAAAGTTGAATCTTTTCTATGTCATAACTAGATTTCAAGTTGTTGATTTTAAATTGGTAACATATGAAATTGTAAGTTTTACTTATGTATATTGTTTTGAATTCTAATATAGTTTATTATTATGTTCATACATACATACATACATACATACATACATATATACATACAGACATATATATATATATTGTTTTAATTAAAATTTTATAATAGGGCTTTATGTAAAATCTCAAAACTAATGTTGAACCTTATCCCAAGTTTAGATTTGATTTCAAATTGTTGGTTTTAGATTTCAAAACATGTAAAATAAGTCAATTTTTTTTAATGTATATATATGTATATAAATTCAATTGTTATTTTATATAATTTAAAATAAAACTATACATACATATGCTTGTATACCGGTTTAGAATATTTTGAAAATAAACTAAAGAAAGACTAAAGAAAGCCAAAGGTTTCCTTCTTTACTTCTCATTAATTGCCTTATAAATACCTTTTACTCATTTTTTTAAATGTCACTTAAGTGCAACATTATCCATTGTATTTGAATCCTTTTAATCAAATCTAATTAAGTATTTTTCGTTATTTATTTCAATTAATGCATAAGTAGACTTTGACATGTATAAACATACAAACTTTCATGCATAAGTTCAAAATCCTTCATAACAGTCATTGCATATATAAATGAACAGTGTATACGTTGTAGAAGCAAATAACAACAACATATACATTAAATATGTACACCCTACGCTATGTTGTACTTGCACTATGCACATATACGAGTGTGTTTGATACGCTCATTATAATATCTTTAATATAAATTAATTAAAACTTCCTTTTAACCAAACTAAATAAAATAAGATTTTATTTAAATATATTAGATTGGACATAATAAACATTTAGAGTTCATAGGCCCAATAGATCCAAAATAGGAATTTCTTTCGAAATCTACCTATTCCACCCGCTTTTGACTGACCCCGGTTACTGCAATGGCATCAAAGCCAAATAGCCTACGCGATATAAATTAGCAATGTTAGGGCTGTCTGATTGAAGCTTACACATTTAGTATGGTATCTAGAAGGTAGCATCGAAGGGGGTTTGTTGGATAATCAAGTAATATGCCCTACATGGCTACTAGCCTGGTCCGAAAGATGAAGTAAACCCAAAGGTTATCTCCAATATAAAGGCCCAAATTGATTTTGGGCCTTGGGCTAATTTTTCAAAAAATATTTTGGAAAATTGAATATTTATTTTAATTTTAAAAGTTAAATGTAAAATGACATGTTATAAATGTTATAAACTTTTCAAAATTGGTTTTGAAGTTAAAATATTAATATCAAAATTTATATCCTAATTATTTAATTAATCGGATTAATTAAATAAATGAATAATTAATTAAAAGTTAACTAATTAAATTAAAACATATATAATGATATGCGTATATTTATATTAAAATGTTTAAGGTAACTGTAGATAGAATTTTGAGTTTAATTAATGTTATTTTAATACAAAAAAATTAATTAATTTAGTTAATAAACAATATCACATATAATGAACACATATAATGATATGTGTACATAATTACCATAAATGTTCTAGTCTATTTTCATCTTTAAATAGTTGATGATAAATGAAGTAAAAATTCCATGGTTGAAATTTAAATATAAAAAATTAATTTATTAATTGAAATAATTTGTTAAATTAATTCAGTATGATTTAATTAATAAAATTAAAATTAAATTAAATATGATTTAATTAAATAAAGTGAAAATCTAAGAAACCTAAAATAGATTTAAAAAATAAATAAATACATACTATATGTATTGTTAACCCAAAAAATGAATCAACACCCTGGATTGAGTGTGAAAGCACCGGCCCTGTTCTTACAGAGCAATAATACAGAGAGTAAATTTAAAAAGAGCAAAAATAGTAAGAAGACAAGAAGATTATTATAGTGGTTCGGTTGTTAATGAAGCCTACGTCCACTTTATAACTTTTATTATTGAATGATTGCGTTTACAAGGTGATTTGGATTAGAAAGTATCGTTGAATATTCTAAGTTAGACTAAGTCTCCAATGCTAGAGTTCACTGAAGAATCACAGTGAACTCCTTGGATGACTACTGTGAGGGAGGAGAAGAGTGAAATAATCTCTGCAGAGTTCCAGCAGCCAGTCCAAAGGATCCCCTTTATATTGCATATAGGTGAGTATTTATAGAGGTTGGAGAGTCATTAGGCTAGGCCTTCTTGCCATATGCTTGCAAATGACTGTAGGAAGACGCACTGCAAGTTTCATATTGAACTGAGCGAACTTGATGGATCGCCAGCGATCTATAGGCTATGGATCGCTTCCAATCCATAGCTTCTGGCTCGATGGCGACCCAACGACTTGAGATGCTTCCCTTACCTTCTACCTCAAAGTTTATGGTGATCTGGCAAAATGGTATGGATCGCTAGCGATCCATGTACTTAGCTGATGACTTTGTCTTTTAAGGTGTATTTATTTTCTCGTGTTGGTGCCCTCCATGTAATTTCATAGCACGTTGCCTTGTTTTGATGATGATCCGCATACTGGTTGCATTAGATTGCTGATTGAACTAAACGAATGCTTGCCTCTCGATTTAACTAGCTCAGAATTCCATCATACTTAGCCATTATCCTTAGAATACCCATTGGACCTTGATGCAAGTGAATTTATGAATCCACGAACCAGGTTTATGGGTCGCTGGCGATCCATAAATGATGGATCGCTAGTAATCCATCACCTTTGCATATTTTGGTTTCCATTCCTCCAGTTTTTTTGGTTGGCTCTTGAGTTACTCTAACTCGACCAAGCTGTTCCGACTTCCTTTGGATTCTACTGGATTAAAAACCCGTATAACGTTTGCCTCCCAGAGTATGCCTTCGTTGAAAACAAGGCGTGCTCTCGAAGTAATTTCTTTCCCGTTTCTGCTTGGCGAGGTTCAAGTAATCGTGTTAGGGCCACGCGAATTTGACTTTGGCTATTTAGTTGCTTATCAAGTTTTGACCTAAACTGTGATCGCTTCTGATAACAGACCAAGTTTTACCCCATAACTTTTAGAATGCCTTGAAACGACACTTGGATCTTGCTAGATAAATTTGAGATCGATCACAGGTGATTTGATGGATCGCTAGCGATCCAATAACTTAGACGTTTTTTTGTGTAATTCTCCTATATATAACTGCCTCGAGTCGACCTATTCTCCAGTCTTACCTCTTTCTTGCGACCTATGCCTTCCCCTTGCGATTCGACCCAAATTTCGTCCAAGCCATAAGTCCATCTGCTCTGTCATCGTTGCCAACCATTCACCACTAGAGCCTTTCGCCGTTGATCGACCTGAATCTTGCCCTCGTCTTGATTTCAACCTAGCTCCTTCTGCATCGCTGTGGACCAAACCCTAACTCCATCATCTCCTTCCTTGATTCCCCGTCGACCCACCTTGCTTGGATCGCTGGGTTGAAAACTCCGACCATCTTTGCCTTTCGATCTTTGATTCGAGATGGGTAATGCTGATTCTGACGTTCATTTAGCGATTTGACGACAGAGTGTATTGGTGATGACTATAGCAAAGAGTCTGAGTTGATTGTGATTTTATGGAGGAAGATAGTAAATCGAGTATTGAGTTCATCACGGAACGACATTCGGGACTTTCCCCGGTGCCTAACATGTTTTGTTGTCTTCGTCCATTGAACAAAAATTGACTTGTACTAATTTACATTGCCGATATAGCACGACGCATCACGAATTAGTTTTACACTTCCGGAGGTGGATAACGGCTTAGGATAGCATCCGCAAGCAGCTTATGTTGCTGTCGCCTTCTGGAGAATTCGGACTGGTCTCGTTTCTTGCACGCTCGGTGTACCTGTACCGGGAAGAGCTTTTCGTGTTTCTTCAAACAACGGATCCATTATCGATCGTTGACCGATAATGGGTTAGTGTAGAGGAAATAATTTCAAAAAATGATATGAAAAGCCCTTTTTTTCTTTACTATGAGTGAACTATCTACACGGGATAACACGTTTGAGTATTCAAGATACCGAGCTCACCCCTCATAGGTAACACACTGCACTTGCCCCAGTATATACTTGAAATTCGATGTGTCGGCATGAATCGATATCCTTTTGGAATTCAAGTGTTATAAGTGAGTTTTTAGTTAAAGATAGAATTACTTGATCGCTTTGGATGCAAGTCCTGTTGTATAGAATGAAGTATCTGTCTTCTCGTCGTAAGTCTAGGGGAGGAAGTCCAGCACTTTTAGAAGCCGAATCATCATCTATCTCCTCTTCCTCTTCCGCTTCGTAGCCTGAATATGGTCAGCAAGTCCCGATTGGTCCGGTTATGGACCGAACTCCGTCGAATTTACGAGTTCTTCTTAACCCGTCGGAGAGAGCTTCTTCCGTAATCTCCGCCAAGGTTTGGCATAACATTTGCTCGCAACAAGGCATTCTAGAAGATGACGTGCGCCTGCCAGAGAAGAACGAATTCGCCCATATGCCACCTCGGGGATACACTACTTTCCATTGATATATGTGCCTAAATGGAGCAGTGCCTGCCTTCAATGATTTCTTGAGAGAAACTCTTTCGAACTTGGGAATTGACCCGTTCCAAATTCATCCTAATGGGTATGCGATCTTGACTTTCCCACATGTTCTGTTTATGCTGACATTTAACTGTACTCCAAGTTTCGACGAGTTGAGATATTTCCTCTCATTTAAGAGGAGAGATGAGTATCTGTCCCTTGTCATCATTGAGGCCCAGAGGAATCACAAGATAGTGCTGCAGCTTTAAAGCAATTTGTCTCAATTTAAGACTCAGTACTTTTTCGTTGGATGTCCCGAAGGGTTCAATCGCCTTTGGATAACGGGGGGTAAGTTCTCTTCTTTACTCATTGAATTTCGAAATGTCGCTATGGAGTTTCTAATAAGTCAAATGCTTCCTGCAGTTATTCCAAAGCCAAATAAAGACTTATCTCTTGACCAAATTTTCCATACTCTAAAGGATGTAGATGTCGGGGAGAGATTTCTTCTAACAGACGAGAATTTGCTCCAGTATGGGCTATTGCATCTAGGGAGATCCTTCGTAGCGGTTGAAGTTCTGTCTCCTTCCCGCTCCAAAATACGAACGCACTCCACTTCTTCATCACATGGTTCTGAAGAAGGAGTTTTTCAAGGAAAGGAGGGCTTGTTAGGCAAGTTAGCTAAAGAGACTCATGAAGGAAGGGATGTCGCGACTGAAGCCAGTTGTTCGGCCAGAATGTCCCCGATTCCAGAAGAAGGGGAAGAAGAGTTCAAGCAACGAGAAGGCAAGACTGGAGTGGTAATAGAAAAGGAAGAGGGTGAAGTTGAGAGTAGTAGTAGCTATGATTCCTCCTCTAGTGATGATGATTTTGACACAGGTTCTGGTGACGAAGACTCTAAATCATGTGACGGGACTCCGGGATGAGTCCTATTCTTCCAGATTCGTTTGACCGAGAAATCCACAATAATGATGCTCCGCTAGTAGCCGAGCTACGTTAGGATTCTCCGATCAAAGATGCCGGCGTAGACTTCGAGGATTTGAGCAACGTCTACGTGGATATTGACAAACTTATGGGGGAATATTTTATATTCGAAGAGACGTCTCCTCGCCTGGGCCATGTTGCGCCCGAAATAAGTTCGATTTCTACTGCATTGACTACCCGATCTGGTTTGTGACGTCATTTTAGGCCTCCCCCAGACACATTACACGTTTCACTAGGGTCACATTCACTTACACACACATTATTCAAGCCTATTTTTCATTATTAATGCTCTTTATTTATTATTTATGTCAGGTACCATGAGAGGACGTGGCCTTTATGACGATCTCAAGGAATTCACCGATTCACAATGTTGGTCGAAACAATCCACAAACTGTCATCAGCCTTGCGAGACCGAGGAGGAGTATAGAAAGTGGAAGGACTTGGAGGCTGAAGCTCATCATCGAGATGAGAGGGAATGGGGTCGGACGTACAAAGGTGGCTATGAGAAGAGAAAGACCCTTGATGAGCGTGAGGAACCGTCTAAGAAGTCAAAGGTTGATCGCGATTCTCATCCTTCTGCGCAATAGGCCTTTTCCCAGGGGCGGCTTCCGTCGGTCTTGAAATCCCGGTTTCCTCTGTGCAGGTTCCACCTTGTTCTCAAGTTCCATCATCCCATGTGGCGCTCGCTCCCGGTTCTTCGCGCCCTCATCGGAGATCAACTTACATTCTTCCATCTGGTCCTCCTAGACTTGAAGCAGCGCTCCCCTGGTGGTTTTTAAAAGGAATTAAGTTTGAACGTGACCTTCGCCCAGTTCGCAAAGATTCTTACATGCCCCACCTTCAAGCGATCCAAATTGATTTAGGGCAAGCCAAGGGATGGGAAAAACTATGCAAGCAGCATGCTGATACAAACCACAATAATTACCAAGAGATCCTCTCCTTTGAATCGGAGAAGGATGACTTCGAGAAGACGTTGGCGGAACTTGCGATGCTAGAATTGAACGACTAGTAGAAGAAAGGGATGTGGCGCTCCGTGAGAGTAAGAATAACACTGACTTGTTGAAAGAATTGAAGGAGGCCCATGGAAATATAGAGATCGTCTTCCGAGAAAAAATTAAGAAGGCCGATGCGGACGAAGTCAAGTTGTAAGAGGAGCTCGAAGCTCACAACATGATTATTGAAGCCCAGAAGAAGACTATCGCTAATCATGACAAGATTGTTGATGGGCATAACAAAACAATCGCGGAGTATGAAGGGATTGTGATGTCCCATGATAAGTCTATCTCTGATCAAGCTCAGACTATTGCCCTACTCTAAGAAAGAGTTACGCAGCTTAGCGCCAACAAAACTCGTGTTGAAGTTAAAAAGGATGTCGTTACAGCGGATTATTTAGAGCTATAGGACACCTTTGAAAGGAAAATGGAGAAGATGGATGATACCATCTTAAACTTTTACGTCAATTCCCTGTTGCATCAAGAGAGTCTCATTTATTTGGGCCCCAAGTTCCCACGCACTCTCGCCATGGTTTGGGAGGAAATTCTGTCCCGTTTTTGAGATAGCGGGGATGCCTACACTGAGCGGGAGCTAGAGGATGCCTACCTTAATGAGGAATCAAAGGAAGCACTAATAGAAGGCTGGGAGATATTGCGAATTGAAAGGGAACAGAAAGTCGCTGATGTGGCCATGACTGCAACTGCCAAAACATTACTTGAGCCTCTTGTTTTTGGACCTAGTGAATCGTCAAGACAACCTCACGATCAATTGGCGAGTTCTGGGCCAGTAGTTTCTCTACAGATTATGCTACCATCAAAAGAAGGAGAAGGCAGTGAATATGAGATCGACATTCTTGGCCACTCCTCCGATGTAGGTAACCTTCTTGTTTCTCCCGAGTTTGAGAATTTTCAGCTCACATCGTAAGAACAAGACGAACTTAACGCTTTCATTTTTGATCTTATAGGTCCATCCTCCTAACCTGTTGATCTGCCAGTTTCTTCGATGCCCGGACTCGTCGCTATTTCAACCACCTCAGTGCTTGTCCCCGTAGCTGCTCCGATTGATGTGTTTGTGTCCGGTTCACAACCGGGGTCGGAGTCTAAGAAGATTGCTGCATTGCATGGCTTGGATGACCCTTCTTTATCTTTGGAAAGCGACTTTACGGTAGCCAAAGCTCGAGAGCAGGAGGGTCCAGATTGAGCAGCCGTATAAATCCGAACAACAACCGGTTGCCGTCAAGAAAGAAAAATTGAAGCAATAAAACCCTCGAAGATCCCTCGCAAATCCCGGAATCGCAAAACGAAAGGGGAGACTTCCGAGAAGGTTAAAGAGCAGGGAGGAGATATCGGCACCAAGGAGATAGTCGATATTACAGGTAGCGACACTACCCCTGGCCGGGATTCTGAGGGGAAGCAAAAACTTCCAACCAAAGGCGGGAAAGGGAGGGGAAGAAAGAGGCGTTGAGAGGTCCGAATGGAAGTGGAGCTGATTTAAGGCATTTTGTTTTGTGTTGTTCAAGTGCAGAGTCTGCACTTATTGCTTTTGTTGTAGCGTCTGTACGTTTTTTTGTTAGCATGTATTATGTAGGTACGACCCCTACATTTTGACTTTGTACAAAAAACTTTATAAGTAATACAATGCTGACATTTTGATTGTAACTTTACCTGTCTCCTTATCTGTGTTTTATGTACTTATGTCTATTTCATTTACTGCTATTTTATTTTATCTAGCCTTATGATTACCGCCAAAAAAAATTGTTTGGAGTAACAGAACTATGTAGTGTTTTATTTTTGAGTATTTTTGTTTGATATTAGTGTATACCCCCAGTTCATGGGGCTGTTTACCTCAAACACCTGACAAACAACCGGATGATCCAAGTGTTTGTTTATTATTGTCCTTTTTTTATCATCGGACTTGCTTTATGGTTCCTATCCTTGGGAACTTATGATTTGAACGGCTTATGGGATGCGCAGCTTTCTGGACCGATAAGACCTGTCGATCCAAAGCGGTTTCGTTCTCGATGTTGCCAATCTTCGGGCAACATGAGGAGTTTATGCTTTTAGGAGTGTGATTCCATGGTTCAAAAAGGTTGTGCACGACTTATGGGATGCGCAGCTTTCGGGACCGATACGACCCGTCAATCCAGAGCGGTTTTGGAATTTCTCGATCTTGCCAATCTTCGACGTGAGGAGTTTATGCTTTTAAGAGCATGATTCCATGGCTCGAAAAGGTAGTGCACAGCTTATAGGATGCGCCGCTTTGATTTGAGCCTTCCTGGTGCTGCCGGAGCAACACTGGTTCATAGAAGGCGGGGATCGGGTTCCGCCGATCCAACGGTTTGAGTCGATATGCTTCCGTCGATCCGGCGGGTAAGTGGGACATGCTTGAGCGGGATTCCACTACCTCAAGCAGTGATTAAATAGTTTTGAGCCGATTTGATCCCGTCGACCCAACATGTTACTTTTATGAACACAGTTTTATTGGTTCATAAAGCGAAGCAATTTTATTAAGAAAGGTTGGGCAAATCTACCTATTTACAATGCCCTCGGCATTCCGAGACGGCTTATTTGCTGAAAAATAAGAAGTATATAAAATATTTCTAGGTGAAGTAACGACACAACGATTCGTTGTTCCATGCTTAGGGAATTTGGATTCCGTCAACAGTTGTTTGTTTGAATGTTCGATCCCCTAGCTTCTGACCGATGACATATGACCCTTCCCAGTTTGGTCCAAATGCCTCCGGTATGGGATAAACTCGTTTAAGGACGAGGTCTCCAACTTCGAAGGTTCGATTGTGAAATTTGGAGTTGAAGTATTATGCGACCCTTTTTTGGTGAGTAGTGATCCTTAATTCAGCTTCTTCTCTCTTCTCGTTGATTATATCGAGCGACTCGAGTAGGAGCTGCTCATTTTGCCTTTGACTGAAATTCTGCCTCCGATGATATGGGACTTGAAGTTCGGTCGGGATCATTGCTTCTAAACTATATGCTAAAACGGGGTATGCCCGGTTGCCGCCTTGTGTGTTGTTCTGCAAGCCCATAACGCGAGTGGAAGTTCATCAGCCCAAATCTCTTTAGCTTTAGTCAGCCGCTTTTTGATGGTGGACTTGATGATCTTGTTTACTTCTTCCACTTGCCCGTTTGCTTGCGGATGAGCGACCACAGAAAAGCTCTTCTCGATTCGAAAATGTTTGCAAAAGTCTTTGAACTCAGCGCTTTCTAATTAGGTCCCATTATCAGTGATGATTTTCTGTGGCACACCAAACCTGCCAATAATGTTTTTAGTAAGAAAGTTAATGACTTTATTTATGGTAATGGTGGCCAGCGGTTCCGTTTCGGCCCATTTGGTGAAATAGTCAACGACAATTATAACATATTTAGCCTATCCTTTAGCTATTAGCAACATGCCAATCAGATCAATTCCCCATATTGCAAATGGCCATGGGCTGACCATCTATGTTAGCTCTATTGAGGGAGTTCTTTTGATTTTGCTGAATCTTTGTCACCGGTCACACCGCCTGGCATAATCTACTGCATCGCAGTTTACGGTTGGACATAAATACCCATATCGAAGGATTTTCTTTACAAGGGTTTCCCTCGGGTATGGTCTCCGCAATCGCCTTTGTGAACTTCCCTCAGGATCCTTTGAGCTTCCTCGTTGGTTACACATCTGAGCAGGCGGTAGAGAACCCCCTTCAGTAGAGTATCCCATCTTGTATTGAAAATCGTTGTGCCTTTGGGAGAATCCTTTTCCACTGGTTCCTATCCACGGGAAGAGTTCTCGTGAGCAAATAGCTTCTGATTGGAGTCATCTACATTTCTGGTTTAATGGTAGTCTCAACAATCCAGTCGACATCCATTTTGGTTATGCTTTGAGTGGTCAGGGTTTCGATCGTGACTAGGCCCAGTGATTGAGCTTCTCTGGAACTGGCTAGTTTAGCCAAGTAGTCAGCTTTTGTATTCTACTCTCTTGCGATGTGAGTTATAGCGTGATGCTCGATGTTGTTCAACAACTTGCACTTTAGATAGATATGGGGCAAGGTTCTCCCCTTGAGCCTGGTATTCGCCTTTCACCTGACAGATGACTAACTTAGAGTCGCTATAGATGTTTATGGATTTTCTGTCCAACTCTTTCACAATTTTTAGCCCAACTATCAACACCTCATATTATGCTTCGTTATTTGTAGCTGGGAATTCTAATCGCAAAGCATAGCAAACAGTTTGTCCTCCTGGAGTCTCAAGCACTACCCCTGCCCCCGAGTAGAAGTTGTTAGACGCGCCATCGACGAAGAGTTTCCATCGTGTTTCAATTTCCGACGGTATTTCTTCCTCATCATCCCGTATGGTAAACTTGGCGATGAAATCTACCAGCGTTTGCCCATTGATTGCCCTTCTCGGACGGTAAGTGATATCATATTGGCTCAATTTGATATTCCATTTGGGGAGTCATGCAGAAGTTTCGAGTCGGTACAATATTTGCTTTAAAGGTTGATCAGTCAGTACTTTAATCGGGTGCGCCTGTAAATACGGTCATAAATTCCTAGGCGTGATCAAGAGGCAATACACTAGCCTTTCCAATTTCGAATAATTTTTCTCGGCTCCAGTGAACCGCTTGCTAATGTAGTATACGGGTCGTTGAATCCAAGTTTCTTCTCGTACAAGGGCAGCGCTCAACGCGTGAGGTGAAACTCTTAAGTAGATGAACAAGTCCTCTCCGTCTACTAGCTTTGATAGGATTGGTAGGACTTCCATATGTCGCACCAACTCTTCAAATGCGGTTTGACAAGCTTCATTCCATTTGAAGTTCTTCTTTCCTTTCTTTAATGCATCAAAGAACGGTATACACTTATCAGTGGCTTTCGAGATGAACCAGCTTAACGCGGCGACTTTCCCATTCAAGCTTTGTAGTTCCTTCTTGTTCTTCAGGGCTTGGACTTCCTATAGTGCAGTTATTTGCTCTGGATTTGCTTCAATGCCTCTGTCGCTCATGATGAATCCCAAGAACTTTCCGGAGGTTACCCCGAAGTAACATTTGAGTGGATTGAGTTTCATTCCATATTTTTGAAGTATTTCAAACATTCCAACGAAATTATCTAGGTGATTGGCCGCTACTCGTGATTTCACTAACATGTTATCCACATAGACCTCCATGGTTTTTCCGATCTGACGCTTGAACATGGTATTTACTAATCTTTGGTAGGTTGCCCCTGCGTTCTTTAAACCGAACGACATTACCCTGTAGCAGTATAATCCTAGGTCGATGATGAAGCTGGTGTTCCCCTGGCCGGGCTCGTGCATCGGGACCTGATTGTATCCCAAGTACGCATCCATAAATGATAGCAGTTCGTTCCCAGCCGTCTCGTCCACAAGCTGGTCAATTCTGGGTAGTGGAGAACTATCCTTCGGGCAGGCATTGTTTAAGTATGAGTAGTTGATGCAGGTTCGCCATTTCCCATTGGACTTCATGACCAAAACCGGGTTAGATACCTATTTGTGGTAGGCCGCATCATGGATAAAACCATTGGCCATCAGTTTGTCTACTTCTTCTCTCAATGCCTTGGACTACTCAAGGCCCAGGCTGCGCCTCTTTTGCTTTACCGGTGTAAACCTGGGGTCAATGTTGAGCACGTGGCATGCAATTCCTGGCGATACCCCTACACATATCGGAATGTGTCCAAGCGAACACATCCAAGTTGGCACGAAAAAATTTGGTGAGTTCTAATCGCATCTTATTTCCAAGGTGCGATCCGATTTTCAAGACCTACGTTGGGTCATCCATATCGATAGGAACAGACTCCATCAATTCTGTCGATGTTGCCCGATCCTCTCCCGAACTCTTCTTTCTAGGGTCCAAAGCCTCATCAAATCGGCTATAGTTCCCAAGCTAGGGGCGGCTCTATAGTTGCTATTCGGCAGGTCCGCGAACGTGGAGAGTTCTCCCCATATTTTCCCTTTTCCTTTTCTTTCGGATTCGCGCAGTTCTGCAATGTAACATTCTCTAGCGGCGCATTGATCTCCTTTGACCACCCTGGTTCCATTTGCTATTGGGAATTTCATGGTAAGGCACCACTGGGCTAGATCGATTCTGAAATCCGCAAGTGTGGGCCATCCCAAGAAGGCATTGTATGTGGATGTTTCATATACAATTATGAAATTCTGGATGAGTATGACTCTTCGATCACCCTCTCCAAGTTCTACTGGCAAGTTAATCATCTCGACGGGTTGTTTAGGTTCGCCAGTGAATCCTTGGATTTTTGTTTGGCATGTAGATACATCTTTCATGCTTATCTTCATATGGTCAAAGGTATGTTTGAAAAGAATATTCACAGAACTGCCGCTATCAACCAATACTCGTCGGACCACAGCGGGCCCGATCTCTACTGTCACCACCATGGGATCGAGAGTTGGAGCTTCAATCCCTTGGGTATCCTGATTTTAGAATACTATATCATCATTTAAAGTTTTCTGCTGCTTGGCTGGAGCTCCATCTTCGATTGCGAGGCACGAATCCTTCGAAGCGTGCTTTCATGAACTCGCGTACCACTCCATTTCTTCCCAACTCCTTTTTGCGGGATAAGGTACTCCAGATATCATTCCGATAATGAGTCTCTGGTCAGTTCTCTTAGATCTCTCTTTGCTGGTTCCAGCTTGTTCTTCGATCTCTAGGAACTTGGGGAGCCATGGGTTGGTCAGGATTTTGCGATTTTCTCACGTATTATTGAAGCTTGTTTTCCCAGATCAGCTCTTCAATCAAGTTCTTTAGATGATGGAATTTTTGTGTGTTGTAACCATGCGTCTCGTGGAAGCGACAAACCTTCCCCGAGTGCTTTTGTTGTTCAGTTGCTTCCTTCTTAGGGGGTTTTTTATACTCCTCTGTCCCCTGTGTTGTGAGATAGATGATTTTCGGAGTATCATTGAGCGGGGTGTTATCCTCGGTCCTGAAGCCTTTAAGTCGTTTATTGTTTCCATTTCTTTTATTAGAATTCGGTCCTTCCTTTTTTGGTTTCCGTCTTTCCCTGTACTTCCTTCAGCGATCCCGGAGGCGTTTATGTTCTGTTTCATCGCCATGTCGCTCTACCCAATGTTCATCGGTTGCATGCTAGTAGACTTCCTTTCTAATTCATGCACCTCTTCCAATCTCAAGTATTGACTCACCTTACGGTTGAAGTCCTTCCTAGTGGTCGGTTGTTTCATTTTGATCCATTTTCTGAACTCAGTTTTGGGATGGATGGCGCGAACTAAAGCCATGAAAACCATATCCTCCTTCAGATTGCCTACCTCTATCACTATGGTATTAAACCGGTTCATGAAAGACTTCAGAGATTCATTTCATCCCTAGAATAGGCCGGACAAAGACATCACATCTTTGAGCTGTGCTGTGTGAAGTCTAAACTGATCAAGGAATCTCGTTACTAGCTGGTCGAAAGTAGAGATAGATCTTGGTGGAAGCTTAGTGAACTACATGGAAGCCGTTCCTTCTAGAAAAATTGGAAAACATCTACACCGAACAGCGTCTGAAGCATTTGCTCTATCCATGGACCAACTGTACTTGTACAAATAGGGTTTTGGGTCTTTTGTTCTGTCATAGGATGGAATAGTTGGCATAGTGAACTTTTCTAGATATCGCTTATTCAAGATCTCGTCAGTGATGGGAGTCTGACTTGGAGTGGATCCCCACTCATCATCTCTTCTATTCTTATTCTCATCCACCAGCCACTTGACCATATCCACGATAAATGCATATGATTTCCGATAGTCCGGGGGTCGGCTATCAGTCACTACACCGAGTGTGGCTCTGCAAATGGTCTTGGTGAGTGGGATGAAGCCTAGGCTCTCCTGTCTTTGGAAGAGCCACTCCCTCGGGATCCCGTTGGCTTGCGGTTGGCCTGATCGGGGCAGTTTGGACATTCTTGGCATTATCTAATGCATTGGAATTTCCTTTCAACTTTCCGTCGTTAATTTTCTCTCCATCTTCTGAGTCGGAGAGGTCCATGGCTATACCTCTTATGGGGTTTTCGCTCCTTGGTTAAAGTTCATAGCTGGTTGCCTTGCGGTCGGTGGAGTACACGTGTTTCCTTGTACGTTGATGCACAGGGTTTCAGCTATCACTCCTCTTTGCAGCTGCTTTTCGTTTCTTCTATTTAGACCAGAAATGGAAGAATTTTCTTGTTCTACAGTAGCTGCGGATTCTGCCATAGTTCTTGGAGCAGGATGTGATTGTAAGGTCAAGAGGGCATTAAGCTTATTTATAAGAGATCTATAACGACCCATCATTTCGAACCATTTAAATCGACAATCATCCACACATGTCAAACTTGAATTGCTCAAAACAACAGATTGTTAATTTATATTTGGCAAAACTTAGCATGTACAGTAAATAAATCAATCATAGAATCATAGACACAGAGTAATATAACAATAAGCAGCGGAATAGATTAATAGTAGTTCATGAAGCTACTACAGAACATCAGAGTCTGAAACAAATACAACAGAAAATCCCAAGTACATAGAAGTCACTAATACAAAAGCAACCGACAAGTCTGAACAAACAACTGGAAATAACTAGAATAACTGAAGGCAGAATAGATAAAAGATAGATCTTCAAGCAAAGCTCCAAGCTCAAAAGGCGAGTCTCAAATGCTGTGATACTCAGTCCGACCCGAGCATAAAGCAAAACACATCGAGTCAGGATTAACATTCTTATTCAAGTAAATCAACTGAAGTGAAATGTCCAAGTGAAATGCAATATAACTTAAAGGATGTTTGGGATTCCATCCCTTAAGGATCCATGAAACTATCTACATACATAGTACAATACGCTACATAGATAATGTCTACAGTAAAGTAAATTATTAAAATAGCATTAAGGCATCACCCATATCCCCTTTAACACATTTTTATATAAATGCCGTAGTCTATACAGTACTGTAAACTCCACCAAACCGGTGGGCTATCAGGGAGCACTCTATAGGTACGACACAAACCAAACTCATAGTGGGCGCGATAAGGCATATGACAAGGCATGCGAGGCAATGCCAGGGTAGGATTCTACCATTTGCACTCCCGGAATGGGTAACGCATAGCAGCTATTACCGCCCACCTCGAGACACACTCCCAAATCAAAGGTGCACCCAATCAAATCACAAAGTAATAGAATGGTTTCGTAGAAGCATGCTCGATCGGAGGTGCGACCTCACTTGGCCCAATATAGCTCCTGTTTTAGTCATATCAAGCTGACTCGAGGGAGTCGGGGTTGCGTTCATACCTCATACAGAATCGTTCGCCAAGCCATCCTACTTCATTTTGGATTCTCCACCACATGCACAGTTATTAAAGTGGTTTTCGGTATTGGCAGAGAGTATGACAATATCCGATCCTGGTCTCTTTAACAACCAAACGCTTATTTCACACTGTGGTCATTTTCATTTCAAACAGTTCATACTTCATATCAAAATGTCATATTCATTTCAAAATCATATCACTTTCGAAATCATATTCACTTTAAATCATATTCATTTCCAAAAATCATAACCATGAAATAGGTTAAACCATCATATCAAAGTATTCGCATTTAAATCCATTATCTAAATCATAACAGTTCCAACTTAAACAGTTTGAATATTGAAAGTAGTTTATATATTGGAATAGTTATACATTAAAATAGTTTATATTTAAAAATAGGTTATAGATTAAAATAGTTTATATATTAAAAATAGTTTATATATTAAAAAGAGTTTATATCGAAAATAGTTTCAAATTAGAATTGTTTCTTCCAATTTCACAAATCAATTCAAATCAACTTTAGTTCCAAAATTCAATTTAAATCAGTCTTAGTTTAACAATTTCAATTAAAAAGGTTAAAGGTTCAATTCCAATTCTCATTAAAACCATTTTTAATTTATATCGATTTCAATTCTAGGTTTGAACTACAAATTTAAACCACTTCCAATTCAATAGGTTTCAAAATTTAAATATTCAAACATTTACAATGGCTCAATTTGATAAATTTTGTTTATATTTCAAAATTCAACTTTAATTTTATTTAAATTTGAAAATATTAACTTAATCATTTTTAATAACATTTAAATAAAATCTCAAATTAAAAACTTAAATCAATATTAAATATTCAATTTCAATTTTATTTAAATTTGAAAATATTCATTTAATCACCTTTAATCAAAATCAAGTTATCAAGTTATAAATCATATCTTTAAAATCTCAAAATCAATAAGTTCAAATCAACTTTTTATTTATTTAAATATAATTTTAAACAAATAAAATTTCAAATCAATTTCAATTTATCTTTCCAACCTTAATTTATTAAAGTTATTACAAAATCTATTTTTAAAATATTAATATAATTTCAAATAAATAGTTTAAAACATATTATATATATTAGTTAAAATTAACTTTTTATTAAATTTTATCATATTAAATTTTATTAAATTAAATCTTATTATTAAATTTATTTTATATTAAATCTTATTATATATATATTTAAAAATAATAAAATTATAAGTAAAATCTTAAAATTTACATCTTTCAAAATTTAACTTATAATCTAAAATTTTCAAACGTATAATTTTAAAAATCTAGAATAAAACCTTTATATTAGAATTTAAAATAAAACCTTTATATTATATTTTAAAATCAAAACACATATATTTTTCTTTTCAAAATTTTGAAAATCATTTTAAAATGGACTAACGGTGTCCGTATATAATTTTCTAACCTATGGTCAAGTGATACGGATATTTATCATTTCAATCTGCAATAATTTAATATTTACGCGTATATATCATTTCAACCCGCAATCCCAAAATTCAAAATCAGTAAAATCGCTTGGGTTTATCATTTCAACCCATAACGATTTTCCTAATCTAAAATATCGTTCGAGTATATATCATTTCAACCCATAGGGATTTCCTAAACTAATAGGGAACTTGTAGTGTGAGAACAATAGAATAATAACATGAAATGGCATAACATATCAATTTCAAGCATGGATCATAACTAACAATTTAAAATATAATATATATGTAACGTGTTATGGTGTCATATGTCAATTAACATAGGTTAACAAATGCGGATAATAACATATCATACTTAACAAATTAAATTTCTAACCAATTCAAAATTTAACAACAATTTCAATCGTCATTTCATGTGAAATAAATTTACTAAGCATATGAATGTTAATTATGAGTGATCGCTGAAATTTCGAGGCTAGAGAAAATAGACAACACAACAAGCTACGAATTTGAATCATGAACTCGACAATCGACCAATCCAAACGACAATTTCCAAAGCAAAGAAAGGTGAACACGAATTCAACGAACGAAGCAAAGCTGATAACTTGAAATCGATGAAAAACACATCAAAACTAACTTGATATTGATGGAAACAATATATATGTGTGATATATGTATACCTTTTCTCTTTTATATAGAAGAGGATAAGGTGACACGGGTCGGCAAGGCAGCGAAGAAGGAAGGAGCAGTAATCTCAAATATATATATAACCCTATATATATATTCAAAGAAGAGATGGGAAAAAGGCTAGCTAAGGGTTCCGCTGCGTTGACTGCTCCGAGGGGATGGAGGCTGGTCGAGTGTGGGGTGAGCTGCTGTGGCGATGGATGGAGGGTGAGGCCTGCAGGCGGCGTAGGTGAGAGGTTTGGCTTGTCAGGTGGTTGTTACAGAAGGCTGTGGGGAGAAAAGGAGGCGGAGTCCGGCTGTGTCACGATGGCTAAAGGGTGCTGCTCGGTTAGGGCTTATGCGTGGGGTGTTTGGGTGCGGAGGATCTAGGTTGCACGGCGTTCGGTGATGGGTGGAAGGCCGAGTTAAGGGTTGCGTGAGAGGGGGAAAAGCTGGACCGTGATGGCTATAGTGGGTTGTTTCGTGGAGGGGATGTGGAGGAGTGATGGGCTGCACGTGGCTGGAAGTAGGTTGCGTGGAGATAGCGGATGAAGGGAATGGCTCGGCTAGGTCAGAGGATGTCAAGTGAAATGGGGGAGAAGGCTGGGGTTGGTCGTGCTGTGCTTCGGTGGGGTCAGGTTGTGGTGTGCTGGCGTGGAGGGTTGGAGCAGTGTTGGAGTGGGATGGATTTCAGGTGGAGGAAGCTTCGGCTGGAGGCTATTGGTGAAGTGGGCGGAGGAAGATGATGGCCGATCGAGAAAAAGAGGGGGATAGCCGAGAAGGGGAAAGGTTTCAGGTAAACAAATATATGCATTTAGTTATATATATATATATTTTCTCTTATCAAATGAAAGAACAGAGCAAAAGAGGGGAAGGGAAGAGAATAAAAGTGAATAGATGAACCAGAGAAAATATATTGAACAATAGGAATTGTAAAGCTAGGTTTGAATTCAAGGAAAATAATAAAGCCTAGTGGCTATATGGTTTTACACGATGGATAATGAATGGTCACAAGGAAACCAAAAGAGCTCAAAACAGGTACTGATACGGCTAGCCGAATCACAGATTTCACCGCATGCCGGGCGCCGAAATACACAAATGAATATACTACGGATATCAGCACGATGAGATGAACTTAACGGTACACATATATTAGAGATATGACCAACCTATCAAAACTCGATATTCGCTGCTGAAAATGCTGCTAAATCGCCGAAAATAAGATAAACGGGAATAGAGTAGTCCAAATTTGGCGAAACGAAATACGATGTCTCACTCAGAAAATGATTTACATTTTTGTTATATAAAATTATTCAGATTTCAAAAATATTATATTTCCATCAAATTTCAATTGATTTTAAATTTTAAATTGAAATTTCACAACTGAACAAACTTCCGTATTTTCCAATAAAAATTTGCCACTTGCTATACTTAAATAGACGCATACCAAATATCAAATTTTCATTGCAAAATTTTTATTGTTTATTCTCATGAAAAATTTAGTAATTACGTTATTTAAATCATTAAAATTCTCGGGTCGTTACAAGCTCTCTGACTTCTTTCCATTTTCTCATTGATTTCATCAACCATTTTATTCAATTCATATCTTGTAAAATCTTCGCATTAATTGGAGGATCTTAGCCCCTGATCTCCTGTGTTGGCGCCATTTGCTTCAATTTGCTGATGGTTTGTGTCTTCTCCGGCTATTACTGCCCCTATAGATCTTCCAAAAGCAGCTATTTTTCTTCCTAGAGCCATTGACTTCTATCAGCAGATCTTTTGAACAGAGATTAAGGATCTAAATTCTAAACCTATCTGATCCAAAGTAGATAGCTAGATCTAAGTCTGAGTCCAACTCTCAATAAATGCACCAAAATGTTAACCCAAAAAATGGATCAACACCTTGGATTGAGTGTGAAAGCACCAGCCCTATTCTTACAGAGCAATAATACAGAGAGTAAATGTAAAAAGAGAAGAAGCAGTAAGAAGACAAGAAGATTTTTATAGTGGTTTGGTTGTTAATGAAGCCGACGTCTACTTTATAACTTTTATTATTGACTGGTTGCCGTTATAAGGTGATTTGGATTACAAAGTCGTTGAATAACCTAAGTTAGACTAAGTCCTCAATGCTAGAGTTCACTGAAGAATCACAGTGAACTCCTTGGATGACTATTGTGAGGGAGGAGAAGAGTGAAGAAATATCTTTGCAGAGTTCTAGCAGCCAGTCCAGAGAATCCCCTTTATGTTGCAAATAGATGTGTATTTATAGAGGTTGGAGAGTCATTGGGCTAGGCCTTCTTGCCATATGCTTGCAAATGACTGTAGGAAGACGCACTGCAAGTTTCATCTCAAACCGAGCTAACTTGATGGATCGCTAGCGATCTATAGGCTATGGATCGCTTGCGATCCATAGCTTCTAGCTTGATGGCGACCCAATGACTTAAGATGCTTCCCTTACCTTCAACCTCAAAGTTCATGGTGATCTGGCGAAATGGTATGGATCGCTAGCGGTCCATGTACTTAGCTGATTTTTGGACTTTGTCTTTTGGTGTGTATTTGTTGTCTCGTGTTGGTGCCCTCCATGTAATTTCGTAGCACATTGCCTTGTTTTGATGACGATCCACATACTGGTTGCATTAAACTACTGATTGAATTAGACGAATGCTTGCATCTCGATTTAACTAGCTTGGAATTCCATCATACTTAGCCATTGTCCTTAGAATACCTATTGGACCTTAATGCAAGTGAATTCATGAATCCATGAGCCAAGTTTACAGGTCGCTGGCGATCCATAGATGATGGATCGCTAGCGATCCATCACCTTTGCGTATTTTTGTTTTCCATTTCTCCAACTTCTCTTGGTTAATTGCTCCAGTCTTTTTGGTTGGCTCTAGAGCTACTCTGTCTCGACCAAGCTGTTCTAACTTCCTTTGGATTCTGCTGGGTTAAAAACCCGAATAACATGTATACTGTGATTATTGATGTGTCTGACACTTGAATCACGAGGGTGTTTCATAAAGAAATATATTATTCCTAAAATCGATATCAGTCTTGTATATATGTGTGTGTGTGTGTATTATAGATTATGAGTCGGTATATAAGTTGTCCTCTATCACTTATATACTAACACATTACTTGCATACTCCTTAGTCGTTGATCTTCCTCAAGCTAGGGATATTATGTGTAGTATTAATATATCGACTAAACGTGGTAAGATACATGAACGTGTTTGTTGATCTCCCTCAAGGTATGTACATTATACTTAGGCCACCGTAAAATGGTTGGTACAAGTGAATAATCTTTCTAAATTTGTTGATCTTCCTCAAGGTTGAGATGAGATTAGGACAAAAACCATGAGTTAGGAGTTGTATATAATACAATCGACAAAGTATTATCCATCGCTTACGGGCCTATGATCTATTGGTCTTCCCTAAGATCAGAATCCCAAGGCAAGCAAGTCCTAACACCCACCAGAGAAATTAAAAGATTTTCTTGTTTTTCTTAGGGTTTTGAGAAACATAAAAATCTAGTGGGAGCCTTGTTAGAAAAATGAAATGATAACATTTAACCTTTCTAATATTGTAAGAATATATATTATACAAGTTAACATAATCTACTTAGATAAATTTTTGATAAATTGTTTATTAGTTTAAATATATAAAAGACCTTAATTAAGATTGATGTAGAAATATAAAATATATTTAACAATAAATCTATTGACATGCTGTTTCTTCAAGACCCATGCAAGAGCCGATTCATACAACAACTAAAACATTCATGTCTCATTCGCTTAATTGTTTATTTGTACAAGACTTTATATTCTCTTCTATAAGCGTCGATCTCTTATTGCAGTACAAGAATATGATATTTGATCCATATATAATTACATATAAGTGTTATATGGTGAATGGTGGTGGGTCGTAATGTATGAAACTTTGATGAAATTATCTTTGGAAATAAGTAAATAAACCATAATGTGAAATCATGTATTCAATATAATTGATTATAGAAGGGATCTCCTTTGAATGATTCAACCATTTTGGAAAGGAAAACGAATGTACAAGAGTTGATATAACTTAGGCATGGTTGGAATGAAGCGAGTGGATGGTCGCTTCTGCTTCGTGAAGAGAAATCGAAAATGGGAATTATATAAAATACTAAAAGATACTTAATATGGAATGAGAATTATGAATTCTATTCCAACCGTGTTGAATATAAAAAATTGTTTTCTTTAAAGGTTATTTCTACGAATATATGATATTTAACATAAAACTCCAGACTATAAACTAGTTATAGTACAAAAATAGCACATATTAAGTAGTTAAATGAAGCTTTATATTTCATATGCTATTATAGTAATGACGGATATAGTAGGAGCATGCTATATAATACTTATCAGTGGATACATCAAAAAATAAAAAATTATTTTCGTAAATATAGCAAATATTATTTATGCAATAATAACTGTTTTCGGTATTGACTGGAAATAAATATGGTTTTATTTTGTTATGAACATTTTGAATATTTGTTATGAAATAAATATATAAGAATAACAATATTTGTTACATTAACTACATAAAATAGAAGTATCCAAAAATTTAATAATTGTTTTTAGGATTGTGAACTAAGCCATATCTTGGAGAAATAATTATTTATATCACTATTATGAATCATATGGTACCGATGAATTACATCTTGGAAGATTAAGGGGAAAACACACATTCAGTGAGAGCGACAAAAGAGTTGGTGAACTATACAGATTGGTACATAAAGATGTATGCAGTCAAAAGTTTATTGATACCAAAATGGATCCACCTACTTCATTTTAATTAATAGATGAATTATCATAGAAATTAAAATGTGTATATGATACACAAGCAATGTATTTATGATAAGTTCATTGAATGTAAAATAGAAGTAGAAATCATAACATGCAATGGAAATAAAATAATTGGATTTGATCGAATAAGTGGGTATTTTGGAAATAGTTCCCTATGTACCTTAAACGAACAAGATTCTATCTCAAAAGACACTCCTCCAGATGATACATAATGATGTATCGATAAGAAGTAATCGTACTTTGTTAGATAAAGAATGATTGTTGATGAGTTGGGTTAACTCTTTCTGTTAGGTCTTGTACTAAAGAGTGAGTGCATAAGGTTAAAATTAATTTCATCTAAAGCAAAGTCTACAAATTCATACAAGATAAGAGTTGATGACACAACCCCTACATATCCTAGGTCAAAGAGTTGAAAGGTTGTGTGAGTCGAGATATTGCACATAATACTTATTTGTGAGGAATCTTGTGTAAACCACCCCAAATAAGTTTGGGGCCGATCAATATAGATTGATCAATTTATGTCATGAACATAAGTTTCATAAAATTAAAACCAAACCGGTTTTGTACACACACACACACATATATATAATTCATAAAATATTTATGAATACACATTCCTTTGCACTTAGAAATAATTGTTATTTCAAGAAACACCAACTTCATGGTGAAAGAATTTCTTTTAGAATTATTGTAGTAAATGGATTTGGATATGATCCAATGATAACACTGATTATAAAGGATGAAATGAAATTGATCGAACCTAAATGGACACTACTAATTAGAATGTCTAATAAAACTCTTGCGTATTAAAGAGAAACTACGATTTATTATTGATGTCGAGAAAAGAATTTCCTCGGTTGTCAATAAGCCATTAAGAGCATTGACTCTATCATATGGTATGATACGCAAATCCAGAATGAATTCCAGGTACATTAGTAAAATATAATTTTGATAGTTGAGCCCAAACGGATATAATCCATCGGCCGCAAATGTGCCTTCGATAAGAAGTCCAATGCAGCTAGAATATAAGAAACGTTGATAAAATAACATCGTAAATTTCAGCTGTTGAAATCAAAGTAACAAATTCTTTATTCAACATACTTAAGTTAATTCAGTTTTTTCTCATAAAATATTTCGTCCATTATGTCCATGAATTTTGGTACATACATGTTGAAACATAAATTATAATAGATTGTTTGCATACAACAACCAAAATGTCTTGAAGTCGGTTGGAGCAATAAATGAGATTGTGCGTATCTGATCCAAGAAATGAAATGGAAGTATTATTCGATAAGCATCAGAGTTAAGCAAATATTTTGATAGAGAAATCAAATCATTTGATTTTCAATAAAAATGTAGGGGAAGCGCATGTCTAATGGGTGCTAAAGTATTTCTAAAGCTATGAATAAATGACAACTTGTGATTCTTAATGATGTACTTGTGTTAAAATCATTTTTGTATGGTTGTTTAATTCTCAGTATAGAATTTGAAATACATTTTTTATAATCAGTATAAAAGAATGTTGGGAATGTCCCAAAATGATATATACAGATACTATATTAAATTGTTTAACATGAAGCATGCAAGATGGGTTCCTTATGCATTGGAAATAGAAATTACCATAGATATTGTCTACAATATCGCATTTCACTTACATATATGATATATAGAGCAAGTAAAAAATCCTAATTAAGATTAATATATAAAAATTGAGAGTGTTCTCAAGTATTTATGAAGTACTAGAGAATTGTTTATAAAAATAACGAACTCCTTATGAAAGAGTGTGTGGACTAGAACTTCATAGGTGATATATAGTATAACATGTAAATCCTAATTTATATTCAATCTTGAGTTAAGAACTTTAAAGTTGGAGACATTCCAACAATAAGTGATGGATGATTCGACCAAAGGCTTAGTACATCGCCTTGAATAACACTGCAATAAAAGAAATATAAACAATCACATGAATTTATAACCGAGCTAGGGGTTCTTCCAAATGTTGAGAATTACATGACATTGTTATACGATAACAATGCTACAACATGTTTTGTAGAAGAACCTAAAGCTCACTATAAGTTGAGAGACATACTCCGATAAGTTCCTTATGATAAAGGTAGTTTCTCAAGTTGGAGAGAGTTTATTGACATAGTGATAATTAAAACAATATAGCATACCCATTTAGTGAGGAGACTGGTATGATCAGATTTTGATAAAAACCAATAGAAGGAGTTGGAATAAAATTCCACAATCGACACATTGCAAGTGTGAGATTGAAAGAGTCAGGGGTATGCCCTAGTGGTAATTATGTAATTTATTACATGCATCTAACTCGATAACCAACTTGTTCAAAATAAAAAGTATTTTCTTTATATTATATATCCTTGTTATATTGTGATATAATTAATTAAGTAGTTAATTTAAAGTATATTAAGTAGAAAATCCTTAAATGATATGTTATGTGATAATAATTAAAATATGTTGTAATCATGAGAAATTTATCACAATAAAAATAACATATTATTTTAAATATTCTAGTCAAGATGTTTCGAGATTGGATATTGATACATTCGACATAACTCTCCAAATGTTGGACGGTGCATTACTCATGACTACTGAGGGCACCAAGGTGTTATGTATTAATAGTTATTGGATAACTATAGAATGATTCACTTGAGAGTTTTCTGTTGGTTAATATAAGTAAGGTCAAACAGAGAATCTCGTAAGATGATATTAAATAGTTCTCTCGATTTTAGAATACCGTTGAACTGAAATTCAACGTGGACACTTCCCTTTGATTATAGTTAAATCATGACATGACATCCATCGAACGACTATAGTTGGGTCTGAGTTGAAGCATTGAAAGCGAAACACCATTCAATAGAGAATTCGTCTCCTTAGTTACATGAGGTTAGTATCATAGCCAATTATTGTCAACTCAAAGTCTATGGCTAGGCTAGTACAGTTAACAATGAATGTTATTATTGAATCAAGGACTTTGTATGTGGACAAGTCAAGTTGAATGTGGACAATATTGGAATTTTGACCAAAACCAAATTCCATAAGTCCTAATGCGATATAGTACCGACGAAGAGAATTGGAGTAAATAATCGTTACTGCTAGATACTACTTATAATAAGTAAAATTTGATTTTACCAAAAAGATATGTAAGCGATATATTCAACTAAAATGTCACACCACTAGCTAAAGTGAGGTGTGAACGTTAATATTCGAATTGTTCGATATTAATCAGTAACTGAATCTACAACTTTGAGACGTACAATGTGACGCCCCACCTCTATACCCACGCTAGCCAAGAACACTACGGTGTAGTGCTGTCAACCAGCATGGAGAATAAGGCTGTTGAGGAGCGACCATCCATGTAACTTCTTTGTGCGAGCACCGAAATGTCAGATAATGTAGCATGCATTTAATTTATGGAGGAAATCCGACATACCGATACAAACACAAAGCTACCACACAGTGGCTATATATAATCTTTGGAAACAAACATAGAGATAAACATAACATAAATCAGACACAGACATCCATATCACAAAGGCGGAAAAAGATATGAATATATATATAACACATGAAAGTGTACATCAGAGTAGTGGTCAGAAAGATCCACAATAATACAAAAGAATAGCAACACATGCTATACAAAAGAATAAGTACACAACATAGAGTCTATATCTCAAATGTGTACATCCAAAAACTACTAATCTAAGTGGTTAGCCAAAAGTCAGAATAATCCAGAAGAGAAGTCAAGCAGAAGCACCTGTAACATCTCGGTCTAACCCGAGTATTATTTTTAAGAAAATAATAAACGGATCAGTCTAGCAATAAATATCAGATGATAAAGTATAGAATAAATGATATGGCATGAACATATAACAACCATAACGGCATACTACTAAAAGTATGTAAATGATAATCAACAAGAGATTAATCAATATCACAAGAATCTTCTCAAAGATAAAATAGGGTTTCATACCCTAAACTTGTATTCATAACAAGTCAATGACACACAAATTCACCAATGCACAAAAATTGATAAAACTTATCAATGAAAATCACGAAAATTGGTGAAGCACAAAATTTCCAAGAATTAATCACAAGAAATCCAGAAATCACAAGAAGGGGGAGGCCTATGACAAAACGGGAGTATGCAAACTCACCAACACGTGTAACACAAGACGAGACGCTATCTCATGGTAGTTAACCATTAGTTTTGAGCCGAAACTCCACAAGAATGGTCCGAAGACCATGGGGCGCTACCCCACATATGTGATGGTGAAACATCACACAAACGGGGTTTAGTCTCCCTCATAGACAAAGAGACATCGCACAATTGCTAGTCTAAATCAATTCACAAAAATAATCGTCATGATCATCGAGAAGTGTCAATCACACCAGGCTAGTAAATATATGAGTTTAGCTTCATGTCCCATAACCACTTGCTTAACTTAAATATTTACGAACAAGCTGTAAATCTTCACTAGAAAATTGTCACAAAAGGTTCAATCGAACAAGTCCAAGAATTAACCGACGAAGTGAACGCAAGCGTTTCATACCACTCGTTTTACTAAGCCGTTTAATTAGATTTCTCATCCGAGTGAGGTAAAGGCTTATATATACTAGTAGATTAGAAAACGGTTTGAGAAAAAGAGCTTTGTAGTAAAATAGTGTTGAAATCGCTTTACTGAAAGAGTTTTGATATTCACTCCTAGTATTGAAGCCTTTACATTTTTAAAGTGACAAGTCACAAAACGATTGTTGAAACAAATCGCATCACAAAATTTCACATTCGAAGACGTGAGAAAAATCCAAGGAAATCAGTTCCAAAACCATCATAGTAGAAATATACTTGCGACCTAACGTCTTAACAAGGCTGTGCGACCTAGTGGTCGAGCGAGGTAAGAAGTCATACGACCTAGTGGATGAAGACTTAATGTGGAATAGGTCAAACGACCTAAGTATTCAACGACCTAAAATTGAACGAACGACCTAACTAGGCGAGCGACCTAAAGGCCAGCGACCTAAAACATAACAGGTCGAGCGACCTAAGGGAAGAGCTAGACATGCGACCTAACTGTAATAAGGTCTAACGACTTAAAGGTAT
The DNA here is from genome assembly GCA_030737815.1 of Allium fistulosum. Lineage (NCBI taxonomy): Eukaryota > Viridiplantae > Streptophyta > Magnoliopsida > Asparagales > Amaryllidaceae > Allium > Allium fistulosum. The sequence continues at coordinate 961,119,284 of CM060903.1, read as the reverse complement.
AGGGGTATTGCGACCTACGACCTAATGGCGCAAACGACCTAAATTAGGCGAGCGACCTAAAGGGGACAGGTCGAACGACCTAGTGGATGAGCGACCTAACAGGGTGAATGGTCGAGCGACCTAACAGGGTGAATGGTCGAGCGACCTAAGGGATGTAAGGTCCAGCGACCTATGGGTGACAAGGTCATGCGACCTAAAGAATATAAGGTCCAACGACCTAAAGAAAATAGACTCGCGACCTAAGTGGTACGCGACCTAGGGTGATACGCGACCTAAGTGGTACGCGACCTAGGGTGATACGCGACCTAGGGTGGTACGCGACCTAAGGTGGTACGCGACCTAAGTGGTACAAGGCTGGGTGATTTAACTCGTGGCGAGCTAATTGTAGGCAGAACGACTTAGCGGGTTACGAGCTATGGTTGAGCGACCTAAAGGAGCTGGAAGACCGAGCGACCTAAGGATCGCGACCTAACTGCCAAACGACCTATCTTGCAGGCGAGCGACCTAGGCCTAGACGAGCAATTTGCAGGCATGTCTTCTTCAAAACCGTGCGACCTAAGCCCAGAATTTTGCCAAAACACTAAAAATTGGGTTTTCCACCAATTCAATCCAAACCAAATGCAAATGCATGTCCACAAGTGATAGGGAATCATTCCCAAAAGTCCAATGACAGTTATAGGCAAGATGTGAGATAAAAATCTCACCTTTGCACCAAAAATCAATGAAGATGAAGCTTGAAGCAAAACAAGAACAGTCCCGAGCTTGAATCAATGTCTTCTTCTTGAATTTGGAGTTGAATGATGGATTGCAATTGAATTTGAGCTTGGAGTTTTAATTTCCCATTCCCTCCTCCATTTTTGATGAAGCTTCTATGTTTAGGAAAATGAAGAATGAAGTTGTGAAGAAGAGGAGGGTGTTGGGCTGAGTTAGAAGTGGTTCAGCCCAATTCCAAAAGCCCAAAGCAAAAAGTGACGAAAATTCCACTATCTCTAAACATATCGAAGTTTATACTTAAAAGATTGCAAACGACGTTTCGAACTCAATGGAAGTGGTCTCGAGTCCTAATTTGACCGTATGCAAAAAGTAGATTTTCAGACCAAAATCCGGTTAACGATAAAATATTTAAATAAAATTATTAAATATAAAATCGACAAATATGCGGGTTGTTACATACAACCGCAGTGACGAATACCTCAAAAATCACATGGTTTAATTAATTTATAATGATTATAAATTAGTTAAATTAACTAATATTTATGAAATGTTAATTATTAAATTTTATTTGAATTGGATTTGAATAGATTAATTACTGCATAGTTTGTATGTTTTTCTAGGGCCCATGTGGCACCATATATTAACGACTACGCTTTCTTAAAAAGGAGACGATTTGATAGGATTTAATAGTGAATTAAAGATGGAAGGTTTTAAAGGAGATGATTAGAAAGGTTTCAATATTTCCTTTAAAACATATTTTCTTTTATTCATTAACTAATTCACTCTCCTAACAATTCATTTTTCTTTATCTTCTCTCTTCCTCATGGAAAAAATTCCATGGAGAAAAAAATCCTAAAAAAATTCAATTAAAATCAAAATAAAATAAGTAAAAGGTGGTGTTGTTTGTTGCTATACACAGGATCAAAGATGGCCAATAGTAATAAAGAAATGTAAATGCAGCGAAAATAGAAAAGTAGATCACACAATCAATTTTATACTGGTTCGGAGCACCTCTTCTACATCCAGTCCCTAAGCACCTCTTAGGAATTTCACTATCAACACCCTCACTTCACCCAGAGGAACAGGTTTACGAACTCCGCCCAAACAACCGAATAGGACTTCAACATTGACTACCTGAGGACTCCACAATAGGACTTCAATCCTTTTCTTTTACAAAAAAATAACTTGACTATATATTGTGTCTTCAATACACTAAGTAGTCGCACCAGAATATAACTCCTATAACCTTCAAAAATGATGCAAAATGAGTATGTAGAGGTTAGGAAGTGGATTAGGTCCAGACTTGAATGATATGGAGTGAAATAGCACTAGTCTAAATTTGCTTTTAGAATGAATATGGGGTTTAGGGCTTTTGGAAGCAATATGAGAGTAGTTACAGAGCATAGGAATAAATGAATTCTTTATGGATGGTGGAAGTGCGTGCCCTCTCCTATGCGGCCTGGGTTTGAGTCCTAGCGCATATCTTTTTTCCAGCAATTTAGTTCCGCCTTTCTATGTTATAATAAAATGCACCGAGTAGAATTTAACAAAAGTGATTGTAGTACAGTTGGTTGGGAGGTGCATGCCTTTAGTTTCCATCAGGGTTTAATTCCTCGCTTTATTGTTTTTTCGCCCATTCATTTTCCAACTTTTTGTTTAACATATCAAAATATTAGTCGACTTTATTGTTAAATCTTTTTCTAGCGTGGTCGATAACTTGGTGGTATTTTGAGTATCATGTTTTCTGTTCAAATCCCACCATCATCATTTCTTTTTTTACCTATAATGTCCATTATGGTTTATACAAACTTTATCATCCATCTTATAGCTCCTTGACCTGAAATATTTCGGTAACTATATTTGTAGCATTCTCATATAATTGTTATCGTCAAAACACTACAATCGTATTTTCAACATTTTCCCTCTTTTTGATGATGACAACTATACAACAATCTAAAATAATATTATATTACTCCCTTGTAATGTTTGCTCACCCTAAATTTTTATACCCTCTATCAATATGCTCAAATTTCTACCTTTCCGTTATTAACAAAAAGGTTGAAAATTAAAGGCTTTGGGCCGTATATCAATTTAGTCAAAAATATTTTTCTTGAATTTTTTTAAATATTTGGTACAAGGAAAGAATAATTTTAAATGTGTTATAACTTTTTGCCTTTTTGACCCTCGAAAGTCGACACTTAATACATCCACGGTACTAAAATGCCGAGCATCCAAGTTCTGGAAAGGCGGATTTTTAGGGTAAAATAAAGAAAAAGAACAAGGGAAAAAGAATCTCATAGTGAAACAATCACATATAATATATAATATAATAAACATAGTAAGCTCTCTCTAAGATACAAGGTATATTAGAGTTGTAAACAAATCTCATCAGCCTGGACAGTTATAACTTCTTGACTTTACAATTGATGATGGGTATACATAATAGTACAATGGAAAATAAAAATACTATAGGTAAACATCCAACTCTACTCCATAAGCATCATGTCCCACCAACGACAACTTGGAAAAACTCGATCTGACCCGAGCATTATCATAAAATAACATTCGGATCAAACTGGAAACCAACGTGAGAAAATACAAGAAATATGGGGAACATATAATAATTCTGTGAGACCACAACGCTAAACATGAGAATGGTTTTTACCTCACAAGAACAACATCCATACATGAAGAAATGGGAAACAAATCAGAACAACAATTCAGACAAGAAAGGATGGAACATGTAAGATCAAAATCCAAACTTAAAGAATGGACAAAAGTAATTAAACATAAAGAAGAGATCAACGCACTTCTCGATGCAATTAAGAAAGGATTAACTCCAAGGTTTGGATCAAACAAGGAGAAAGAATTTATCCAACGTGACTGGAAGGGTGCGCCCCCTACATCGAAAGTATACATCTAGGCAAAATATACTTGAGAGCACATGCATTATTTTCTGGAACTTCCAAGCTAGACCCTAGCCAAACATGGGAATCCGAATATTTCACATCAATCCATGCATGTCGAAACCTCTCTAGATAGATGTGAACATACCCTAATGGGTATGACCCACATAGCTTGGCTTCCACTTGCGCTTTGGTTTTAATTCTCCGATGTTGGATACCAACGCTTAAAATGAGCTACAAATCATCTTAGATTGATGAAGCACAAAGAAGGATGCCAAAATCGATAGTTGATGAATTAACTATCTGTAATGACCCTAAAATAAAATAAAAATAAAATGAAAAATATACATTTATATTAAGAAATTCTGAAATTATAATATGTATATATAATGCATTAAAACAGAAAAAAATTTGGCAATAAATAAAATTTTGCATGGGAGCTTCTGTTTGATAAAATGCAAGGGATTAAGGTGATTAAAAGAAAAATTGGAGCTCAAAATAAATATAGCTCTATGTCCAAAGAATTATATAAATACATACATTAATATATATATGGAGTGTTTTCTGTTTTATTTAAAAATAGAATAAGATGAAGTTTAATAAAAAGGTTTACATGTCTTATAATTGTGCTAAAAATAATTAGCATAATATATGTGATTTTTATTTAAATATAGAAGGAGTTACTGATTTGACAAAGAGGCAGAAATATATATATATATATATATATATATATATATATATACACACATACAGAATCAAATAAAAATTTCCATATCTTATATTTATTTCAAGCAAATAATATGGGTGAATGATTTTTACATTACATAATAAGGTATGATAGCACGCATGACTGAATGGGGATAATAGATAGGTAGAAAATACAAAGGAGATTTTCAGATTCCTTAAACTTATAAAAAGAAATGAATAAAGGATCACATGCATATGGCATGAATAGAATGGAGACATGAAAATAGCATGCAGTGTTAAAAATGCATGATCCCCGAAATAACTAATTAAAGCAACCTAATGTGTGCATTTCCAACTTAGGACCACACAGGAATGTGATATGTACATGAACACCTAAGGGTATCAGGGGAATTACCCATTTTCTTAAACCCTAGAATGGATTTATAAATAACTGCACATAACCAAATCCATCATTCTCTCGGGATCAAAACAAAAATAAAATAAACTAGGAGAAACACTAGCTTGAGGCTTCGGGGGATTTGCTATTCAAAGGATTAAGGCAGTGAAAGGAAAATATTAGGTGAGTATTTATCCTTTGTATGCAATGGCATTAAGTCCTATTGCAGGCAGCCTAAAATATTATGAGTCATTTAAATCTCTGAATTGATTTGCTATGGGTGATATGGATGTTTGTTTGTGCATTTTTGTTTGGAGTATTAATCTGTAAGTGGGCTTTTAGTGTTAACATGATTTTAGCATTCTTGTTCTATCTTATTATCATTAAACATGGATATAGATTAAACAGGGGAACATGGGGTTGAACCAGAAAAATATACAAGCAGTTATATCTTTCTGAAATATGAATGAAAGAAAAACTAAATTGGTCACTTGGGAGTTAGTCAATGATCTGCTTACTTCAGGTGGAAGTAAGTATATGCATGGTGCAACTGCACCCTGAGGCCTTTGTGTGTTGGAATAATTTAAACAACCTGGGAGTTTCCTTCACAATGCATACATGGTGTTTATTTGACAAGGAGTTAAAGACCATAAAATAAATGGGGACAGGGGTTTAAAAATCTGGGTTATAAATATCCAGATATGGTGTAAATTTAATCAAGATAAGCATTGTTCATTGATTAGTTGCTGGGTGAAAATTTGGAGTATAATACCTGAGTTTATTTATCTAGATTTGGGGAGAACGAATTAAGAATTGAATATATGTTTATTCTAACTGTTTGCTGTGTATTGTTTAAATAGATGAATGTGTTTGTATTTCTTTATGAACCAAAACATGCTAAGTATAAAAATTTGTTAAACTAGGAAGGCACTGCAAGATTATGTTTTAAAAATTATGAATATGTATACAAAGTTGATAAATGCTCATACCAGTGAAAACTGACCCTTTTGGTTGCCCTTGCAATCATCTGGGTGTCTCAAAAAAATTCTTTGGGGCAGCTAAATGAATTGCTTGCAGGAAATTGAAGTTGGCTTGATGAGTAAAGAAGACATTGGCTGCGAGTATAAATAAGAGAGACTTGTTTTAAAAATCTGTAGTTGCTTTGTAATGAACTTATTAGTCAAATTTTATGTTGTAACTAAAGTTCCTTGTAAGGAGATTACTAAGTATTTGGGGTTGAAAACATGTACTTAAGCAAAACCTGTTGTGAGTGATCATTGATGATGTTTGGGTAACTATTGATTTATGTTATGAATGTCTGATTTGGAGAAAAATAAGGAGATAGACATATCATATACATATGATATGTGTATATATATATTTGATCTCTGATTTTTATTGCTTATATTTTGTCTTATGGAAATTAAGATTTTAGTAGAATATTCAAGTGAAATGAATTTGTGCATGGCAGGTAAGTGATACTGGCATGTGCACGAATTCTGGAAATTTGTATGTAATTGAGTATTTAAATTTAACCTCTGAGACGTCTGTCATAAATATTTAGACGTCTAAGATCAAATATAGACGTCTGTCACAAAAAATTTAGATGTCTGAATTTAGTTTAAAATGTTTTTTACTTTCTGTTTCAATTTTAGACACTCTGAGACGTCTGTCATAAATATTTAGACGTCTAAGATCAAATATAGACGTCTGTCACAAAAAATTTAGATGTCTGAATTTAGTTCAAAATGTTTTTTACTCTCTGTTTCAATTTTAGATCTCTGAGCCGTCTGTCATAATAATTTAGACGTCTGAGATCAAATTTAGACGTCTGTCATAATAATTTAGACGTCTGAACTGCTGATTTTGCCTAAATTGCCTATTTAGAAAAGAAATAAGTGGCTATGTCAATAGCTTGTATGGTATTTTGATTTCTATTTGATTTAAATTCCCTCTGATGAAAAAAAAGAAACAATTGTATATCATCAAATATACAATTGACTTAATTTATTTGTACACTGATATGATTATATTGGTAAAACCAGGGTCTTGGGAAAAATATTTGGAAATTATATAAATATTCAAATATAAAAGAATTGGGGTTTAGTGGTGAATTCCTCTTGAAAGTTTAGAAAAAAAAATACATGGTTTAAGAGGGAGGGTCACCACAGTACATGGTTTAAGAGGGAGGGTCACCACAGTTGGTATCAGAGCTATGTTTTAAATAACATAGTAAATGTTGTTGTATGCATATGGATGTTTGAATGCATTGTTTGAATTATTGGTGTTGAATGCCTTTGTTTTATGACTAAAAAAATATATATGTGTGTACATGTGATACATGCACAGTGTGCACAGAAATAAAAATGAACCAAGTAAAGACACCAAAAATGATAGGGGTAAATAAACTAACATAAAAATCATATTTATAGCATTATGGTAGGACCAAGGCATCACATAGGTGCAGGATCATCACGTGAGCCACCTGTGATGAGCATGGAGGATTTTGTGAGAGCCTTAAGGGATGGAATGGCACCAAGGCAAGACAATCCTCATGAAGAACTCTCCAAACTGCTTAAGACATGTACCACTTTGGGAGGAAAGGATTTTGAAGGTACTGAAGGAGCTATAGGTGTTCAAACTTGGATAAGAACTATGGAGAGGGTCTTCACAGATATGCAAATCAACGACCAAAGGAAGAGACAGATAGCTTCAAGGAAATTGAAGGGGGTTGCACTGGATTGGTGGGAAGTTGTGACAGCAGGAAGACAGGAGGATACTATCACTTGGAATGATTTCAAAGACATGCTTGAGGCCAGATTTGTCCCAGCATCTGCCAAGGCCACACTGCTAGAAGACTTTATTAGATTAAGGCAAGGAAGCATGAGTGTGAATGAATACACTCAGAAGTTTGAAGCATTATCCAAATATGGAATGGTGTTAATAGGGAACGCAGAAGCAAAGAATGCAAGGTACATTCAAGGCTTGAACCCTAGTCTGTCAAGGGCAATGTTGCCATACAAGGACAAAACCTTTGATCAGGTAATTGATCTAACTCTCTCATTTGAGCAACATGACACTACAAGGGAGAAATTCAGGAATATGAAGCTCAATAAGAAGAAGGGTGGTCAGAACAAAGTGCAACCTTATGACAAGAGAAATGTAAGTAAAGGAGTTAAGAAAGGGGAAGGAGCAATAGCACCTGAAAGCAAGAAATTCACTCATTGTTTTAATTGTGGAAAAGCTGGACATTATAGTAACCAATGCCCTGACCCTAAAATACCTAGAGGAGGCTGCTATAATTTGTGGAAAGATGGGTCATCTCAAGAAGGATTGCCCAGAAACCAATAGGGGAACAGCAAGGGTAGGAGCTTTGGCAGCAGGTAACACTGGGAATGTTGGGCAACTTGAAGGTATAATTTTTATTCATACCCAACCAATATCAGTAATATATGACACTGGTGCCTCACATTCACTAATATCTTTGGAAATTGTAAAGAAGTTAACACTTGCTTGTGTTTCTATTGATCAGCCCTTGATTGTACACAGTCCCATAGGGAGTCATTGTATGTTAGGGATGAAGTGTATGGGTCTGAAATTAATTATAGGGGGTTATGAATTTAATTCAGACTTATATACCTTAAATTATCCTGGTATTGGAATTATTTTGGGGGTAGATTGGTTAATGAGAAATAAAGCAATTTTAAATTTAGAAGATGATGCAGCGCAAGCTAAGAGTTCACAAGTCTTAGATCACTCACGACCTAACAATCCAAAACTGGAAAATAAGTCGTTCAAAATTGAAGTTTTAGGTCGCTCACGACCTAATGGGTTCTTAGGTCGCTCACGACCTAAGGAAGATGGGCTACGAGCTAACGGAACCAATGCTCAGGAAAACAGCTCACGACCTAGCGAGATAGAAATTGGTGAAGTATTAGGTCGCATACGACCTAACGAGGCTTCTAGGTCGCTCCAACGACCTACCGGTTTCAAAGATCACGTGCTACGACCTAACAGGCTAGGGGAAAATGAGCTACGACCTAACAGTCTGAAAGGAAAGGTGATTCGACCTAACGAGTTACGACCTATGTTAGGTCGCAAAGGCTTAGGTCGCAAAGGCTTAGGTCGCATAGTCTTAGGTCGCAAAGGCCTAGGTCGCATAGTCTTAGGTCGCAAAGGCCTAGGTCGCAAAGCCTTAGGTCGCGAAGGATTAGGTCGCAAAGCCTTAGGTCGCGAAGGCTTAGGTCGCGAAGAATCTCTGAAGCCGCTTCTGTTAGGTCGCAAACGAAGGGATGTCGTTCATTCTTAGGTCGCAAAGCTCTGGAGGCCATTGATTTCCCTAACTCGCCGATCTGGAATGCTGTGTGTTCATTTGTTAAGTCGTGGAATAATGTAATTAGGTCGTTACCGACCTAAGTGAGTTGTTTGTCTTTTAACATGTTTGTTAGGACGCGTCTGTACTAGGTCGCAACATTCAAGGTCGAAGGTCGTTTTCGACCTAAGTACTTATAATATTTTGAAACTTTTCTGCTGTGTTGAGTTGTAGCCTATAAATAGGCGTGTATGGTCATTTTGTAAAGGTTGTTGATTTTTGAATAAAATTCTCTTTTGATTGCTTTGTGCTTTCATTCAAATTGGTAGTTGAGTGTAATCTCCTATCTCCTCTTTCGGATAATCGAGTGCGCTCGATTCAACGATTGTAGAAGCCGATTCGCGGAATCAAGTGCGCTTGATCAACGCTTGAAGAATTGAAGATCTTTGAACCCGGTATCGTGCGCGATCAACGAGTTCGAGATAGCTAGAGTTCGGTATCTTCGGATCAACGAATTCGGGCAATTCAGCATCCATCAATCCATCGACTGCTACTTTCACCGATCTACATTTGTTTTGAATTATCCGCTGCGTCAGTTTTGGTATCAGAGCTTGTTCTAGCCAATCATAGCTAGATCGAGACTTGGAGCCTAATCATTTGAAGAGTTTTGAAGTTTGAAGAGAAGCCGAGTGCTTGAAGTGTAAAGCCGTGGCCGAGAGGAAGAAGAGACACCATTGTCGAAGATTGTTTGATCAAAATTTGAATTGGAGGCCGAAACTTTGTCCATCGTGTTCATCGCGATTTGCTACAAAGTGGAAGTTTTCGATCCGTTTCATTTTGAATCAAAATCCGGAAAGTGTTTGAATTTGAAGTGTTGAAGAATTTGTGAAATTTTCAAGTATGCCGCCAAGAAGAGCTAATCGCCACCAAAACGTAGAAGCTTTGTATCGAAGAGAAGAAGCTGATGAGATGGAGCAAAGAATCAATGAGAATTTTAGTGAAAAGCTTAACGAAGGAATTGGCCGGTTAGAGAGGCTTATGACAGAGATGAATCAAAATCGGAGAAGGGTTTCACCAGAATCTAATCATGGAGGTAGTAGAGTCTCACCACAGTCCAATCGAGACCGAAGTATTGAAAATGATCAAGGGCGTGGGAGAAACGTGAATGATCGAGAACGGAGGAACGTAGATAGAAGGGATGATGGTGGAAGGCGCAATGGTAGTAGAGATGTTGGTGGTCAGAATCGACATCGTTATACATCTGATTTTGAAGAGGAGTACGATGGTGGTAGTGTTCAAGGAAGAGGTCAAGGAAGAAACTATTCTGGGTATGATCACAAATGGGAGTCGGGGATGAAAACAGAAATTCCTGAATTCAAGGGTGGTATGCAAGCAGAGGAGTTTCTAGATTGGATGGCTAATGTTGAGGAGATTTTTGATTTCAAAGAAGTACCAGAACATCGTAGAGTGAAGTTGGTTGCTACGAGGCTGAGGGGTAGAGCTTTGGCATGGTGGCAGCAAACCAAGCTTACACGTGAACGTATGGGGAAGTCAAAGATTGAATCTTGGGAAAAGATGAAGAAATTGATGAAAGCGACATTCTTACCTTATAATTATCAATCGCTTATGTATCAGAGATTGCAGAACTTGAGACAAGGAACGAAGTCTGTGAATGACTATGCTGATGAATTTTATCAACTCATTGCAAGGAATGATATTATGGAAACAGAAGAGCAGCTGACATCTAGGTTCATTGGAGGATTGAGAATGCAGATTCAGGATATGGTCAATATGTTCGATCCAAGATCTGTAGCGGAAGCACATCAGAAAGCGTTGGCTTGGGAAAAACAAGGGAGACGAGGAGGTGGTGTGTTTACTAATTCTAACAATCAAGCGAAGGGTGTTGGAGGAAATTCTAATGTTTCTAAACCTATCAGTAGACCAGTGGTGAAGGAGGCTGAGAAGACAAGGGTTAACAATGGTTTCAAATGTTACAATTGTCAGGAAATGGGTCATAAAAGCAGTGAGTGTCCAAAACCAAAGAAGAGAACCATGATTGCAGAAGTTGACGATGAGGATGTTGATGAAGATTGTTCTAATCCAGCTGAGGAGGATGAGCAGGATATTGCGTCAGGAGACGAAGGTTGTAACCTAATGCTGAGGAGATCGTGTTTAACACCGAAGCAGGAGGAAGCTAGTTGGTTGAGGAGTAATATCTTTCAGTCAACATGTACTATTCTGGGGAAGGTGTGTAAGTTTGTGATCGACGCAGGAAGCTGTGATAATATTATTTCAACCGAAGCTGTGACGAAGTTGAAATTGAAGACAGAGAAACATCCGAGTCCATACAAGTTAGCATGGTTGAGAAAAGGAGGAGAAGTGAAAGTGGATAGACGAGTTCGTGTACCATTCTCTATTGGGAAGAAATACAAAGATGAAATATGGTGTGATGTAGTAGAGATGGATGTATGCCACTTATTATTGGGAAGACCATGGCAATATGATCGAGCAGTACTACATGACGGTCGGACCAATAGCTACAGTTTTATGTTTAAAGGCACGAAGATTATCTTAGTTCCGAAGAAGAGATCACAAGAAGAAAGTAAGTCCGAAGAAATCGAAGAGCTGAAAACTTTATTGACTTTAAAGGAGTTTGTTAAAGAAGTTGAAGAAGAGCCGGAAGTATTCTTGTTGATTGGGCGTGAGAGTAGTGAAGAAGTTGAAATTCCTGAGGAAGTTAAACCAGTTTTGAAAGAATTTGACGATGTATTTCCAGAGGAATTACCAACGGAGTTGCCACCGTTGAGGGATATACAACATCAGATCGATCTTGTTCCAGGTGCTGTGTTGCCACACAGACCACATTATAGAATGAGCCCGAAGGAACATGAAGAGTTGCGGAGGCAAGTAGAAGAATTGCTTGAGCAGGGGCGTGTGCAGGAGAGTCTGAGTCCTTGTGCTGTACCAGCTTTATTGGTACCCAAGAAGGATGGGACGTGGAGGATGTGCACTGACAGTCGAGCATTGAATAAGATTACCGTGAGATATAGATTTCCAATGCCGAGGTTGGATGACTTGTTGGATCAGATAAGCGGAGCTACTATCTTTTCTAAGATTGATTTGAAGAGCGGATATCATCAAATTCGTATCAGACCAGGAGATGAGTGGAAGACTGCTTTTAAAACCAGGGAGGGTCTATACGAGTGGTTGGTCATGCCGTTTGGCTTATCAAATGCACCAAGTACTTTCATGAGGGTGATGAATCAGATTTTTCGACCATTCATTGGGAAATTTGTGGTGGTGTATTTCGATGATATTCTTATTTACAGTGGGAGTCCGGAGGAACATTTGAATCATCTTAGAGAAGTGCTGATGGTATTACGACAAGAACAATTCTATGCTGCAACGAAGAAATGCGTGTTCATGACGCATAGTGTTTTATTTCTGGGGTATGTTGTTTCAGAGAAAGGAATACAGGTTGACCAAAGTAAAGTTGAAGCGATTAGAGATTGGCCGCAACCCAAGACGATAACGGAAGTACGTAGTTTCCATGGGTTGGCTTCATTTTATCGAAGATTTATTCCACACTTTAGTAGTGTGATGGCACCTGTTACAGATTGCATGAAAGGTAAACAGTTTGCATGGACAGAGGAAGCAGGGAGTGCTTTTGGGAAGATCAAGGAATTGCTGACGTCTGCACCAATTCTAGTGTTACCAGATTTTCAGTTGGTGTTTGAACTACATACTGATGCATCCAAGGTTGGGATTGGAGGGGTGTTGAGTCAGAAGGGACGTCCTATTGCATATTTCAGTGAGAAGTTGTCCGGAGCGAAGATGCGATACAGTACATATGATGTGGAGTTTTATGCTGTTGTACAATCTATTAAACACTGGAGACACTATCTATTTCAGAAAGAGTTTGTTCTGTATACTGATCATGAAGCATTGAAGCATTTGCAAGGGCAGGATAAGATTTCAGCGAGACATGCATCGTGGATTGCATATCTGCAACAGTTTACTTTTGTTGTGAAACACAAGTCAGGGGTGACAAATCGTGTGGCTGATGCTTTGAGTAGGAGGAGTCATTTGTTGACTACATTAAAGGTTGAAGTGACGGGGTTTGAAATATTGCCAGAGTTATTCACTGATGATCCTTACTTTGCAAAATTTGTTGAAAAGGTCAAGGAGGGAGAGACGAATGATTTCGTGATGGTAGATGGTTTTCTTTTCAAAGGAAGTCGACTGTGCATACCGGAGGGTAGCCTGAGAATGAAGATTATCAAGGAGTTACACGAAGAAGGACATGTTGGAAGAGATCGTACCTTACAGTTGATTTCACAGTCCTACTTTTGGCCATCAATGAGGAAAGAGGTGGAAAGATTTGTTGAGAGATGCCATATCTGTCAAGTTTCGAAAGGAACTGCGACTAATGCGGGTTTGTATATGCCGTTACCGGTATCCACTAAACCATGGGTTGATGTGAGTATGGACTTTGTGTTGGGGATGCCGAGAACGCAGCGTGGTAATGATTCCATTTATGTGGTGGTGGACAGATTTTCGAAAATGGCACATTTTATTGCTTGTAAGAAGACGGCAGATGCGGTTCATGTTGCTCAATTATTTTTCAGGGAAATTTATCGACTCCATGGATTGCCAGAATCTATTGTGTCGGATAGAGATACTCGATTTTTGAGTCACTTTTGGTTGAGTTTGTGGAAAATGGTGGGAACAAAGCTGAAGTTTAGTAGTGCTTATCATCCGCAAACGGATGGACAGACTGAGGTGGTTAACAGATCATTGGGAAACTTGTTGAGGTGTCTTGTTCAAGATAATCTGAGGAGTTGGGATGTGAAGTTATGCCAAGCAGAATTTGCTCATAATCATGCTGTGAATCGAAGTACTGGGTTCAGTCCATTCCAGATTGTCTATTCGAGCTTACCGAAAGGACCGTTGGATTTAACTGCGATACCACATTCAAAGGGGACAATTAAGAAAGCCGCTGATTTTGTTGAAGGGCTGACGGAGTGTCATAAAATCGTTCAAGAACGATTAGGAAAAGCAAATGAGAAGTATAAACAATCTGCAGATCTGAAACGAAGAAGTGTTGAGTTTCATAAAGGTGATTGGGTTTATGCAGTATTAACGAAAGATCGTTTTCCAGTGGGTGCCTACAACAAGTTGAAAGCCAGGAAAATTGGACCGGTGGAAGTTATGAAACGAATCAATGAAAATGCTTATAAACTGAAGCTACCAGATGATGTGTATGCATCTGACGTGTTCAATGTTAAGCATCTCGTACCATATCATGGGGATGAACGAACTGATGGAGATGAATTTACAAATTCGAGGTCGAATTTTTCTCAACCTGGGGAGGATGATGCAGCGCAAGCTAAGAGTTCACAAGTCTTAGATCACTCACGACCTAACAATCCAAAACTGGAAAATAAGTCGTTCAAAATTGAAGTTTTAGGTCGCTCACGACCTAATGGGTTCTTAGGTCGCTCACGACCTAAGGAAGATGGGCTACGAGCTAACGGAACCAATGCTCAGGAAAACAGCTCACGACCTAGCGAGATAGAAATTGGTGAAGTATTAGGTCGCATACGACCTAACGAGGCTTCTAGGTCGCTCCAACGACCTACCGGTTTCAAAGATCACGTGCTACGACCTAACAGGCTAGGGGAAAATGAGCTACGACCTAACAGTCTGAAAGGAAAGGTGATTCGACCTAACGAGTTACGACCTATGTTAGGTCGCAAAGGCTTAGGTCGCAAAGGCTTAGGTCGCATAGTCTTAGGTCGCAAAGGCCTAGGTCGCATAGTCTTAGGTCGCAAAGGCCTAGGTCGCAAAGCCTTAGGTCGCGAAGGCTTAGGTCGCAAAGCCTTAGGTCGCGAAGGCTTAGGTCGCGAAGAATCTCTGAAGCCGCTTCTGTTAGGTCGCAAACGAAGGGATGCCGTTCATTCTTAGGTCGCAAAGCTCTGGAGGCCATTGATTTCCCTAACTCGCCGATCTGGAATGCTGTGTGTTCATTTGTTAAGTCGTGGAATAATGTAATTAGGTCGTTACCGACCTAAGTGAGTTGTTTGTCTTTTAACATGTTTGTTAGGACGCGTCTGTACTAGGTCGCAACATTCAAGGTCGAAGGTCGTTTTCGACCTAAGTACTTGTAATATTTTGAAACTTTTCTGCTGTGTTGAGTTGTAGCCTATAAATAGGCGTGTATGGTCATTTTGTAAAGGTTGTTGATTTTTGAATAAAATTCTCTTTTGATTGCTTTGTGCTTTCATTCAAATTGGTAGTTGAGTGTAATCTCCTATCTCCTCTTTCGGATAATCGAGTGCGCTCGATTCAACGATTGTAGAAGCCGATTCGCGGAATCAAGTGCGCTTGATCAACGCTTGAAGAATTGAAGATCTTTGAACCCGGTATCGTGCGCGATCAACGAGTTCGAGATAGCTAGAGTTCGGTATCTTCGGATCAACGAATTCGAGCAATTCAGCATCCATCAATCCATCGACTGCTACTTTCACCGATCTACATTTGTTTTGAATTATCCGCTGCGTCAGAAAACCTTACTATTTCTTTGGAGACAAATGAAGGCAAAAGAATTTCCATCTTAAGTGAAATAGCCAAGAATGCATGTTTTAATAAAATCTGGAGTATTAATGAAGTTCAAAAGGAATTAAAAATAGAGGAAATCCCAGTAGTCAATGGATATATAGATGTGTTTGGAGAAGTAAAGGGAATTCCTCAAAATAGACCAGTTGAATTTAAAATAAAATTAATGCCAGGAACAAATCCAATCATTAAGAAGCCTTATAGAATGAGTCCAAAAGAGTTGGTAGAGTTAAAACATCAACTAGAAGAATTAGAAGAGAAAGGATTCATAAGATCAAGTAGTTCCAATTGGGGTTCCCCGGTGCTTTTTGTCAAGAAACATGATGGAACAATGAGGTTGTGTGTGGACTATAGGGATTTAAACAAGGTAACTATTAAAAATAAGTACCCACTGCCTAGAATAGATGATCTATTTGATCAATTGCATGGAGCTAAAATATTTTCAAGGCTAGACTTAGCCTCTGGATTTCACCAAATGAAAGTTGCAGAGGAAAGCATTGAGTACACAGCCTTCAACACAAGGTATGGCCTTTATGAATTTCTAGTAATGCCATTTGGTTTGACCAATGCTCCCTCCTATTTTGTAGACTTGATGAATAGAATTTTTAGAGACTTTTTGGATAAGTTTGTCTTGGTATTTATAGATGACATATTAATTTATTCAAAGACAGAAAATGATCATGCGATGCACCTACATTTAGTATTATCCAGACTTAGAGAACATGAATTAAAAGCCAAGTATTCAAAGTGTACATTTTGGCAACATGAAGTGAAATTCTTAGGACACATAGTGTCACAGCAGGGAGTAAGTGTAGATCCAAGCAAGGTCATTGCAGTTCAATCATGGAGTAGACCCAAAACAGTGACTGAGGTGAGGTCATTCTTAGGGTTGGCAGGGTATTATAGGAGGTTCATCAAGGATTTTTCAATAATAGCAGCACCAATGACCAAACTAACCAAGAAGGACCAACCATATATGTGGACTGAGCAGTGTGAACAAGCTTTTGAGAAATTGAAGCAAGCATTAATGGAAGCTCCTGTCCTACAAATCCCAGAAGCAAATGAAGGAATGGTTGTATACACTGATGCTAGTGGGTCTGGGTTAGGTGCAGTGCTTATGCAACATGGCAAGGTAGTGGCATATGCATCAAGACAACTTAAACCCAAAGAAACCAAGTATGCAACTCATGATCTAGAATTAGCTGCAATAGTGTTTGCACTAAAACTATGGAGGCATTATTTGCTTAGGGCAAAATTTGAATTATTCACAGATCATCAAGCATTGAAATATTTATTTTCTCAAAAAGATTTAAATATGAGGCAAGCAAGGTGGTTGGAGTTTCTAGCTGCATATGATTTAGATATTTTGTACACTCTTGGAAAAGCTAATAGAGTGGCAGATGCTTTGAGCAGAAATCATGTTAGATTAGCCAGTTTGATGATTGATGAATTTAAAAACCTTGCAGTGCTTGGGGAGGCAGATATATACAGCAAGGATGGAGTGAATTTTAAAGAACATGGTGATATGGTGGAGTATGGTACACTGGTAGTAATCACAGTGAAGTCTAATCTGGTGGAGAAAATTGGTAGCATGCAAGATCAGGATCAAAGCCTAAAGGAGAAGAAAGAAATGTTATTAAATAACCTTGAGTCAGAGAATTTTAAAATAGATTCCAAGGGTTATTTGAGGAAAAATGATAAGCTTTGTGTACCAAACATTGCAGAGTTGAAGGAAGAAATCATGAATGAGCATCACAAGACCAAGTACACCATACACCCTGGTGGTACTAAAATGTATCATGATTTAAAAAGAAGCTACTGGTGGCCAGGAATGAAGCAAGCAGTGGCAAGATATGTGGCAAAGTGTTTCACATGTCAACAAATTAAAGCAGACTACCAAAAGCCTTCTGGCATGTTGCAACCTTTGGAGGTACCTCAGTGGAAATGGGAAAGTATTTCCATGGATTTTGTGGATGGTTTGCCTAGAACTAAGAAAGACAATGATAATATATGGGTAATTGTTGATAGACTAACCAAATCAGCTCACTTTGTCCCTGTCAGGTCAGATAGAAATGCATCTAAGCTTGCACAATTATTTATTAAGGAAGTGGTGAGGCTACATGGTATACCCAAGACCATTGTAAGTGATAGAGACACTTTGTTCACCTCAAGATTTTGGGAAAGCTTCCAAGAAGCAATGGGAACACAACTATGTTTAAGCACTGCCTACCATCCTTAAAGTGATGGGCAAACAGAGATAGTGAATAAAATATTGGAAGATTTACTTCGAGCATGTGTGCTTGATTTTGGGGGTAATTGGGAGGATCATATTCATTTGGCAGAATTCACTTACAACAATAGCTATCAATCAACAATAGGAATGGCTCCCTTTGAAGCCTTGTATGGGAGACCCTGCATGTCTCCTGCATGTTGGTTGGAAGCAGGAGAAGGTGTAATATTGGGGCCAGATCATGTTAAAGAAACTTCCAACATGGTTGAATTAGTTAGGCATAGAATGAAGGCAGCACAATCAAGACAGAAGTCTTATGCAGATAGAAAGAGAAAGCCAATGGAGTTTGAAGTAGGAGAGCATGTTTTTCTGAAGGTATCACCAATGAAGAAGGTGTTCAGGTTTGGGAAATTTGGTAAGCTATCACCAAGGTTTGTAGGACCATATGAAATTATGCAAAGAATTGGTGCTATGGCCTATAGACTTAAGTTACCTGAGGAGTTGAGTGGTGTGCATCCAGTATTTCATGTTTCTCAATTGAGAAAATGGGTGCATGATGAAGGAGCAATTCTGGAGTCACCTACTCAAATTCAAGTCCAGAAGAATTTGGTTTATACAAATGAACTAGTAGGGATAGTTGCCAAGGAAGAGAAAAAGTTGAGGAACAAAGTGATCAAAATGGTAAAAATTCAATGGAGCTTGGACACTAATGATTGTACATGGGAGGTTGAAGATAAAATGAGGGCTAAATATCCCAATTTGTTTATTGATGGAGAGGTATGTTTAAGCAGCTTATGATGATTTTTCTAAAATATTCTTATATATATTGTTTGCTTTCATAAACTGTGAGTATGGGGTTATGGAGTTAAAACAGGCTATAGATTAGTGCTTTTAATTGGAGAAATTAGGTGAAATTATGGGGACATAATTCCTTTAAGGGGGAGGGTATGTAATGACCCTAAAATAAAATAAAAATAAAATGAAAAATATACATTTATATTAAGAAATTCTGAAATTATAATATGTATATATAATGCATTAAAACAGAAAAAAAATTGGCAATAAATAAAAATTTGCATGGGAGCTTCTGTTTGATAAAATGCAAGGGATTAAGGTGATTAAAAGAAAAATTGGAGCTCAAAATAAATATAGCTCTATGTCCAAAGAATTATATAAATACATACATTAATATATATATGGAGTGTTTTCTGTTTTATTTAAAAATAGAATAAGATGAAGTTTAATAAAAAGGTTTACATGTCTTATAATTGTGCTAAAAATAATTAGCATAATATATGTGATTTTTATTTAAATATAGAAGGAGTTACTGATTTGACAAAGAGGCAGAAATATATATATATATATATATATATATACATACAGAATCAAATAAAAATTTCCATATCTTATATTTATTTCAAGCAAATAATATGGGTGAATGATTTTTACATTACATAATAAGGTATGATAGCACGCATGACTGAATGAGGATAATAGATAGGTAGAAAATACAAAGGAGATTTTCAGATTCCTTAAACTTATAAAAAGAAATGAATAAAGGATCACATGCATATGGCATGAATAAAATGGAGACATGAAAATAGCATGCAGTGTTAAAAATGCATGATCCCCGAAATAACTAATTAAAGCAACCTAATGTGTGCATTTCCAACTTAGGACCACACAGGAATGTGATATGTACATGAACACCTAAGGGTATCAGGGGAATTACCCATTTTCTTAAACCCTAGAATGGATTTATAAATAACTTCACATAACCAAATCCATCATTCTCTCGGGATCAAAACAAAAAAAAATAAACTAGGAGAAACACTAGCTTGAGGCTTCGGGGGATTTGCTGTTCAAAGGATTAAGGCAGTGAAAGGAAAATATTAGGTGAGTATTTATCCTTTGTATGCAATGGCATTAAGTCCTATTGCAGGCAGCCTAAAATATTATGAGTCATTTAAATCTCTGAATTGATTTGCTATGGGTGATATGGATGTTTGTTTGTGCATTTTTGTTTGGAGTATTAATCTGTAAGTGGGCTTTTAGTGTTAACATGATTTGAGCATTCTTGTTCTATCTTATTATCATTAAACATGGATATAGATTAAACAGGGGAACATGGGGTTGAACCAGAAAAATATACAAGCAGTTATATCTTTCTGAAATATGAATGAAAGAAAAACTAAATTGGTCACTTGGGAGTTAGTCAATGATCTGCTTACTTCAGGTGGAAGTAAGTATATGCATGGTGCAACTGCACCCTGAGGCCTTTGTGTGTTGGAATAATTTAAACAACCTGGGAGTTTCCTTCACAATGCATACATGGTGTTTATTTGACAAGGAGTTAAAGACCATAAAATAAATGGGGACAGGGGTTTAAAAATCTGGGTTATAAATATCCAGATATGGTGTAAATTTAATCAAGATAAGCATTGTTCATTGATTAGTTGCTGGGTGAAAATTTGGAGTATAATACCTGAGTTTATTTATCTAGATTTGGGGAGAACGAATTAAGAATTGAATATATGTTTATTCTAACTGTTTGCTGTGTATTGTTTAAATAGATGAATGTGTTTGTATTTCTTTATGAACCAAAACATGCTAAGTATAAAAATTTGTTAAACTAGGAAGGCACTGCAAGATTATGTTTTAAAAATTATGAATATGTATACAAAGTTGATAAATGCTCATACCAGTGAAAACTGACCCTTTTGGTTGCCCTTGCAATCATCTGGGTGTCTCAAAAAAATTCTTTGGGGCAGCTAAATGAATTGCTTGCAGGAAATTGAAGTTGGCTTGATGAGTAAAGAAGACATTGGCTGCGAGTATAAATAAGAGAGACTTGTTTTAAAAATCTGTAGTTGCTTTGTAATGAACTTATTAGTCAAATTTTATGTTGTAACTGAAGTTCCTTGTAAGGAGATTACTAAGTATTTGGGGTTGAAAACATGTACTTAAGCAAAACCTGTTGTGAGTGATCATTGATAATGTTTGGGTAACTATTGATTTATGTTATGAATGTCTGATTTGGAGAAAAATAAGGAGATAGACATATCATATACATATGATATGTGTATATATATATATTTGATCTCTGATTTTTATTGCTTATATTTTGTCTTATGGAAATTAAGATTTTAGTAGAATATTCAAGTGAAATGAATTTGTGCATGGCAGGTAAGTGATACTGGCATGTGCACGAATTCTGGAAATTTGTATGTAATTGAGTATTTAAATTTAACCTCTGAGACGTCTGTCATAAATATTTAGACGTCTAAGATCAAATATAGACGTCTGTCACAAAAAATTTAGATGTCTGAATTTAGTTCAAAATGTTTTTTACTTTTTGTTTCAATTTTAGACACTCTGAGACGTCTGTCATAAATATTTAGACGTCTAAGATCAAATATAGACGTCTGTCACAAAAAATTTAGATGTCTGAATTTAGTTCAAAATGTTTTTTACTCTCTGTTTCAATTTTAGATCTCTGAGCCGTCTGTCATAATAATTTAGACGTCTGAGATCAAATTTAGACGTCTGTCATAATAATTTAGACGTCTGAACTGCTGATTTTGCCTAAATTGCCTATTTAGAAAAGAAATAAGTGGCTATGTCAATAGCTTGTATGGTATTTTGATTTCTATTTGATTTAAATTCCCTCTGATGAAAAAAAAAGAAACAATTGTATATCATCAAATATACAATTGACTTAATTTATTTGTACACTGATATGATTATATTGGTAAAACCAGGGTCTTGGGAAAAATATTTGGAAATTATATAAATATTCAAATATAAAAGAATTGGGGTTAGTGGTGAATTCCTCTTGAAAGTTTAGAAAAAAAAATACATGGTTTAAGAGGGAGGGTCACCACACTATCGGAGAAAAAAACTAGTACTACCCCGGGGAAAATAATAAAGTTGGACAAGTTAAGGCAACGTTGCTTCATATCTTGACTCGATAACATTCTTAACCTTAAGGATACCAAGAGATTAAATGCCCTAAATGAGCAACAAAATCGTCTTGAATCGACGAATACAAAGAAGATAGTAGGATCGATAGTCAATAAGTCAACTATCGGGAATAACAAAATGATCGTATATGAAAATTTAATCACTTACACTTATCACCACTTGTCGATCTCGAACTAGTATTACCCTGGGGAAAATAATGAAGCTGGACAAGTAAGAGCAATTGTTATCCAGCCTTTTGACCAGGCAGTATTTAGATTGACTTGACGAATAAAACTTGAAAGCTATCAAGGAAAGAAGCCTAGAGAGATATCCATAATGTTCAGAAACCAAGCACAACAGGGATCACAAGATAAATACAAGTCCAACCCAAAAATTCCACAACATGGTCCATTAAAGTGATGGATCGGTACCGATCCATGGCTATAGACCGGTATCGATCCATAGAATCTCCACATACTTGCTCAATTTTACTCATACAACTAAGTATTGATGTCAAAATCCCATTCCTAACTCCGTGGATCAATCGCCTGCTATTTGTTATCGAACGTCTCAAATGCTAGAAACCAACAAGTTCACCCCTCCGCCGATCCATCCAATTGTCTCAATAACAAGCTCATAGTTCTACAAACAAGTTTGGAAACACAAGGCTAACGATATATCACTTCGATTCAAAGTGGCTAGAACCATCCATAAGTCAATCTTATGCATTAGTACCGATCCATAGCTGATTGCTGACTTGGCCACATTTTCTTGAGTGCAACTGCCATTGCATCATGAAGATTATGGAGGAGAACATGGTGCAGAATTTCCCACCGACCTATGGCTATAAATAGGCATGAAGGGGCATCATTTTGAGGATCTTTTAGCTCTCTAATAATCTTTTACACATTTCTTGTAATTGTCTATCGAGTGGTACCGAACCATAAGAACAACACTGTAAAATAGTAGTATAATCAAAAGAAACATTAAGTGGACGTAGGCATCGATTGGATAAACCACTATAAACCTTGTATGTCATTTTTTCTTTGTTTTTACTCAGTTTCTTCACTCTTTTCTCTACCATACTCATTTGGATGTTTGTGCCATTTTTGGTTCGAACAGCAGTGTTGCTTCCGACCTTATCATGACAACATTCCTAACTTTAAGAATATCAAGAGTTCCTTCAACGTTTAGTGTTAAGTGTAAGACTAAATATTTTCAATGAATGAATTGAAATTATAAAACATTTGAATTGCACTTTTGCTTGATTTTCACATCACATATATTTGTAAAACACTTTAAAAATACTCTTTAAAAATATTCTTTTAAAGAGCTAAATATACTTCTAAGTGTATAAAAAAGAAGGGTAAAAAACAAATGTCATTAAAATATTGTTTACTATATACCCATAAACCAATTACACTTAGTTTTATCTTTAAAAGTTCCTTTTAAAAGATTTATTCATTTATAAACTATCATTTATAACTTTAAAACAACATTTATTATCTCAAAAGATAATAAATCAATTTAAAATGATTAGAAATTTAAAACCATATTAATCATCCCGAAAGAAAATTAATCCAATTTATAATCTTTTTTTATAAATTTTAAAACAACATTAATTATTCCGAAGGAAAATTTATCAAATTTATAATCTTTTTATAAATTTAAAATAACATTAATTATCCTGAAAGAAAATTATAAATTGTTAATCAAATAATCTTTTATAAATTTGAAACAACATTAATTATCCCGAAAGGAAGTTAATCGAATTTAATAAATTTAAAAACAACAATAATTATTCCAAAATATAATTAATCGAATTTATAACTCCTTTTATAAATTTCAAATAACACTTATTCTTTATTTCAAAATTCTCAAAAATACTTGAAAATATAGTTTAAACAACGTTTAAAGTGCAAACAAGCGACCAAATATTTATTTTGTAAAATACAAGCACAAGTTCAACACACATAGGTTTAATGAGATGATATTTCATAAGTGACGGTATAACGATAATCGCTATAATGACACTTACAAAAATCAAATAATATGCCACAAATATTTCAACCAAACATCAATATAAGAAACATGAGAATATAAGTAAATCAACATCGGTGAGAAATCCCTTAGGGTCTCTCGACAAAAGTCCCATGTAAATCACATATTGTATATCTATTTTAAAGTGTTCCATAGCAACCTATTCGCTATGTACATTTCGACTTTCTTTAGCTTTGCTTTTGTTCCTTACACAACAATGGTTATTTATGCCATCTGCTTCCAAGTGGGAATCAAATCCAAACAAAAAATCAAACAACAATATATAAACTATCATCCAAGCATTCAACAATAATCTACAGTAACATAAATATCATATAATTTATTTAGAGGTGAGTAAACTCGCCAAAATTCTAGTTGATGCTTTCGCGTTTCGGTTTGATTCGATTTTAGCTCAAAATTTCACTAGTTCCAAATCCAACTAATCCAACTCCAATGTGTAGATAACATTAATATGAGTCCAAAGCAAAAGACCATGTCTAAATCCAATCTCGTATGGAAGAGTTATTGAGTTTAAAAGATTTGAGATTAATTAAATTAATTAATTAACCAATTTAACTTTAATTACTAATTCAATGCACTAATCTTTCTTCTCCCTTCATTTCCTGTACACGAAATGTCAGTGCACCCAAAACCGATCTCTACTCCCTTCGATTTCTCCTTCATCTCTCAACGAAACGCAACACCATTGATTCCATCATCTCTCTCTTCACGTCCACTTCGCAACTCACTCCAACATCTCGAGCTCGGTCAAGCAATGACAAATGCGGCATGCTCATGTCGCACGCAAACCCTAGAATTGCAATTTGCATCCCACGACCGGACGTGCTCCGACCAACGCCAAACTTCATCTCTTCAAACCAATTTTACAACGCCAAGCTCCATTCGGCCAACCATCGCCTAACCAAAACCCAAGCTCACGACAAAACTGGCAATCATGGCAAATCTCGATCGGACCCAACAACACTCATATGGATTCTAAGTAAATGCTTATACGAAGCCAACAAATATAATTTCATGATTTTTAGCTTAATAAATCATTTGATTTTTATTTTTCATTGAGGAGACTATTTTTTTCCTTTTTATAGTAATTGAAAACAAGAGAGAGAAAAGGAAAAAAGAAATGTAAGACTGGAAAAATGAAAATGTGTAGACAAGTCTTAGTTAGGGTTTAGTTTATTCCATAATTTTCGATATGATGCTACACAAAATTTCGTTCACGTACGAATCATGAATGACAGAAATAAAAATACGATCCTACACAAAAATGCGATATGATCCCAAAACAACAATAAAATATGCCAGTTACCTTATTCTGTGACATTTCAAAAATACCATTGTTTGCCGAAATGTAGGTCAAATGAAAATTTAAATATATTCCAAATTAAAAACTATGGAAAATCCTATAAATTCATTTAAAATACTCATTGAAAATCAAGTTGTTTTAGTAACAATTGATTTTCTTTTTATTTATTCGAACTATTTATTATTGTAAATAAATTCGTGAAATGAGTTCACCATTATTATTTACTAATTAAGAGGAGTTAAATATGGCTATTAAATCCATTTAATTAATATTTAATTCATAATTCAAATAAAATAATAATCACTATATTTGAATATAAGTTATTTATATTTTTCGGGGATGTTACATATGTGCTATTATATATTTTAGCACTATCTTATATAGTACTTTTTTTAATATAAATTCTACCTTTCAAGCCTTTTCAAAAAAATTGTAATTATTAGCCAACTTCAAAAATATTTTAACAAAATGGACATAATATTGGCAGATGTTAGGTAAAAAAATGATTTATACATTATAAAACACATATATTTTTTAAAAAATTGCTACGTTTAAAAAAATATTTTATTTTCCTCAAAATAATTTTTTATGCTCATTTAACATAATGGAAAATGATTTAAATATTTCTAGCATTTCTGAATGTAACATCTTAATCTAATTTCTTTTTTTCAAAAATATTACTTTGTGACACTTTAAAATTAAAAATACCAACCCCAAACTATTTATATAGAAAATGAGTTAGATATACCAAATTTTATTGCAGTTCAGTTATGCATAAATGCTCGTTCTCCATCTTATGCACGGAACATTTTCTATTTGAAATCCATCTCATCCTTTTGTCTTTCTTGGGTACCTATAAAAAATAAATTCTATATTTTGGTATGCACTTCCTATGTTATGATCCAAGGGGTTAGGTCGAAGGTAACTATACTCAAGAGGTTTGGTAGAACCTTTAAAAATAAAAGTTTTATTATTAATTACTTTATCCAAATAATCACAAATGTATTTTTCTCTGTTTTCCTAATTAATAGGAACCCAAATACTCAAATAGTTTCTATTCTTGTTTGATGGTTTTGTACCTTTGGAAACATTATAGCTTACAGAAGTATTCGAATTTACATAGAAATTGGGTTTAAATTTTACTCGAAATTTAGTACTAGCATTAATATTTTTACTATATATGAAAGCATATCTAGTACTATCTCTACAATTAGTTTTATTATATCCTAAACCACTTTTATATCTCTACAATTGCTAACAAATGGGGATTTACCTCGATAAGCTAGTCAGGGTTTCTTCGGGTTGATCATATGTATTGCTCCTCCTCGCTGCGTCCTTCTTGTGCCTTGATTCAGGTTTTTCTGCATCCTGTATTATCTTTACATTCATCTTACATCTATTTAATTTACATCTTACTTAATTACTTTCAAGCCTATTTGACCTAGTCTGTAAGCCTAAGTATGCAGGAATTATAGCTGATCCGCCATCTCTCTATTTGGTTCTCCACCTATTTTAACATATCTCGAGTTATTTTCAGAAGTCATAATTATCTTTAACATAGGAGAGTCAAAGACTTAGCTTGTTTGTTCTGAGAGGACTGGTTTTCCTGTGGTTTCGTTCTCAGAGGCGAGTTCGAAGGCACCATATAGCGTCCAAAGATTCCATCTTTTGACAGTCGGAGACTCCTTGAGCTTAGTCTTTCTGATCTAAAGGCAGTGACTTCTAGAAATTGAAGCCTTCAGTGTCGATTGATGATTTCTTGTCTTCAGTTCCTGTTTTGCGTTCTATACCCTACAGATCTGTTGTTAGAATCCATTCCAAGATAAAAGGTTCTACCTTTACGGGTTTAGAACACTTATCTGTTGCTGCTCTCTCTCGTGTAGGATCTGATTAGCGGAATAGAGTTCCCTGGCGTGCTTCTTGCTTAGTCGTGGCCTAGCGGAAGGTTTTTGAAGCTGATTAGAGTTCGAGTTTGTTTTCACTTCCTCGCCGCCATTAATGTTTCCTCACCTTTGTGTTCGAGAGGAGTAAATGAAGTGGCTTCTCAAGTGAAGGCTCGCAGTTTCTACTTTTTCGAGTAGTCTGGAAGCTTCTAGCGGGTTTGGGTGTTTGTTTTGTTTTGCTTATTTTGGTTTTGGGTCTTGTTTTTTTAGCTAATATAAGATATTAGGCCTGGTTTTGTTGGTTGTTTGGGTTATGTCGGATTTGTATATTCTTTTGTTTTCTTGGTTATTAATAGAAAGTTTGAACCCTTCTTCAAAAAAAAAAACCACTTTTATCATGTAAAGGCATAGAACTAGAGAAAATCATGTTTAGATCATTTTCATCTTTATTAAATTTTGTGAATTCGTTTTTACGTTTTTCAAATTTAGCTTTAAAGTCACAATTATTATTTTCAAAAGAAATATTGTAATTTTTCAAAATATCAATTTCTTTATTTTTAGAATTCTCGTTTTTAATGCACAATTCCCATTTTCAAGAAGAAAATTTCTAGATTCAAAATTATCTAAAGAGGATCATAACAAATCATTTTCTCTTTTCAAATCTTAAATTTCTTTTGAAAAAATTTCTTTTGTTTTTATTCATCTAAAAAATCTTTAAGAGTCATAAAATTATATTTCAAAACGTAAAGTTGAATTTCTAAATCTAATTTTTCATATTTCAATTTCTCATTTTCAAGTTCGATGGATTTAATATTTTCTAAATAATAAAATTAAGCTTTGAGACCTTATCTCTTATACTAACTAATTCACTATTATCTTCTACTAAAATTTTTAAATTAGAAAGTACCTTTTTATAGTCCCTATTTATCGTAGCTCTGTTGGTACCAAGTTTTTTGCTTGCTGCATTTCGATCGGATCTTTTTCTGGCTATTATTTTATGATGTTGTGATGATCGCTAGAATTCCAGGCTTTAATACCACTTATTAGTCACTAAGCATAGGATCATAGATGGATGATAGTAATAAAGAAATGTAAATGCAGTGAAAATAGTAAAGTAGATCACACAACCGATTTTATACTGGTTCAGAGCACCACTTCTACATCCAGTCCCTAAGAACCTCTTAGTAATTTCACTATCCACACTCCCACTTCACCCAGAGGAACATGTCTACAACTCTGCCTGAACAACCAAACGGGATTTCAACACTGACTGCTTGAGGACTCCACAACAGGACTTCAATCTTTTCTTTTACAAAGAAAAAACTTGACTACATATTGTGTCTTTAATACACTTAGTAGTCGCACTGGAGCACAACTCTTATAACCTTCAAAAATGATGTAGAATGAGTGTATGGAGGTTAAGAAGCGGGTTAGGACTAGACTTGAATGCTGTGGAGTGAAATAACACCGTCTAAATTTGCTTTTAGAATGAATGTGGAGTTTAGGGCTTTTGGAAGCAATATGAGAGTAGTCTTAGAGCATAGGATTGAATGAATTCTTTTGGGATGGTGAAGGCTTATATAGGAGTGATAGATGCCACTGAATAAGAGCAACCCTTCAGTAATTCAGTTTGGAAGAGATGCATCCATTGAAACTTCACAACACTTGAAGAATAGGCTTGAATGGGCACTTTAATGGCTCTTTTATAATGGTGATGCATATATTTGTTTGCGAGTTTCAATTCAAAAATGTGTGCAGCGTACTGGTAGGAGTGCATGCTCTCTCTTGTGCTGCCAGTGTTCGAATCCTAGCACATACCTTTTTTCCAGCAATTTAGTCCCGCCTTTCTATGCTATAATAAAATGCACTAGGCAGAAACTAACATAAGTGATTGTAGTATGGTTGGTTAGGACCTCTGCTTTCCATCACGGTTCAATTCCTAGCTTTGCTATTATTTTGCCATTCGTTTTCCAGTTTTATATTCAACATATTAAACCATAAGCTGACTTTATTGTTAAAGCATTTTCCAGTATGGTTGATAACTTGGTGGTATTTTGAGTATCATACCTTCTGTTCAAACCCCACCATCATCATTTTTTTTACTGTAATGTCCACTGTAGCTCATATAAACTTTATCATCCATCGTATAGCTCCTTAATCTGAAATAACTCGATAACCATATTAGTAGCAATTCATACAATTGTTATCATTAAAACACTATAATCGTATTTTCAACAGGTGCTTCAGATCATTGCATTTTCTTATGTGATTAAATTTGATCTAGGAGTCTTTCTTCATTTAATGTGTGATCCTTTTGGCCATGTGTTAAGGTAATCATTCAATTTCTTTTTAATATATGTTACATATTATTAGAATAATTTGGATATCATGTGCATACATCTTATCATGATAATATGTTATATCTTGTCAATATAGTTTAGATTTTATTTCTTATACAATGAATTTATATGTGCGTATGTTGTTTAATATATTAATTACTATTGTTTAGAAATTAAAGTATGACTAAAAAAGGAAAAAAAATTCGTTTTGGATTTGAAAGTAACTTTTGTGCATATTTTAAATTGAATGCATTATTTAGATCTAAACCTTACTTGAAACCACTTCAAAAAGTTTCATATATAATTTAGTTATCTTGAATATCAATTAGTTTGGTTATTATTTACATTATTATAGTTCAAAATTAAAAAGGACTATAGTGTAAAATGCAACAACCATGATTTATGCCCCGTAATGTAAATAAATATAATATAAAAAATAGTCGATTTCAAATTTTGATAATTATTATTTTTGAAAATAATTTTTTATTTAATTGAAGTCTATTTAATAAATTGTTTGTTTTAATAAATTGAATTGGCTAATAAATTTCTTTTTGATAATATATTGAAGTTCAAATAAAATGTTTTAATGAATACGAAATAATTTTTGAAGTGTAGATAATTTTATATCAGTAAAATAGTTGAAAAATAAATTTAGTCAATTTAGTTTACATCAATTCAAAGAATAATTATTTTTTTTGAGAAAAATGCGTGATCCTTTGAAAATAGAGGAGAGCACACATGCAACAATATATATCACAATAATATGGTGCTGCCAACATGCCTGGCAGGTAACAAAACTAAATACAAATATCGAAGAAAAATCAGGTACCCCTAAGATGAGTTCCGGCAAGGCCACCACCCATCATACCCTGATATCGAGTTCCGACATGGCCACCACCCGATACTAAGGTGTTAGAAGTACCAAAAGAATAATTAAATTAAAACGAACAAGTATTGAATTAAATGGAATTGTGCAGTTATCAAATCATATTTTATAGAATGAAGTATAAATCAATTTAAATCAGATTGAAATCGATGTACGAATAAATAAAGAAGTTATTTAAAAGAAAAAGAAAATAAATAAATAAAAAGGGGCAAAATAAAAATTTAAAACTAAAGCCAGAAAATCAAGTCATGGCCCATTCAAGTAATCATCTATTTCTAAAACTGTAATCCCCATTCTTCATTATTTGCCCCAAACACCTAAATCATATTTCACCAAAAAGAAAAGAAAAGATGAGATTCACGGATAAAGCAAATGGACGTGCGATATAAAGGAGCCGCAGCGACGACTGGCGCCATGGAGGGAGGCGAAAATTAGCACGATAGGTGATGGGTGATTGTGCTTGAGGCCGGCGACGCCAACATGGGGAAGCTAACGTAAATGGCTGGCAACAACGAAAAGAACTCACCTTATTAAGCTTGCCTAGGACGTAGTGATTCGCTGAAGTTGGAACAACGGGGCGGTTGAATTTTGGAGCTGGTGGCAGCATAGTCTGAGCCAGTAAGGAAGCAACGAGTTAAGGTGTGTTATTCTAATTCACATGCATATCTATAGAATTATTATTTCTCTTGTGAATGAGCTTGTTTGATTGATTGGTTATGAATGTTTGAATTAGGCGAAATATAGTTGCATGCTATTGTTTAATTATTGTCGTGATGAATTGAAATTGAAATTTCATTGAAAATATGTTGTTAAATATAATTTTAGCACATATGAATATTTTCTTTTGATGATGGATATGGATTCCTCTTGGTTTGGAATTGTATATATCATTGCTTTGTTTTGATAAGGGTTGGACATTGCATTTTGAAGTTTGATTAGAAAGGAGAATTTTGAATTAATGGTTTTAAATGTATTTTATAATAGAAGGATTTAATTATATTACTTTTAAAATGAATAATTTTGAAAATTCGATTGTATAATAGAATTTTATGAAGGAAAATGCATACACAAATATATATATCTATACATACATATATATATATGTATGTATAGATATGTATATATATATATATATGTATATATATTGAAGGAATGGTTTTAGAATTTTTGAAAAGATATAAAGTGAAAATTAGAAACTCATCCTTTTTTCTAAACTTATTTATTTTGCATCCTTCCCTTTTAAAACTTATTTTTTACATTCCTCTTTCTTGAATTTCTTTCTCTTTTACTTCACTTTTTCCAAATTTAAAAGCGGCCGCTACGACGTGTATTACGGCGGCTATGAGTTAGGGACGTATACCCTAAGAACACATGTTAAGGTTAGTAAAATTACCCAAATATCCCCGTGAATTTTGCCTTTTTAAAATAAGAATATAATTTATAAAAGAAAATTAGGAGAGACCTAAGGCTAATATTTTATAATCATAAGGATATATGCCAAAATTTCCATTTTATTTAACTATGATTATTAGAATATTTGAAAGGCCTTTGCAATGATATTATAAAAATGAATTATTTATTTTATAGAAATCGAACCATATTTGATGTTTGGAAAATTAATAGTTTGAGAAATAATAATAAGTTTGAAGGTTACTTATTTATTGTCTAGAAAAATATTATTACATAATATACCGTTTTCACTCATTTTCTTATTCAAATATGATTCCAAATTTTCAAATGGATTTTTATTTATTTACAAAAACCTTTAAAAATCACTATTTATTTCTATTTTAAATCTGAAAATGCTTTTAAAGAAAAAATATTCCTTGTTACTATTTCGTAAAATATATTATAAAAGTAATTCTTTCATTTCAAGTGATTTTGATTATAAAAGCTATTCAAGTATTCTGGAAAGAGACTTCAAGACTTTGAACTATAAAGAATAGTTTCTCCAAAAACAGTTACAAGGCTTTGTAAATGGTTTGAATAAAATAAAATTCCTTTCTGTATTTTAAGAAGCACAACTATAGTGTATTATAAAAATAAAAATCTCAATTCATGTTATTTTGAATATATAAAGCTATACAAATAATTTTAAATGGGTTTTAATATCTTTGAAATATAAATAGCTCTTTCTTAAAAGTAAATATAAGGATTTAAGAGTATTTTTAATAAAAAAAACTTTTTTTATTCTTTCAATGGAATAATAACTATAATTAAACAATTTTGCAGTGTTGAGCGGTATGGGACACTCGATATCGCTTCATCTATTAGTTGTATGATTATCATGTAGAATATTCTAAAGGATTGGAATTTACTGACTTGTAGTAAATATTCAAGTAATACCGAGTGGTAAGGGACATTCGGTGATACTCGAGTGACTACTTTTTAGAAGTATATAACACTTTTTGATTAAATAGTATCTTGGGGAAGCTTGTTATTTCTATAGCTTGCCATATTCATTAGTGCATTATAGAGTTTAACCTTGTAGGGTAGTAGTTCACCCTTGTGGCTTGCCTACGTTGGTTGCGCCTTGAGTCGTGGTATCATTTTCGTAATTCTTCATGCTTGATTTTCATCGGTTATTTGTCCAATACCATAAAGCAACGTTAGTACCTCAATAAATTTTTGATGTCATAACACTTGGGTCATTTGTCATTAGATGTGGGCATGATATGACTTTGTGACATGGCGATCTTATTATAATTATGCCTATTTTATTCGAGATATTAGCATACTATATGGTTATTACTATATAATTAAGATTCATGCATACTTGCTTATGTGATCTCACCTTTATTTCATTTGATAGCTTGACCTGTTTATTTTTTTATAATACTTAGATCAAACCGAGACTTGACAAATACATGGCTCATTGACCTGGATGTAGGCTAGGGAGATAGATATATATATATATAGTATACAATTTTACATAGTCCTGTTATGTATTTTTGTATGACTTTTTGTATGAGATAGCGACTCATGATATATATATATTCTTTTGATACTCATATAAAGCATGATGTATATGCTTTATATGTGGTCTAGTATTTCCATTTGTAGACTTAGTTTCTACAAATACAGTTATAACATGTATTATAATTTGTTCATTGTGATCTGTAACCTTGTGTTCTCAGTTATACTATATATATTGTTCTGTTCTGAATTAGCCAACGTATTTATTGCTTTATGTCAATATCGTTTACATTATTTATAGTTATATGAGGGAAAACATGACAGTGTTAGCTCGAAGGAATATTCACGGATGGTTGCTTCTAACTAACCTCATTCTCCATATTACCACACAATATTACTATTAAACATTCTTTGGTATTATGGGTATAGAAGTGAGCTGTTATAGTGTGGTATTAGAGCAAGGTTCGGAACAATATAGAATATAAGTGATATGAATCTTGGCGTTACAATGATTTAGAGTCTTCGTTTCCCCTTGGGTATATGGTAGTTACCCTATATTAAAGGGATAATAGGAGTATACGATGATTACTAGGGTAATCATCCTATAACGACCCGCTATTTTGGACTATTCGCATCCGCACATGTCGGACTTGAATAATTCAAAATACCGAATTGTTAATTTAAATTTGGAAAAACTGAGCATATACAGTAAATAAATAATCACAGATCACAGACACAGAGTAATAAATGCAGCGGAAACAAAAGATAGTAGTTCATGAAGCTACTATATACATATCAGAGTTAAATAAGGTACAACAGATTTCTCGGATACAATAATCAAATACAATATCAGAATACATCACTAGAATCAACTGGATATCTGAAACTGGATAGATAACTGGATCTCCAAATGAAGCTCCAACTCCAAAGGTGAGTCTCGAATACTGGTACACTCAGTCTGACCCGAGCATAAAGCAAAACACAAAACACTCGAGTCAGGATTAACATTCTTATATAAATAAATCCAACTCAAGTGAAAGAGCAACTGAAATACAAGTAACTCAAAGGATGCTTGGAATAACCATCCTTTAAGGATCCGTTAAACTATCTACCATGTAGTAGTGTACGATAAGTAGATAATGCCTATCAGTAATGTAAAGTATCAAAATAGTGTTAAGGCGTTACCATTATCCCCCTTAACACATTTTATATAAGCGTTATAGTCTATACAGCACTGTAAACTCCACCGTAAACTAGTGGGATATCAGGGAGTACTCCATAGGTATAACACAAAACAAATCGTAGTGGTCGTGTATATAGAGATACAAGTATGACAAGGCAAATGAGGCAATACCCAAGGTAGTGAAACTACCGTTTGCCAGATCCGGACTAGTGAGAACGCATCGCCGTAGCGATCGCAACACCGCGAAACAACACTCCCAAAATTTTGAGGGTGCACCAATCGATAACAAGTAATGAGTAGTTTTCGAAGAAGTGTGTTCGCTCGAGGTGGCTAACCCCATTTGGCCCGGCACGGCTCCTGTTTTAGTCATTTCCAATTTGACACACGTGTCAAGGCTATCCATTATCGTTCTCTTTCTTCAATCATCACGTACATAATTCCAACCACTTCATTCTGGATCACACTCCGCGTATAGTTATTAAAGTGGTATTTGGTTTAGACAGTGAGTATGTCCCTAACCGATTCCGGTCTCTTTAATAACTTTCGTAATTATTACACCGATTGGTCGCTTAATATATTTCAAACCAAATCAAATTCAATTTCAATTAGAATTTTATAAACCAATATTTCATATATCAATTTCCAAAATTTTACGTTTCAAAATTTCCAAATTACCATTCCAAAATCTTATAATTCAATTTAAATTTTTTTATTTAAAACAATTCAAATTTTGATTCAAGTTCGTATATAAGTTTCATTCCGAAATCATTTAAATTAATTTAATTTAACATTCAAATCAATTTAAATTCCTTGATCGATTTCATTCAATATTCATTAAGTAAATTTGTCATTGAAAACAATTTCTATTTAATTTCCAATTCATTAAATCAATTACTTAAGTTCAACTTCATTATATCAAAACTTCAAATTGAATTAAATTAGATCCGTCGAATCAACTCTTTAAATTACAAGTCTTACATTAATTTCAATAAATTACATTTTTATTTCTTGTTAAAGAAAATTCAATTTCACTTATTAAAGAATTCAATTTATTTAATTATTAAATAATTTCAAAACTTAATTCAATCATTTCTTAATTTAAACAATATTTTTTTCATCAATTACATTGTTAATATTTTGCTTTAGATTTTTAAATTATTAACATTTTCCTTTTGTTAAAATTTAAATTCCAATTTTATATAAGAACCTTATTATTATTCAATAAAATCTGTATTTCATTTTGAATCAAATTATTGACCAATCGGGTTTTATTAAATTTTCTATCCTAAGTCAAAGTTTTATTTGGGTATATATCATTTCAACCCGATTCCATTTCATTTCAAAAATCAAAACATAGCAAAGGGAACTTGCAGTGTGATAACTGGGATGGTGTCAAAGTAAATAAACAAGCAATAGCAAACATAAAAAACAATCCAATAATTAATTCAAATAATCCCGAAATAATCGTATTAATTTACATTGTTGTTTGTGCAAATTAATATAATTATTTCTAGAATCTACACTATCATTTCATGTAGATTAAAAATTATTACACTAATATTAATACGGTTCTTCACTTGATATCTACTATTCAATTTCATACTACATCGATTTGAACAACATACATTTAAATGGTTCATGTGTATTTTACCAAATTTCTACGTGTCAATTAATTCAACATTTAAAGGGGTCATATTATGCAAATGTCATCTAATCAAATTTAACACATATATCAAATCTAACTATCCTACATCAATTTCAAATTATTTATCACATACTACATTAACAATTTAAGTCCAATGTCAACATCAACAATCAATCATTTAACAACCAAACTGGATTATCATTGTATAAATAACGGACAATGGTGTCAGATGTCACAGGTAAACTGATACAGGTAATATATATATATATATATATAACAGTGTAGATAACTAACAACGACATATTTCAATTGTCATTTCAATTGAAATGAAATTTAATAAATAAAGGAACATTAATCGTGAGTGATTGCTCACCTTTCGAGGTTAGAGAGATTTGGTACTGAAATGGGTTACGAATCCAAGCACGGATTTCAGAGTACGACACGATGGACATGATTCGATGAAGAAACAGGTATGACTGACAAAGTTGATAAAAGGAATTGATAAAGCAAATCAGAACTAACTTGATATAAACTGAATCTATATATATATATATATACACATTATATTTTAGTTTAAAATAAAACACATACCTTTCACAAAATTCCCTTTTTAAAATTTATAACCCATATATCTCCTTCAAAGATTTCCAAATGGACAATCAAACATAAATAATTTAAAGCTATTTCAAAACTTAACTTATATATAAATACACAACATATCACTTTATATATATAACCTAAAACGACACCATACAAACTATATATATTTGAATCATGTAACAGTTACGTACAAGAATGCATATGGTCTGATGTACATGCAGGCACCATCAATATATATACCGTGCTTTATAAACGATTATACACTTTGTATACATATATGTTATAGCTAACTTTATCTATAGACAACTATCAAAAGTATACTTATCAATGACAGAATATACCTTTATATAAACAATTCTTATATAAATTATTATAACTTTTATAACAGAGAACATTAATAACTTTGAACATATATATACTTAAACTTATAAAAATCGAAGTTAATATATAACTGGTCAGTATAATAACTAGTAAACAATACTAACATAAAAATAATATATATATATATATATATATTACCTAGCAAGAAGAGGAGAAGTGGAAAAACTGGAGGAAGTTCCTGACGGTGGCTCGACTAGGCTTGCGTCGGCCTGGGTGGGGATCAGGAGAAGAGGTGAAAGCAGGGCGGAGGTGGCCAGGGATGGTGGTAGCAGGCTCTTCGGCCATGGGCTGCCTCGGCTAGATCTGGGTGCGTGGATGAAGATGGAGAGTGAGATGTCTCGGCTGAGTTTGGGTTTGAAGAAAGAAGTTGTGGAAATGGGTGATGGCGGCGGTTGAGGTCGGGTCTGGGCATAGCAGAGGGAACGAGTGGGTTAGCGGATGGGAAGAGATGGCAAAGTTAGGGGTGATCGACCATGCAAAGGAAGAATGGGTTATGAATGAAAAGTGGAAGAGGAAATGTTCAGATTTGTGCTTGCCTTCATTTATATATAAAATTTCACTTGAAGAAAGAAAAAAAAGTAACAGAAAGAAAGTGGAAACGTGGCTCCTATGGTCATGGGAAGAATATGTACATGTTATGGGTAAATATATATCATATTCCCTTTGAAATGAACCATAAAGAAGGTAGGAAAAATGAATTTGCAGATGCAGGCTTCACTATACAAAGAACTGTAAAATATAAAACATACGAAACCCCTTTTCTCCTTTTTTTTAAGTTCTGTTTGAAATGAATGTACAGAAATGGAGCAGAAGAAAAACAGCTAGGGAATGGAAGATAGTGAACGAACCAAATGAAGATGAAAATAATGAACAGACTATATTAAATTGTATTGGAATGGAACCGAGAAAATGAGTGAACCAAGAAAAAGCAACAGTCAATAATAATTACGGGAATATGAAAAACAAGTGGCTATTGGATTTCAACGGTTAGGTAGATGAAAGAACAGAACCCAAAAGGTTAAAATCGTTTTTCACGGATTCCACTGTGTACCGGGCTTCAAAATACACAATTGAATATACCGTAGAGATCAGCACGACGAGACGATCAAAACGGTATGATTTGGAATTTTTCTATATAAAAATATTTAGGTTTCGAAAACATTTTATTTTCATCAATTTCTAACTGATTAAATTGCAATAAAATTACACATGAAATAAATTTTCTTATTATCAGATGAAAATTTACCAGTTGCTATGTTTAACTAGACGCATTCCACATATCAAAATTTTATTTCAAAATTTTATCGTTTAAAATTTCACAAAAAATTAACTAATTACGTTATTAAAACAGTTAAAATTTACGGGTCGTTACACTCTCCTCCACTCAAAACGTTTTGTCTCCGAAAAGGAAGGAGGTAGGAGAATAGAAACAACCAGAATGAAAATAGATTGGAATACAAGTAAAACAATTAATTTAAACCATATAAATTTCAATTTAAATTAATAAATATTTAACAATTTGGTTAAATCCCTTTGAGTTCACTTAAGTTAAATCAATCTATCTATTTCTAAATCCATTAACTTATTATCTAGTCATCATCAATTAACAATTTCTAAATCATCAATTTGTATAATCATTTATTGTACTCATATTTTATTCAACAAAGTTAATTCTTTTATTCCAAATTATTATTAAGTTTATTCCACTTAATATATCTTATTACATATATTTAAACCCTGTAAATTAATTTAACCATATAAATTTCAATTTAAATAAATTTATATTCAATAATTGGTTTAAATTTAAAGTATTTCCATAAGTTGATCTAATTTCAATTTGTTAATTCTTTCAGAACAAAATTATTATATTCATCTCATTCAATTAACTTATTATTCTATTATCTTTATTAGCATTTTTTTATAATTTAAATCTAAGTGTATAATATTTATTATAAACACTCAAATTTTTATTTATAAAATCATTTTATATTGTATATTATCCAATTACATTTTAACTTCTGAATAATTTAGGTAAGTTATATTGAAATGCAATTTAGTACTATACAAATAATATTTTCAAATTCAATTATTTCAAGTTTAAATATTTATCCAAAATTCAGCTTTATTTATAATTGAAAACATCCCTTAACATAATTTTAAGAATTAAATTTCCATTTAATTTCAAACCCTTTAGAGATAATTATGTATATACTATATATTAAATCAAATTAAATTTAAAATAATATTCCCATATATATATATATATAAATCAAGTCATACTTAAGAAATTCAAATATTTCCCAAACAAAACCGTAGCAAAGCTATAGAATGGTTTCTCCACTTCGAAACTCGAAAATGAATGTCGATGATGCGGCCGCCATCACCGAAATTATTTTCCAGCGACAAAGAGAAGAGTACTGATTTCAATATTTAAATTCTTTGAAAACGGTTTCTATTTGAAAATACGTTCAATAATATACATTTTAAAATTTTAAAAACCAAAGCTTGAAATTTTAGGAAATTAAATTCTCAAATTCTTACCTTAAATTCAATTAAATTTATAGATAAATCTATAAACCAACTTTTATAATTCCATTTATTTTTATGTTGTAATAATCAATGATTTACAAAACAAATAGTGAAAATCTAATATTACCTTTCTGACAACCAATTCAGTTAACAATTCAATTTCAGAAAATTTATAATTATATATAATATAATCATACAAGATTATTTTATTTACCAAATTTTGAAAATACTATTGTGTCAGTTTGCTCTGTTCAAGTGTTTTGGAAATCCTATCGATAGCGTTGATCAGACGAATCGATTGAAAACCCAAATCAACATCAACAACTCAAACAACACAATAAAGAAAACATTTTTATATTAATAACAAATGCACTACCTCGCATGACGATACAAGGATGGATTTCAAAATAAGTATAGGGATTCAAATTTGATGACTCAAATCTAAGAGAATTTTGGTTCGAAGATAAGTTCGAAACAAAGATATGATGATTAAATAACAAAGTAGGAAGATTGATAAGTTTATATAAATCGCGGGCAACCTTAACCAGGTCGACCGTGACTTCAAGAATAAGATCAATGTAGAATTTCGAGGTAAATCGACATTTGATCTCAAGAGATAGAATTTGGCATAACCAAAGATGTCAGCATCTAAACCGAGGATATATAAATCTCCGGTGAATCGATTCTATCGTAAAAGAGTTTCACCCCTTTACAAATCAATTTGAGATCGGCGGGACCGCCAACTCATTATAAAGATCATTCAAGGTGGAGTTATGGGATACTCCGGAATTAGAGGACGAATAGTGAGGGACACGAATGGATTTTGGAACCGCAGGGAACGTTCCAAAATTCAAAGGAATCGAGTCAAAGGGAAGAGATTCAAGCCCAAATGAAAGTGATTCTGTAAATAAATTCACCATATATGTTGAGTTTTGCCTGGAGCCAAAGCTCTGATACCAACTGTAACGACCAACTATTTTGGACTATTCGCATCCGCACATGTCGGACTTGAATAATTAAAAATACCGAATTGTTAATTTAAATTTGGTAAAACTTAGCATATACAGTAAATAAATAATCACAGATCGCAGACATAGAGTAATAAATGTAGCAGAAACAAAAGATAGTAGTTCATGAAGCTACTATATACATATCAAAGTTAAATAAGGTACAACAGATGTCTCAGATACAATAATCAAATACAATATCAGAATACATCACTAGAATCAACTGGATATCTGAAACTGGATAGATAACTGGATCTCCAAATGAAGCTCCAACTCCAAAGGTGAGTCTCGAATACTGGTACACTCAGTCTGACCCGAGCGTAAAGCAAAACACAAAACACTCGAGTCAGGATTAACATTCTTATATAAATAAATCCAACTCAAGTGAAAGAGCAACTGAAATACAAGTAACTCAAAGGATGTTTGGAATAACCATCCTTTAAGGATCCGTTAAACTATCTACTATGTAGTAGTGTACGATAAGTAGATAATGCCTATCAGTAATGTAAAGTATCAAAATAGTGTTAAGGCGTTACCATTATCCCCCTTAACACATTTTATATAAGCATTATAGTCTATACAGCACTGTAAACTCCACCGTAAACTAGTGGGATATCAGGGAGTACTCCATAGGTATAACACAAAACAAATCGTAGTGGTCGCGTATATAGAGATACAAGTATGACAAGGCACATGAGGCAATACCCAAGGTAGTGAAACTACCGTTTGCCAGATCCGGACTGGTGAGAACGCATCGCCGTAGCGATCGCAACACCGCGAAACAACACTCCCAAAATTTCGAGGGTGCACCAATCGATAACAAGTAATGAGTAGTTTTCGAAGAAGTGTGTTCGCTCGAGGTGGCTAACCCCATTTGGCCCGGCACGACTCCTGTTTTAGTCATTTCCAATTTGACACACGTGTCAAGGCTATCCATTATCGTTCTCTTTCTTCAATCATCACGTACATCATTCCAACCACTTCATTCTGGATCACACTCCGCGTATAGTTATTAAAGTGGTATTCGGTTTAGACAGTGAGTATGTCCCTAACCGATTCCGGTCTCTTTGATAACTTTCGTAATTATTACACCGATTGGTCGCTTAATATATTTCAAACCAAATCAAATTCAATTTCAATTAGAATTTTATAAACCAATATTTCAAATATCAATTTCCAAAATTTTAGGTTTCAAAATTTCCAAATTACCATTCTAAAATCTTATAATTCAATTTAAATTTTTTTGTTTAAAACAATTCAAATTTTGATTCAAGTTCGTATATAAGTTTCATTCCGAAATCATTTAAATTAATTTAATTTTACATTCAAATCAATTTAAATTCCTTGATCGATTTCATTCAATATTCATTAAGTAAATGTGTCATTCAAAACAATTTCTATTTAATTTCCAATTCATTAAATCAATTACTTAAGTTCAACTTCATTATATCAAAACTTCAAATTGAATTAAATTAGATCCGTCAAATCAACTCTTTAAATTACAAGTCTTACATTAATTACAATAAATCACATTTTTATTTCTTGTTAAAGAAAATTCAATTTCACTTATTAAAGAATTCAATTTATTTAATTATTAAATAATTTCAAAACCTAATTATCAAATAATTTCAAAACTTAATTATTAAATAATTTCAAAACTTAATTCAATCATTTCTTAATTTAAACAATGTTTTTTTCATCAATTACATTGTTAATATTTTGCTTTAGATTTTTAAATTATTAACATTTTCCTTTCGTTAAAATTTAAATTCTAATTTTATCTCAAAACCTTATTATTATTCAATAAAATCTTTATTTCATTTTGAATCAAATTATTGACCAATCGGGTTTTATTAAATTTTCTATCCTAAGTCAAAGTTTTATTTGGGTATATATCATTTCAACCCGATTCCATTTCATTTCAAAAATCAAAACATAGCAAAGGGAACTTGCAGTGTGATAACTGGGATGGTGTCAAAGTAAATAAACAAGCAATAGAAAACATAAAAAACAATCCAATAATTAATTCAAATAACCCCGAAATAATCGTATTAATTTACATTGTTGTTTGTGCAA
This sequence comes from Allium fistulosum, assembly GCA_030737815.1. Lineage (NCBI taxonomy): Eukaryota > Viridiplantae > Streptophyta > Magnoliopsida > Asparagales > Amaryllidaceae > Allium > Allium fistulosum. The sequence goes on along the minus strand of CM060903.1, from coordinate 961,076,648 downwards.
ATTAATATAATTATTTCTAGAATCTACACTATCATTTCATGTAGATTAAAGATTATTACACTAATATTAATACGGTTCTTCACTTGATATCTACTATTCAATTTCATACTACATCAATTTGAACAACATACATTTAAATGGTTCATGTGTATTTTACCAAATTTCTACGTGTCAATTAATTCAACATTTAAAGGGGTCATATTATGCAAATGTCATCTAATCAAATTTAACACATATATCAAATCTAACTATCCTACATCAATTTCAATTTCAAATTATTTATCACATACTACATTAACAATTTAAGTCCAATGTCAACATCAACAATCAATCATTTAACAACCAAACTGGATTATCATTGTATAAATAACGGACAATGGTGTCAGATGTCACAGGTGAACTGATACAGGTAATATATATATATAACAGTGTAGATAACTAACAACGATATATTTCAATTGTCATTTCAATTGAAATGAAATTTAATAAATAAAGGAACATTAATCGTGAGTGATTGCTCACCTTTCGAGGTTAGAGAGATTTGGTACTGAAATGGGTTACGAATCCAAGCACGGATTTCAGAGTACGACACGATGGACATGATTCGATGAAGAAACAGGTACGACGGACAAAGCTGATAAAAGGAATTGATAAAGCAAATCAGAACCAACTTGATATAAACTGAATCTATATATATACACACACATTATATTTTAGTTTAAATTAAAACACATACCTTTCACAAAATTCCCTTTTTAAAATTTATAACCCATATATCTCCTTCAAAGATTTCCAAATGGACAATCAAACATAAATAATTTAAAGCTATTTCAAAATAGCAAAATAGAATTATATACATATATTTCAACACATTATGCCCGAAATCTAACTTTACTATATATAAATATTGACAACATCAACGTAAGTAGGCTACTGTACTTTATATACAAGCTTATGCCTTTTTATAAAGCAAATCAAAATGACATAATATATGTAGTACTCCTTTCTTAAAATATATACTATACTTATACAAATACAACCTTTATAAACTATATATATACCTACATACGTTTACAAAAATGTAATACCGCCTTAATTAAAACAACAGTTATATTATTTAGATAACTATAAATGAATGGACTGGTCACGTATATATATATATATATAACTTATGAATAACATCGCAGATTCATCTACATGCCTTATATAAGCTTATGTATGCATATAAACAAGCAGATTTTTTTTGTAAATTGTAAAGCCTTTTATATATGTAAACAAACAGGTTAAAATATATATACATAACACTGTTATAACTCAACCCGACAGAATATAATCTATACACTAATATATATAGAACTTTTATGGTATGACACTTGAACATACTTAACTTATATATAAATACACAACATATCACTTTATATATATAACCTAAAACGACACCATACAAACTATATATATTTGAATCATGTAACAGTTACGTACAAGAATGCATATGGTCTGATGTACATGCAGGCACCATCAATATATATACCGTGCTTTATAAACGATTATACACTTTGTATACATATATGTTATAGCTAACTTTATCTATAGACAACTATCAAAAGTATACTTATCAATGACAGAATATACCTTTATATAAACAATTCTTATATAAATTATTATAACTTTTATAACAGAGAACATTAATAACTTTGAACATATATATACTTAAACTTATAAAAAACGAAGTTACTATATAACTAGTCAGTATAATAACTAGTAAACAATACTAACATAAAAATATAATACATACATACATACATATATATATATATATATATATATATATATATATATATATATTACCTAGCAAGAAGAGGAGAAGTGGAAAAACTGGAGGAAGTTCCTGACGGTGGCTCGACTAGGCTTGCGTCGGCCTGGGTGGGGATCAGGAGAAGAGGTGAAAGCAGGGCGGAGGTGGCCAGGGATGGTGGTAGCAGGCTGTTCGGCCATGGGCTGCCTCGGCTAGATCTTGGTGCGAGGATGAAGATGGAGAGTGAGATGTCTCGGCTGAGTTTGGGTTTGAAGAAAGAAGTTGTGGCGATGGGTGATGGCGGCGGTTGAGGTCAGGTCTAGGCATAGCAGAGGGGACGAGTGGGTTAGAGGATGGGAAGAGATGGCAAAGTTAGGGGTGATCGGCCATGCAAAGGAAGAATGGGTTTATAATGAAAAGTGGAAGAGGAAATGTTCAGATTTGTGCTTGCCTTCATTTATATATATAATTTCACTTGAAGAAAGAAAAAAAAAGTAACAGAAAGAAAGTGGAAACGTGGCTCCTATGGTCATGGGAAGAATATGTATAGGCTATGGGTAAATATATATCATATTCCCTTTGAAATGAACCAGAAAGAAGGTAGGAAAAATGAATTTGTAGATGCAGGCTTCACTATACAAAGAACTGTAAAATATAATACATACGAAACCCCTTTTCCTTTTTTTTAAGTTCTGTTTGAAATGAATGTACAGAAATGGAGCAGAAGAAAAACAGCCAGGGAATGGAAGAGAGTGAACGAACCAAATGAAGATGAAAAGAATGAACAGGCTATATTAAATTGTATTGGAATGGAACCGAGAAAACGAGTGAACCAAGAAAAAGCAACAGTCAATAATAATTACGGGAATATGAAAAACAAGTGGCTATTGGATTTCAACGGTTAGGTAGATGAAAGAACAGGAACCCAAAAGGTTAAAACGTTTTTCATGGATTCCACTGTGTACCGGGCTTCAAAATACACAATTGAATATACCGTAGAGATCAGCACGACGAGACGATCAAAACGGTATATAGATATCATGGTATGATTGAATTATAAAAATTCGAATTTTCTACTAGCGGAAAATGCAGCAAAAACGCAGAAAATTAAGATCGACGGGGCTGAAGAAGTCCGAATTTGGAAAAATGAAAAATGATGTCTTGCTCAGAAGATGATTTGGAATTTTTCTATATAAAAATATTTAGGTTTCGAAAACATTTTATTTTCATCAATTTCTAACTGATTAAATTGCAATAAAATTACACACGAAATAAAATTTCTTATTATCAGATGAAAATTTACCAGTTGCTATGTTTAACTAGACGCATTCCACATATCAAAATTTTATTTCATAATTTTATCGTTTAAAATTTCACAAAAATTTAACTAATTACGTTATTAAAACAGTTAAAATTTACGGATCGTTACACATCCGGGGACGTACATGTTATTTTTCTATTATATACTATCCTTATTCTTACCACTTTTGTGTTTCTGTCCCCATATGGAAAGGAAGTCGTGGATGAAGGTAGTGAAGTATGATGTTGTTAGCCGGACCAGTAGTGTTGGCACTAGTGGTGTTGTATAAACCTCCATGTGGCTTCAATAAGGAAGAGGTAGCTCGATTAGGGAAGCTGCAAAAGACTCTTTTCTAAATCTTGTATATTGAATACTTCACAACCCCGAGTAGTGATGAAGCGAGTTTGAGTACAAGGATCTAGTAGTGATTAGAGTCCGCAGCGAAAGCTAGAAGATAACTTTCCACTAAAGGCGTTTGCTTGTTTGTTTATTTGATTGATGTATTTATGGTTGTATTAATATTTTTTTAGTTGTGCTGAGTCTAGAATGTGGGAAATGAGTAGGAGTTACCACTCAAAATTTATAAACCCACTTAAATCTCGATGAATCCAAATATTAGTAGAAGCCAGCGGCTTCTCCAAAAATTGAACCGTTGGGGAATAGTAAATTTATTTAAAGAATTATAGTAATAATATATAGTATACAATTAAAATGTATAATTATATATATATAATAATAAATATAATATAATTAATTGAATGGTTGCTTGCTTTTTTGAATAGATGTATGTGGTGTGGTGTTATGTATTGCTTCGATTGCAATTGGTTGAAAATGGATGTATGTGTATGTAAACATCATAAATAAATATTTTTATGTAATCAAGCAAATGATTTTGATAAGCATTAATATTATTTAATAAATTGATTGAAAAGAATTTGAATGGTTTATTCCATGTTAATTAACCCGTTGAGTGGTTTATGAATTCTGGTCGATATGAGTAACTAACACATCGATAAGAATTTCAAAACGCTTAAATGAGGCAAAATCGACATGATATTTAGGAATGATATCGTAAATGTTTTACTTTGAATTGTATATTGTTTTATAAAGTCATATATTGATTTATATAATAAATATATTATTTTTCCAGATTCGAATATTTTGAACAACGTATGCAGCCGTTGGATATTGGTGTGAGGTTAAGATCAATGGCGATGCAATGTTGATATAGAATCCTAGGCAGTCAATATTGCAGCCAATTGGCAAAATGAATCGCTAAAATTTATGGCACGATAGTGTTTTATATTTTAATATAAATTAATTATGGATTATGTAAGTAAATACACACACACACATATATATTATTTAAGTTTGAATCAAAAGAATTTTCTTTATATATATATAAAATAGATTATTTTGATATGAATCTAAAGAGAAAAATAGAAAGAAAAAAATGAAAATGGAGCAATTGATTATTTTAAATGTATATATAGGTTATGAAAGCTATATTTTATATAAAAGTATTGATAAAATAAATTTAAAAAGTAAGTTTTTCCAACTATGAAGTAATAATAAGAAAAAAATTTGATGAATTGAAATTTCAATTAGAACGTTTTCGTACTGAATTTATATTTTGGCAAAGGCTCTCAAATTGTAACAACCCAAAATTTTAGGTTATTAAATTTTAAATATTTAATTAATTTTAAATGTTAAAATAATTGGATTTTGGAGATTTATAATTTGAATTCAAATATAGTGATCATTTAAATATTTGAATTATGAAATAAATATTAATTAAATGGATTTAATTTTCTTATTTAACTCCTTTTAATTAATAAACAATATTGATGAATTCAATTCGTATTTACAATAATAAATAGACTAGATAAATATCAATAATTGGGATCAAAAATATAAAACGATACTTAAAATGTGTGAAATTATCATTCCGAGGCACTATCTCGAATTTTGACGAAACCAATTCCATTGGACCCGGAATAATAAGTCGTTGTATGCCGTCGAGTTTCGTGACGATCAAACGAATTGTGTGATCGTGCGAGCTCGAAATGCATAGCGATTAATTTTAAGAATTAATTATAGTATAATATGAATTAAAAATCTAAATTTTTTTATGACAGAATTGGGTCTCGATATAGTTCCATCGAGTTTGGAATAGGGGTAATTAGCTAGGAACGCCAATGAGCACGCCTCGTTTGGAGTTCGAAAATTTTAGGGCATGAATAATGTCGATTAGATTGCCTATATAAGGACACATACCCTTTCATTTTGTTAAAACCCTAACCCTAAACGATAGCCACCATTTTCATATAGCCAAATATAATGACCTACATCAATCAAATCCTCTCGAGGCCGTTTTAGGTGAAGGTCCTAACTAAGGAAATGTTCGGCTAGGCGAGTTGAGCCCATCGACCGGTTGGAGGCACGTAGCGCCGTGGATCTGGCAGTGATCGGTGATTACATTTTGGGTTTTATGGTGGTGGTGGTGGTTTTCAGGAAAGGGCCCCTGAAGGAGAAGTGTCGAGGAAGGCGAGGGCTTTCGATTGAAGGTGGCACGACGGTCGATGGTCATCTGAGGTGGCGGCATTTTCGAGTTCAATGGCAACTGGGTTTTAGTGAATATCTCAGCGGCGGAGGAGTTTGAGGAGGCAACCTCGATCTTGTTGGGTTACTCGAGGTCTGGGCTGTAACAACCCGCATATTTTACGATTATATATTTAAATGTTTTATTTAAATATAGCAGCGTTAGTTGGATTAAATTCCGAAATGTGACTTTTTGTAAACAGTCAAATTCGGACTCGAGACCACTTCCATTGAGTTCAAAACGGCGTTTACAACTTGTTTGAGTATAAACATTGATATGTTTGGCGTTGATTAGGATTTTGGTATTTTGTTTGGGCTTTGGGTTGTGCTCTAGCCCACTAACCCAACAAGAGAACCCAAACTCTTCTACCTAATAATTCTCACTCCACTCCTCTTCATTCATTCATTCCACTCTTAATTTCCTAACACTCAAGCCCTAGGAAGAATGGTCGGAAGAGGAAATTAAAATTCTTAAGCCCTAGCTCTTAGGAATTCAAGTTCTAGTTCTAAAATCAAAGAGAAGCTTAGGTAAGCATCCTCTTCATCTTCTCCATTTCAATCCCTCTCCAATTTGCAGAAATTCCTATAACCTAACTTAGGAAATTCATTGCATTTGATATTAGATTGAAGATTCTAGAGGTGTTGTTGAAGAGAAATCAATCTTATCTTGTTTTAGAGCTTCTCATTTCTATATTTGAGTTTAAAGGCGAGTCCTTGAACTCACATCTATGTCTATAACTTTCATTGTAGTTAGGTATGAATTCCTAACATCCATTTCATGTTCATTCGCTTTTGGTTTGAATTGGTTTGTTGAATTTTGCCAATTTTTGGTTTTGAAGTCAAAATTTATGAATATCCTACGATGGATGTTTGGACATGTTATTGGTGGTGTATCGAAGAGCCTATAGGGCTGGGTTGTCGCTTGGCATAAATCCCTAGCATCCATCGCTCGTTCGATCGCTTCCGGTTTGGATTTTCCCTCTTTGGGCTAGACAAAGTTTTGCCCAGCTGAACCAACCGGACATCTGGTTGAAAAATCCAGACATCTGATAGGGGCCTCTGGAAAAAAATTATATAATGAATGCAGAAAAAATAAATGGCAGAGCCAAAATTCAGACGTCTGGTTAAACCCAACCAAACGTCTGGGAGGCTTCTGGAATTAAAAAGAAAAAGGAGAAAATATATAAATATTTCTAAAACCCAAGGCCAGACATCTGGCCAAACCTACCAGACGTCTGGTACTGTTCAATTTTTGCCTATTTTTGAGTGGATTTCCAATTTTTATTGATTTTTGTTGATCCGGTTAGTTGTTGTCATTTATTATCGACTTTGATGACTTCTTTTCTGGATTTTTGGGTATATCCATTTGATGGATTTGATATCGATTTTCATGGTTTTAATTCACGTCGTCGAATATGGATTTTTGGTGATAGATTGTTTTTACAATCATTTCTATGATTTGTCACTTTAAAATACAAAGGTTTTTATACTAGTAGTAAATACGCAAACTCTTTCACAAAAATGATTTCAACATTTCTTTTAATACAAAGCTCGTTTTTAAAACCGTTTTCCAACCTATTAATATATACAAACCTTTACCTCATTCATATGAGAAATCTAATTAAACGGCTTAGCAAAACAAGTGGTATGAAATGCTTGCATTTACTTCGTCAGTTAAGTCTTGGACTTGTTCGATTGAAATCTCATGACAATCTTCGAGTGGAAATCTACAGTTTGTTCGTAAATATTTAAGTTAAGACAGTGGTTATGGGACATGAAGCTAAACTCATTTATTTACTAGCTTAGTGTAATTTACACTTCTTATTGATCAATGAAGATCATTTTGGATTTAGACTAGCGATGTGCGATGTCTCTTTATCCGCGTGGGGGACTATACCCCGTTCTGTAGAGCTTCGTCTCATTTTTATGAGCTAACGACCCATGGATTTTTAACCGTTTTATGGAATTAGGTTCATCGAGCGTATCACTGTACTACGTCGTTGTTCCAGCTTATTTGAGTTTCAGGTTCATTGGGCGTATCGCTGTTCTACATCGTTGTTCCGGCTTGTTTGAGTTTCACGTTCCTCAAGCGTATCGCTGTACTATGTTGTTGCACCGGCTCTATGGGTTAGCGACCCATGGGATAACATCTCGTTTGTGATACACGTGTTGGTGAGTTTTCATGCTCCTGTTTGTGATAGGCCTCCATGTTTGTGTTTTATGGATTTCTAATTATTGATTTTTGGAATTTGTCTTTCACCAATTTTTGCGATTTGCATTGATATGTTTTGTCAATATTTGAGGTTTGGTGAATAAGCTAAAGAATATGATATTCTTTTTGGATATTTGAGGAGATTTGAGATATTGTATGATTTTCATTGTTATCAGATATATATATATATATACTTGTCATAGTATGACATTATTGTTATCATATTTTTGTCATATCTCTTATCCTATCTCATCTTGTATGATATTTATAGCTAGACTTATCCGTTTATTATTTTTCTTCTTAAATAATACTCGGGTCAGATCGAGGTGTTTCAGGTACTTCCACTTGACTCCTTAGCAGGGACTAGCTTCTGATTTTTGGCTATCTACTTCAACTCAGTAGTTTTTGTTTTTATACATTCAAGATAGAGACTCCTTGATGTATACTTATTCTTTTGTCTAGTACTTGTACCTATTCTTTTGTGATGTAGTGGATCTTGTATGACCACTACTTTGATGTTCACTTCTATGTTTTATATTCATATCTGTTTCCGCCTTAGTGATATGAATATCTGTGACTGATTTTGTGTTATGATTATTTTTATTTGTTTTTGAAGGCCACATAGCCACTGTGTAGTAGCTTTGAGTTTGTATTTGATATGCCAGATTTCTTTTTGAAATGAAATGCATGACCTTCTATCTGGCATATCGGTACTCGCACAAATCAATTACACAGATGGTCGCTCCTCAACAGCCTTATTCTTCGTGCTAGTCGACGGCATTATCCCGTAGTGTTCTTGTCTAGTGTGAGTATAGAGGTTGGGCGTCACATGGGCTTTCTTCCATGGCGATGTGGCGGCGGCTAAGGCCGGTGGTGGCGGTGATGGGCATGGGTAGTTCGGCGTTGAGTTTGAATACGAAGCGGCTTGTGGTTGTTTGAATGTGGATTAAGGAGTTAATGATGTAATTAACATTAATTAATTTATTATTTAGTTAATTAATCGTCAATTTTTTCATTAAATCATAACAATTCCATTGGAGGTTGGATTCGCTGAGTTGCGTTGTACTCGTAGGATCATTAGCTTCGCGATGGAATTGGATTGGTGGGGTTTGGAGCTTGTAGATTTTGAAGCTAAAATTGAACGCTGTTCGATTTTAGGCAAAATCTGAACGCAAAAACGATAACTGGAATTTCGATGAGTTAAACTCACATTTTTGGTTAATCGGTATATTATATAGACGATAAAAATTATTTATTACCTTCTTGGATGTTAGTTTGATTGATTGTTTGGATTGGATTTCTGTTTTAGAAATTCATATAACTATATATTATTGTTTGTTCCAGCCTAGTAGTGGATGGCATAAATAACCACTTTGTTGCAGGGGAAAAAAAAGAAGTCGGAGTGTTATCGTAGCGAACAGGCCGCTACGGAACACTTAGAAAAATAAACGTACATATATATGATTTACATGGGACCTTTGTAGAGAGACCCAAAGGGGTTTCTCACCATATTTATTTATTACTGTTATCAGCTTCTCATTTATATTCTTTATTGCTTATATTGATGTTTAGTTAAAATAATTATGACGGTCTATTTGAATTACTTATGTGTCGTTATAGCGATTTTTCACTATATCGTCACTTATTGAATATCATCTCCCTAAACCCTTGTGTATTGAACCTGAGCTTGTATTTTCACAAAAGTAGATTTTTATAATTCATTAATCATTTTGATTAATGATATTTGAATTTAATCAATCATTCAAATTAATGATGTTTGAATGTAATTAATCCATTTAGTTAATGATATTCAAATTTAATTAATGATTTTAATTAATGGTGTTTTTAAAGTTAATCAACTAATTTAATAAAAGAGTTTAAAATATATCAACAGATTTAATAACAGTTTTTTAAATTAATTGATTTAATAAAAATGTTTTAAAGTTAATTAATTAATTTGACCAAAAGTGTTTAAAGATAATCGATTACTTTATTAAAAAGATTATAAAGTTGTATATAAGTTATCCTTTGTGGATAAATTAACATTATTTTAAATTTATAAAAGGTATTTAAATTGATTTATTATCTTTTGGGATAAGAAGTGTTGTTTAAATTTATAAAGGTTGGTTTATAAATGGAAAATATTTTAAAAGAATGTTTAAAAACAAAGCTAAGTGTAAATTGTTTGGGGTTTATAGTAAACAATGTTTTAATAACATTCTTTTTTAACCCTCGTTTTAATATACTTAGTATTATAATTTGCCCTTTTTAAAAGAATATTTCAAGGAGAGTTTTTAATGTATTTTACAAATATCTGAAAGTGAAAATAAAGCACAAGTGTAGATCAAATGCTATAAAGTTTTATTCATTTATTAGTGGAAAGCATATGCGATTTAACTCCCATACACAAGTCACTTTGTTATTTCCGATAGTTGATTTATCGATTATTGATTTTTATTCTGCTATATTATTGGTATTTCGTCACTCTAAGATGACGTGTTGCTTTATTTGAGCTTTGTTATCCTTTGTCGAAAATGACTAAAACCAAAGAGTGGGTAAGGAGGGCGCACCCTCCTAGTCATTGTTGTGCTTCATCATTCTAAGACGTTTTATCACTCATTTTGATCATTGTCATCCAATACCATGGAAAACTAAAACCAAAGAGCGAGTGGGAGCCAAGTCATGTGGGTTGTACCCGTTAGGTTCTATTCACGTTCATCTAGAGAAGTCGATAGCATGCATGCGCTGATGTGAGTATATTCGGATGCCTATGGATTTAACGGGGTCCAGCTTGGAAGTTCCTGGGAGTGTTGCGTGTTTGGCGTTGACTCTCAAGTGTATTTTATCTAGAGGCATACTTTCACTGTAGGGGGAGCACCCACCTAGTTATGTTGGATAAATTCATTTTCCTTGTTTCTTCCTTGAACCTTGGAATTGATCTTTTCATCTTTTGTGTTACGTCAATCCAATACGATTTGTACTCATATTGCTATCCTTTGGTGGAAATGACAAAAACTAAAGAGCGGGTAAGGGGCGCACCCTCCTAGTCATTTATTGAAAAATTTCCCTTTCCTTATTTAATTCAAATCTTTGAATTGTTTTCTTAATTGCATGGAGAAGTGCCTTGTGCTCTTCTCTATGTTCAACTATTTGTGATCATTATTTTAAGTCTGCAATTTGATATTGTTTATGCCCATTCATTCAGTATGAGATTTGTTCTTACTAGTACCCTACCCTTTTTTTTCGGATTGTTTTTATTATTTGTTTCCATTCTTTCTTGATTGGATTGTTGTTATGATTTTTTTTAGTTTCTTCATTTATGGATGTTATTCTTGTGAGGTAAAAACCCATTCCCCGTTAGCGGCGTGTTCTGATATAATATTTATATGTTCATCATACTACTTGAGTCTTCTTACGCTGGTTTTCCAGACCGACCCGAGTGTTATTTTATTATAATGCTTGGTCAGACCAAGTTTTCCTAGGTTGGCTTTAGTGATATGGAGCTATTGGAGAAGAGTCGGATGTTCACCAATCGTAGTGTTTTATTTCCACTATATCGTATGTTATACCTATCATGATTAAAACATGAGTTAAAAAGAAATTCCATCACAGTTTGAAAATTGAAAATCATTAAGACCAGTGTTGTATTCATTCGGTCATAACTTTTGACTATTTTAACCAATTTTAATGAATCTTCTTTCATTTGAAAGGTATTTTAATATGGAATAACTTTTTTATTCATTAATTTTTGGAATTTTTAAATCTATTGATGTTAAAGTTGGTTTGAATAAATAAAATTTTTGCACTGTGTATTTATTTTAGAATTATAATGCCTAAGTATTTTGGCCATAACTTTTAAACAGTTTATTTGATTTCGATGATCTTGCAGTTTCTTAAAATATAATAAGACATGGAACAACCTTTTTTTAAGAGTTTTGTAAAATTTTGAAGTTTTCTAATCTAAAAACGTAGATATTTAAAGTGGGCTTGCGCTTTTCTAGTAATTCCAGATTTTTATACCTTTAGAAAAAGCTCTATATCTCATGTTATACTCTACGTTTTGTTAATCCAAAAGTTGCTTCAGAAAGCCTGTGCGCTATGCAATAATTCTACTTTTGAAACCCTCATTTAGTTTTGTGATTTTGACCTTTAAAATCTTGTCAAAAAGCAGCCTAAAAAAAGTTGTTATATTTCTTATATATAAAATGGATGCATACTTATTCTATTTTTTACTATGTGCGACTAATGTTTAAATTTGAGTAAGAATAGGTGTTCAAGAGGACTATTTGGACTGATTAGCGATGTTCGCTCGCTTTTGCTTGCATGATAACAAGATAGCTCGCTTTAAGATGAAAAAAGGTACGTTTTTACTCTATATCGTTATATATATATATCTGTGTGTGTGTGTCTATACATACACACACACACACGCACACATATGAGTGATTATATTGTTTTTTCGTGTTTTGGGATGCCCCATGGTTGGGATGTATATATACTGTTGTTATTGTGTTATGATTTTTTAAAAATGCTCACTGTACAAAGGAGACTCTGCCGAAATTTTTTGAAAATTCTGACCTTAGACATTTTCCACAAAATTTATCGTATACGGAAAAAATAGAAAGTCATTGAATGATCCTATTTAAAGTAATAGCATATGCTAAGATAAGTCAGAGAGGGCTAATTAGAGGATTGAGTAAGATTAAGCATGATTAAAGCTTGTTGAATACGAAGAAATTCAGGACATGAGTTATATATGACGTCTCCCTATAAGAAATTACGAGAATGCAATTTTCCTAAGGAGGGAGGTCTGAAATAACAGTGCTTTCTATGCCGTAATAGTAAATAAATCTAATAAAAATAAAAATATTTGAATTCAATTTCGATAGCTATTATTTTTGAACATAAGTTTTTATTTAATTGAAATCTATTCAATAAATGATTTGTTTAATAAATTGAATTAGTTAATTAATTCATTTTGGATTATATATTGAAATTCAAATAAAATGTTTTAGTAAATACAAAATAATTTTTGAAGATCAGATAATTTATATATAGATGAAACAGATGAAAAATAAATTTATTTTACATCAATACAACGAAAAATTAAATAAAAATAAAAAGTATTGAATTGAATGGAATTGTGCAGTTATCATATTATATTTTATAGAATGAAGTGTAAATCAATTTAAATTAAATTGAAATGGATTAACAAACAAAAAATGAGTTATTTAAAAGAAAATAAAAATAAACAAATAAACAAATGGGCAAAGTAAAATTAAAAACTAAAGCCCAAAAGTCAAACCATGGCCCATTCAAGCTAACCACCAATTTCTAAAACAATAACCCACATTCTTCATTATTTTACCACATCCCTAAATCATATTTCATGGAAAAAGGAAAAAAAAGAGGAGAATCACAGAAAAAACAAATGGATATGCGATAAGGAAGAGCCATAATGGTGGCTGACATTATGGGGTATATCGTCGCACGTTGGCGCGGCGAGTGATAGGCAATGGCGCTTGAGGCTGGCGACGCCAGCATAGGGAAGTTGCAATATGGATTCTAGCATGGGGAATTTGTGACATGAATGGTTTGCGGCGATGGAAAGAGCTTGCTTGGTTAAGCTTGCATGCAATGTGGTGAATGACTGAAGTTGGAACAGCGAGGTAGTTGAATTTTAGAGCTGGTGGCAGCGTAGTCTAAGCACATTCATGAAGTAATGGGTTAAGGTGAGTTATTCAATTTAACTCACATAGCCATCTCTAGAATTACTATTTCCTTTTTGCATGCCCTTGTTTTATTGATTGTGTGATGAGTCTTGGTTGTGAAAGTTTGAATTGGGTTAATACAGTTGCATGCTAGTTTTAATTATTATTGTGATGAATTTAAATTGAATTTTCATTGAAAATATGCTGTTTTAAGTATAATTTCATCACATATGAATGATTCTTATATTCTTGTAAAGAACTAAAATAGAATATTACAAGAGTTTTCAATTTTGAACTTAGATTTGTTAGTTCATCCTTATTTATGGCGGGGAGATTATTGATGTGCGGTGTTGCCTGCTCATTTGTATGCCCCCAAGTGGTCGAGCAGCTTGTTGTCCAAACATTTGTTCCTATATGTATAAATTGGGGAACTTTTTGTATTGATTTTGTTGCATGCATAGGGCGTTTGTTGCATGATATAAGGTGAGCTCGCTCCGTCGGAGGGAGTGGCAACATCATCTATGCCTAATTACATCGTGGTTGAGTGCTATATCGGAGGGAGTGGGCAATGCCTTTTGTGCCTAACCAGACTAGACATAGGTGCGTTCAGTTTCTGTCCTAAATGAAATTGGATCGGACAAGGACCGAACGAGATTTATGCTCGTACAAATTTTGTTATCCTAAATAAAATCAGACGGACACAGACAGATGTTTTTCGATCACGGACTCGAACGGACACTGACGAACATTACCATTCACATCACATTTTATGTTTTTTAATAGAGTTTCTATCAATTATATTATTTTTATCATTATGTACTGAAGTATAAGCATTTTATGAATCTTTACTCAATCAACCAACCAAATAGTTGTCATAAATATTTTGAAGAACATAGTGGATATACTGAATTATAAGAAATTTGGACGAATTCGAACGAATATGGGTCAGATGAGATTTTTGCTCATATGAATTTCGATATTCTAATTCATGTCCTAAATGAAAATCGAACAGACTTGGATGGACATTTTTTTGCCACAGACTCAAACAGACATCGGATACTCGTACAAAATTAATAGCCTTATCTGTGCCTAACCCCATTATGGTAGGGTCGCTCTATCGGCGGAGCAGGTAAATTCTAGATACCCTAGCCCCATTGAGGTGAGGCTACTCCAACTTTGCAGAGCGAGCAACACTGTAACAATCCATCCTTCGTAATATCTTAAAATCAACGTCGAATGAAAACGTCTGACTTTCGAATCCATAAATGATAGTTTGCTAGGGTAAAATTAAAATAGAACATTATACCAAGGCATAATGATGAAATCTCATGGCAGAATGATAATATATAATATATTGAATATACACGAACAAAATAGGATGAATAATATATAAGAGACTGTACCGGGGAAAGTAATTGATAAATAAATATCAATACAGAAAGTCAGAAATGAATATCTGATACAATAAGTCCTATATATAACTAACATATGTCATATACTACTATAATATAATTATATATCCAAAGTATCAACTTAGCCTCCAAATGCTTCAGCCATCTTGAAAGTGTATCCCTAAAAGAACCTAACTCGTAAACTACTTAATTGAGTACCCGACAGTTGTCATGACATAAACAGACTAAGACAAAATGCGGTCAAGCATAAAGCCTTGTGTGAGGAGAACTATCTTAAAATACTATATACCAAAACTATATACATATATAAAATAGAAAGGTACCAAGGCACATCCGGTCCTCCCCACAAACGTGGCTCAGGAGTAATTCAGATAGCCTATAAACAAGTAAAGTAAACTCATTTCAAAGGTAGGAAATTATACCATAACCTGCTTTTCTCATGTGATCAACAAGTCAACATAACTAATATAATGTGATTGATGCGTAACAATATACCATGATAAGGTAACATGATATACAAATGCAGGGATAATATAAATATCATGATATAAGCCTATCCTAGAATACATAATAATAATATCAACTAATTACTATACTATGCATCATCTATAACATAATGATACATGTCAAATAGAGAATATAAATTGATACCCATCATTGCTGATGGGTGGAGTCTATGATGGAGTGATTTGATGGTCCTTATATAGAGTCCCAAATAATTAGAGTCAGTACCGAACTGTATTATAGACATTAATTACAATCCAACAATTTCCGTCGAGGGTCCAAAGTAGATAGAGTCGGTCCAAATTGTACCATAGACCCCAGGTCACATCCAACATGGTCGAATTTGTGTAGATCTCACCAAGTCATTCATCGAGAATAGGTAATATATGACCTACTCTATATATCTGAAACCTATGTGGATCTCACTGTGTCCCTCATCGAGCATAGGTGATATCTAACCCACTAGTAGATGATCGTCGTCATCTCCCTCTTCCTAGTCATCATGTATTTTTTAACAAATTCGCATAACTTCTCTACAAAAGAGAATGACAGGCGTGTCCCATATAATATGCTATCGGGGCCATAAAAGAGCACCGATGCCATATAGATATATATACATTAAATATAACATCACGTAATCAATTACGCCTGTCACAAATAACTACCACTATATCATCATCGTCTATCTATATGTATGGTCACTAGTAAAAGAACAATAATATGTATGGCCGCTAATATAAGACCAATACTAGGTACAGTCACAAACATAAGACTAATACCACTCATCAAAATATATCTACTCTAAGGCCAAAACCAAGAGTTACAGACTCACTTCGTTTAACCGTACACACTTGTTGGACGTGATCGTGCAACCAATCACCGTACTGATATCGCGTCTGACCATTCCTTGATCACTATAGATCACATAAGCATCACTTATACTAGCATCCGAATCTTGAGCTTTGCCTTGTATTCCACTTTCCCAAGTAGCCCAAAGTCTTCTCGAAGTTGTGTCGAAGTCTGAAGTCGAACCGCATCCGAAACCGGGGGAAAATCCCCATCTTTTTGCTCCCTACTTGGGCTTATTACCCAAGCCTACACCCCACCGGTTCACTAGTGGTATAGCCATTGGTGGACAGGTGGTAGCCTACATTAGGCAGTAAGCCTGGGCAGGTACCTCCCATGCCACTCCAACCATCGATTCACGTGTCTTTTCCTCCATCGCTTCACCCGATGAGCCACCTAGCTACTCTAGCCTGCTTCCACCACATTGGACCTCTTCCAGAGTCTATTGGTTGATATTTTGGAAGTGGTTCCTTATTTATTCGAAAATTGATTTCGATACGAATCCGACTTTTTTCATGTAGAGTTTCCCGAGGTGATTCTTTTGACCTAGCCTCCCCTAATATGCCAAAACGAACATAACAAGCCTACTTGTCTTATGTGATGCCTACACATGTGTCGATGCACCTACTTCTGCACGCCTATGCACATACACAGAAACAAACACATTTCAGTTCACAAATCACGTTTCAATCTCCACCGGAGCGATTTCTCGACCCGGTGTTCTCTCATGCAACTTAGCACACATGATAGTCGATATGCTACATGAGATGCTAGCAACATGCTCATACACAAATATTGATATTCTTACACACAAACACACCCACATAGATATATATATATATATATATATATATATATATTCATACAAATATACAACCATTATCAACAATCTAAACCATTCAACAATTCTAATTACAATACATGAATTGTATTGATTATTATATAACTTCAAATAAATTTATATGCATACATATCCATATACACATATTTAAATAAGTATTTCTATTATTACTTAGATCAAATCTTACTTTTATTTGCCAAATCTTTTCAATAAAAGTCCAATCTTGTTTTCTACTATTTTGTAAAATCATTCCATTATTTTATAAAATATAATACTAGCTTATTAATCATTTTAAGCCTTTATAACACTTAATTTCTTACTCAAAATTAGGTATTCACCTCATAATTATTTTACAAAACTTTATAACCATTTTATAAAATTATTCCTTTATACTATTTTACAAAGTCTCATACTTTAATAAAATATCTCTTTTGTACTATTTTATAGAATATCTCATGCTATTTTATAAAATTTCTCATTTATACTATTTTATAAAATATACATTTTCACTATTTCATAAAATCTCATACTATCTTATAAAATATTTTATTTACACTATTTTGAAAAATATCTCATATATACTATTTTATAAAATATCTCAAACTATTTTACAAAATACCATTTACACCATTTTATAAAATCTCATACTATTTTATAAAATATTTCATTTATGCTATTTTATAAAATATCTCATACTATTTTATAAAATATATCATTTACTTATAAAATTAGTTCTTTACTTACATGATATTTATAAGTACTAGTTAAGTTTCATTAAACCTCTAATCACTTTATTACTAAGTGCATAGTACAAAACTATATTTAATTAGCTTACTAACTTTTCCAAAATAAATTCAAATGGCTTAATTATTACTTACTAATGATGGGCACATAATCATATCAACCTAATTAGCCTCTAATCAATTACAATATCATGCAAAATCGTTTAATTAGCCCCAGATAAATTTCATAGCTTGCTAACTTCTTCAAAAATAATAATTAAGGTCTCTAATAAATAATGTGTTTGTATAATCATGTTTATAACATAAGCATAAGCTTAATCAAACCATATCATTCTTTGAACCACTTCATAATACTCCATAAACATATATAAACAAACTAATGAAGTATAACAAGTAAATAAGGTAAGAGAATCATTCCACTCACCTTCTTCTTCAACAAATCAAGCTTTAAAGTAGCAAATACCAACTTTTGCTCTCTTGAAATTTGAGATCTCAATCCATACTTTGATTCAAGCCAAAGTATTAAAGCGTTTTGTGAGGAATTGGATGAGAAGGATTGTAGTGATTTTATCAGGATTTGTAGAATTTTATTTGGGCTTGGATTAGTGGATTTAGGGCAAGGGATTAAGGAGAGATTAAGGAATGAGTATGAGAGTGTCTAGGAAATGGATATGAAATATTACGTTGAATGAAGTATGAGTAAAGAGGTAGCCAACTTATAGGCAAGCTAATGAGCCTTAGACCAAATTCATTTCATTCATAAGAAAACATCGTTCACTCTAAAAACTAATCAACTTCTAACATAACCAAGTTTATGCTCATTCTTCTCATACTAAAATTGCGATCTCAACAGCAGGTGTCTCAAGTTTCAATTCATCCATCTTCAAAAGTCGAGTATAATGGGTGTTTCGTTAATTAA
This sequence comes from Allium fistulosum, assembly GCA_030737815.1. Lineage (NCBI taxonomy): Eukaryota > Viridiplantae > Streptophyta > Magnoliopsida > Asparagales > Amaryllidaceae > Allium > Allium fistulosum. Next base: position 961,057,764 of record CM060903.1, on the reverse strand, counting down.
CGATTAAATATTTAAATTAATCATTTAAATATCTAGTCATTAAAATTATGGGTTGTTACAAACACTATTGATGTAAGAATCGAGACTACAACATGGGTAATCACACCCATCTTTGAATCAGTGTACTATTCTTGGGATAATGGGCAGCATCATGAATGAAGTAATCGGGGCTACTACATGAGTGGTCACGCCATCAATTTGTTGGTGCCCCATTCTTATCTTGGGAGAATGAGCAATACACTGGGGATGCATGAATCAAGACCGCTCTTGGGTGGTCGTGCCATATATGTGTCGATGCTACTGGGAAAGGGTCTCTCTTGGGCGGCGTTGACCTTCAGGTGCAGTCTTGACCATGAGCACTAAACTCTCATGGTTTTCACAATCGTTGCACGGTAGAATATTGAAGGAATTTATTTTATTTAATGTAAGAGTTATAAGTGTTGGTTGTCGTATAAGTTTGGATTACAAAAATATTTTAAAATTGCCTCATATCCTTGGCCTAGAAGAATTTACACATAATAAGCCCAGAGATATTTTGGATTCCAAATTCAAGGGATGTTAGGGCCATTGGGATGAGTGAGGTGGTATGCTCCATTGGTTAAGATGACACCGATCATATATGCCCCTTCCAGTTTGCTCCCAAAGCTTTATTCGTCGGGTTCTTTGTATTGGTGAAGACTCGTCGCAAAAATAGGTCGTCGACTATGAAGTTCCTTTATTTGACTATGGCATTGTAATGTATTACAACCTTACTTTGTAAGATTCTATTTGAAGCTTTTCTTCCATTCTCCTCTCGTCCAGAGAATTGAGACTTAATGCAATAGTTCTTCATTCTGATCAACATCGTGAGTGAGGCACCAGGGCAAGGGGATATCTACTTCTATGGGAAACATTGCTTTGTATCATAGGCTAAAGAAAAAGGCGAATGTCTCATTGATATTTGGGGAGAGGTCCTATATGACCAGAGGATGAGTGGGGGATCACTAACCTGGTTCTCTTTAGCATTGGTTAAGTGCTTCTATAAAGTTGATTTGAATGTTTTGTTGGTAGCCTCTACATAATCATTTGCTTGAGTGTGGGTGACAAATGCGAAGCACTTCTCAATCCCATTCCTTTCAAAGGCCGGAGGATCTGACCACTTTCAAACTGGGGTCATTGTTGGCAATGATTTTCTTTAGGAGACCAAAGCGGTAGATGATGTTTTTGATAATGAAGTTGAGGACCTTGAGCATAGTGACCCAAGTAAGGGGCTTTGGCTCGATCCATTTGGTGACGTAATCTATGGAGACTATTCCATGATTGGCCTCCCTTCTCATTCAAAATTTTCTCGATCAGGTCAATCCCCACGTACTGAAAGACCACAGGAGAGGTCATTGGAGTCAATAAGTTAGGGGAAGCTCCCGATATTTTAGTGAACCATTGAGAGCAATCACACTTCTTGACATAATCCATTGAGTCTTTGATCATGATCAGCCAGTAATACCACTACCAGGGAACCTTTTTGGCAAGGCTTTGCCCCTAGCATAATCTCCACAGAATCCCCCATTTAATTCTTTAAGGACTTGTTTTGTTCATCTTGAGTGATGGAACGTTGGAGCGGGGTGGAGTAACCCCTACGGTACAGCTTGTCATCTAAGACTGTGTAGCTGGGTGCTCAATAGAGAACTTTCCTAGCTTCCTTTCATTCATTGGGTAACTCCCCGCTCACCAAATATTTAAAGATTGGGTTCGCTTAACTATCTTTCTTCTCAACAATGATTTTCCATGGTAGTTGTCTTCCCATTCATAGCACGGGGCACTCCGAATTTCCAATAGGACCCAAGGATTGATCTTCTATGAATTACTTTCCGTCTTGGCCAGGCGGTTGGCCTTTGTATTCTTCACTTTAGGTATCACTCTAGCTTAAGTCGAAGAAGGTGTTAATAAGTTTATTTGCTACCATAATGTATAGGGCCAAAATTTTGCCCTTTACTTGAAACGCTCACTGATTTGATTGACGACCAGCAAGGACACATTGTATACTTCGATCATTTAAATTTTGAGTTCCTTTTCCATCTGAAGACCGGCCAGGATAGCTTCGTACTTGGCCTCAATATTGGTTTCCATGATGTCCAATCGAACAGCAAAGCAAATGTCTTATTCATCTAGGGTGACAAGGACATCCCCCGTCCCTTTTTCATGGATGTCCCAACAACATACAATCGCCATGAGCGTTTATTGGTGGATACGTCTTCGTCACCGCTATTCGAGCTAGAGCATTTCACGATGAAAGCGGCCAAATTATGGTCGCTGATAGAAGTGTAGGGATGGAAGGTGGTGTGATATTGGCTATATTCTAATACCCACTTCACGAGCCAACCTACTATGTCAGGTCAACTCAATACTTAGTTCAAGGGTTAATTGGTAAGGAATTTGCCAGGATGCGGTTGGAAATATGGTTGGAGTTTTCCAAAAGCCATGGGGTAGGCAATATGATAGATTCTCCATCTTAGAGCATCTTGTTTCCGGGCCCGATAACCTTTTGATGATTAGGGCTGTCAATGGATACCCGAAAAATCCGAAATTCGTCCGCGTCCGCATCTGAAAAGCGGATAAATACTGATATCCGTGAAAACGGATGCGGATGCCGATATGAAGACATCCGCATTCGAAAATTATTCATCCGATATTTTTTCAGATTGTAGTTTAAATTATGCGTATTTTAGTATAGTGGACGATATTTATTTATGATTTTATTAAGTTAGAAGTTTATATTATATGCATTAAATGTATATTAACTACTCAAAACTATTTATTATCAGTATATTTGTTTATTTTTAACACTTTTATAATCAATAAGATTGAAAAAAGTTTATGTTAAACTAAAATTTTCCATATATATTTCTTGATTTATCGATCGTTGGCGGATAGGATAATTATCCGATATCCGTCCGTATCCGCTGTTGCAGATATCCGATATCCGAAAATGATTTCGGATGCAGATGCGAATATGGCACTATCTGCATTTGAAAGTAACCATTGATAGGCCTGGCTGATGTGATAAATTACCCGTTGGATATGCTTGTCGTCCCATATCAGGGAAACGCAGATCATGTGGTTAGTAGCTATAAGGTAGAGGTAGAGATCTTCACCATCTACAAGCTTGGATAGGACATGCGGTGTTGCTAGATGATGCTTCGGTACTTCAAATGCTTTGGTGCATTCATTAGTCCATGTAAAGTGTTTCCCCTTTTTATTATATCAAAGAAGGGGATGCATATGTTCATAGCTTAAGATATAAAGCTGCTGAGTGTGGTGACGATCTATTTCTTGCCGGCCATGAATTTTGTCGAGGTTGGCCTCGATTCATTTGGCACTTACCAATTATCATAAGAATTTCCAAAGCGGATAGTGAAAGATCATGCTTAGGATTTAGCTTCATGGTATATTTGTAGAAGATGCCAAAAGTTGATAAGGTTCTATATACTTGTCCCCACCTTCTTATATTTTACTAGTATATTGTAGACATGAACTTTCGTTGACCTCTCGATTATCCCTGTGAATATTTTGTTCACGAGCCTTTGATAGGTTGCCCCATGTTTTGAAACGGATGACATCACTTTGTAACAATATAGTCTCATGTTGGTTATGAATGAAGTACGTTCTTAGTTAGGACCATACATGGAAATTTGATTATACTAGGGATATGCATCCATGAATGTCAACAATTCTGTCCGTTGGTTGCATCTACGAGTTGGTAAATGCGCGCCAGGGGGAAGTAATCTTTTAGGCATGCTTTACTGAGGTTTGAGAAATTTATGCATGTTCTCCAAGTCCTGTTAGGCTTCCAGACTAGTACTGGGTTAGCCACCCATATTGGATACCGATAACCCATTGTTGAGAATATTTTATACTTCTTCTTTTAATGTTTATACCTCTCAAAGTTAAGCGGTCTTTTCTTTCCATAGACAATGTGAGCTCTAATGTTAATGTTAAGGGCATGGCATATGAAGGGAGGATCTATGTCGGTCATATTAGCATGCCTTAAGCGAACATGGCTGTGCTCTGAAAGAGTTAATGGTATGCCATAAGGGTAATTATGTAATTTGTTACATATATCTAACTCTGTAGTCGATCTTGTTCATAATAAAGGTGTTTGATTTCTATTATATTATGATATAATTAATTAAGTAATTGATTTAAAGTATATTAGTAAGAAAATCCTTTAATAAAATATCTGTGATTGTAGTTGCAAATAGTTACAATCATGAGTAATTAATCACAAAATAAAGTAACATTTGGTTTAAATATTCCTGGTCAAGATGTTTCAAGAAATGATATCGATATACCTGTTGAGACCATAGTACATTACGCTCTCCAAATATTGGGAAATCCATTGCTCATGGATGCTGGGGGCACCAAGGGGTAACTCTATACTCGTAAGTTCTTGAATAACTATGGAATGATTTGTCCAAAAGTTTCTTATTGGTGGATAACAACTAGGTTAAATAGGGAATCTCAATGTTAAGATGCTATACAGTCCCCTCGACTTGAGAATAACGTGGAAGTTCAATGTTAATACTCTACTTTGATTATTGTAAGTCATGGTATGGGATCCATTAAGAGATTATAGTTGATTCGGAATTAAAGCATTAGAAGTGAAGCACCATTCAAAAGAGAATCCGTCTCCTCGGTTATATGAGATTAGTATCATGGTCAACTATAGTCAACTCAATGCCAAAATCTCTGGGGAAAGTAGAACGGTTAATAATAAATGTTATTATTGAACCAAGGACTTTTTATGGACTGATCAATTTGAATGTGGATAATATTGTAGTTTGACCAATACCTGACTCCTTTCATCCTAGTGTGATATAGTGCCGACGAAGAGAAAATGTGTAAATTTATTATCACAATTGGTACCACTTACGATAATACAAAATATGATTTCACCGAAAAGATTTATAAGTGATGAATTCAGCCAAACTATCCTACCACTAACTAAGATGACATTTGTGTTGGAACCGGGCGGTCTGTAGTGGGTAAATTGGGTGAATTTAAAAAAATCCTATCCGTATCATAGTGGGCCTATAAAATCTAATGAATTTTACTAAATCCAATTCAATTAATTTAAATAAAATTGAATTTTATTTGATATTCTTTGTTTGCTTAATTAACGCATATCAATTGATTAATATTTGTACAAATTAGAGTATATTAGTACCCTTGTGTATATGATGTGCATGTGCAATATAGAAAAGCATATATATAATGCATATGCATATAGGTGTTGGGATTTACATCTATAACGTATACATTCACCATTTTTATGCACATTGGTTGCCTCAAAAAATTACTTAAATATACATATAAATATTTATATAATATTGAAACTTATATATATCAAAGAAAATAAACTTTAAAGTATTTATTAGATCATGACCAGTCAATAAAATTTTAATTCAAATTTTAATATCCAAAATATCTAATTTTGACTTGGTAAACTATCTTAAAATTCAAATTTAGATCTATTGAAATTATTTAAAATATCTTTTAATTAATTAATATGAATATATTCATATTTTAATAAATATATATAGTTATTGAAATAATAAAAAATTAAATACATAAACTATTTAAAATTACATAAAATAGTTAAATATGTGTTTTGCAACAAAATAAATATTAAAATAATTTATATATGTTTATTTTTTTAGGCCATACAATTTTTTTTCTTGAAATAAAATCTTAAATCGTTTGTTATAATTTTTAATAAATTTAATATTTACATATTTATATGTATAATACTATACACATTGTTTAAAATTATTAAAATATAAATATAATAATATTATATTAATATAGGTTCGACGAGAATAATCTTTTGAAATCCAAAATATATTTTATATATAATTGAATTTATAAACAAATTTAAATACATAATATATATAAAAATGTGTGTGTGATTTAAAATAGTAAATAGCCTTTTCTAATTAGCAAAATAAATTTTAATATTTAAAAAAATATTATATAAATTATATTTTACATGGCCAAACTGAAATATAGTTTTTTATTTTATACAAAGGTCTAAACATATTATCAATTTAGATAGATAGTTCAGTGTGATTTAAGAATAGATAATTATGTGGGACAACATATGCATATATAAAATCGTCATATAATATAACTACTACATGGTGTATATAATATAAAATGCAAAAAGGAGTTTATACACCAAAGAGGAAACCTCTAAATGCACATCGGTTAATGAGATCTCCTATATTCAACTTGAATTGATCAGTGGATGCCGATACGATTAAGTGTACCACCGAATTTACTTTAGTTTGATGTGATTAGGCTCTTGGATATTTTGACAGTGGGTGAGGTGAGTAGGTGATTTTGGCCAGGACATGAGAGGAGGACCCAAGTAGAAATAGTAAGGATATGGTTTTTGTGTAAATAAAAATGAGGAGAAGAGAAATTATCCTCCTTTTACTCTTTCTCCCTTTACCAATTCCAAGTCGAGATCTAGAATTCAAATCACCTCACTCCCTCCCTTTGTAGGTCGACCATGTCATAAGCTTACATGGGCCAATTAAACTACAAAACCATTTAGCCATTGATGTCATTTAGCTATTAACATTATTTAAATCGTATTTAATGTTTATTGATACCATATGTCAATACTTATATATGTAAGTTTTATATATGCACCTAATTAATTAATAATAGCACCGAGAAAATTACCAATATCACCAACTACATCAATTAAATAAGTAATTAATATTTCATAAGTATTAGTTAATTTAATTAATTTATAAATCAATTAAATCGTGCAATATTTCGGAGAATTCATTAATATATTTATGCGACTTGTAGGTGTAAATTTAGTCATCGATTAATATCGAGGAATTTGAATATTAATGTTCACATGTATCCTTAGCTAGTGGTCTTACAGTTTGGCTCAATTTATCGCTTATACATCTTTATCAGTAAAACCAATTTTACAATTTAAGCGGTACATTTTAGTAACGATTATTTACACACATTCTTTTCGTCAACACAATATCACTTTTAGATGTATGGAATATGGTTTCGGTCAAAATTCCAATATTATCTACATTCAACTTTGTTAATCCATAAAAAAATCCTTGATTTATTAATAACATTTATTATTAACCATATTACCCTGGCTAAAGACTTTGACTTTGAGTTGACTACCACTAATCGTGATACTAATCTCATATAACCGAGGAGTCGAATTCCCTATTGAATAGTGTTTCACTTCCAATGTTCCAACTAAGACCCAACTATAGTCCCTTTGATGTCTCCATACCATGATTTAACTATAATCAAAGTGGAGTATCTGCATGGAAGCTCAACAGTATTATCAAATTGAGAGAATTGTGTAATATCATCACTCAAAGATTTCTGTTTGACCTAGTCATTATTAATCAACTGGAAATTCCTGGGTGAGACATTTCATAGCTATCTAAGAACTATCAGTATGTAACCCTTTGGTGCCCCCAACAACCATGAGTAACATACTACCCAACGTTTAGGGAGCGTTACATACTCTGATATCAATGAATGTATTGATATCCTTTCTTGAAATATCTTGACCACAAATATTTAAAATAATATGTTATTTTATATTGTGATAATTTCTCGTGATTAAAACTCTTTGTAATTATTATTGCATAATATATCATTTAAGCATTGCTATTTAATATACTTAATTTAATTACTTGATTGATATATCATAGTATAACAAGTATATAATAGAAAAAACCTTTTATTTCAAACATGATTTTATTACAAAGTTAATAGTTGACAATAAATTTCAGAATTGCCTCTAGGTCATACCGCTAACTTTCTCAATCTTCCACTTGCACTTGGGGCCAATTATGGAATTTCAGTCTAACCCCTTCAACCAATTTGACCATAACCGATGAGCTTGCCCCTTCATGAATGGATTTGCCATGTTGTCCTTACTATTTTCTCTATTAATCGTCACTTCTCCATTGCTAACAAATTCTCTTATCAGGTGGAATTTCTGGAATATGTGCCTAGATTTCTTATAAGCTCTCGGTTCTTTCATGATCTACATATTAGCATTATTATCACGTAACAATGTTATGTGATTCTCAATATTTGGAATCACCCCTAACTCAACCATAAAATTATGCATCCAGACCACTTCTTTAGCTACGTCATTTAGGGGCAACATTTTGGTTAGAACTTTTCCTATCCACCATTCAATGTGGACACATAACCCGATATCGATTTTCTATCATCGGTGTCGCTTTAAAAGGTTGAATTTATATATCCCTTCATAAGAAGATCTTCATTTCAATATATAAGGAATAAGTCTTTAATATTTCTTAAATATTAAGAATACATTTCACTGCCATCCAATGTTTTTCTCCATGGTTTGACCGGTATCAGCTTACACATCCTAATACATAAGCCACATATGGTCTAATTCTTAGCATAGCTTACATAATAGATCCAATGGCAAAAGCATACGATATCATTTTCACACACTCTACCCATCAGTATGAGGAGTATCCTTCTTGGAAAGGATGATTTTAGATTGCATCAGAACATTTCTACAATTGGAGTTCTCCATACTAAACAATTTTAGTATAGCGTCTTGTATAAAGATTGGGATAATCCTAGCAACCTCTTGGATCTACCTCAATAGATCCTAATACTAAGTATACAGGTTGCTTCTTCCAAACCTTCATGAGGAAGTGCTTGGACAACCAAGCTTTGACTGATTGCAATAATCGAACATCATTGCCAATCAAGGGCAAATCATCAACATATAAGATAATAAACACAATAAAACTACCTCTTTATTTTCAATACACACATGCTTCCTCTATGTTCTGATAAAAATCAAACTATTTGATTACTTTATCAAAACACCTAGTCAAACTCCTTGAAGCTTGGTTAAGACCATATATTGATCTTAGCAACTTACAAGCCTTTCCTTTGCTCCCACTGACCTTATAACCCTTGGGCTATGACATGTAAACATTCTCTTCTGAATCACTTTTTAGAAATGCCATTTTCACATCCATTTGCCATATTTTGTAGTCATAGAACATCATGATAACAAGTAATATCTAGATGAATTTAAGCATGGCTATGGGTGAAAACATTTCATCATAGTCAATACCTTGAATCTAATGAAAACTTTAGGTAACTAGTTTCCCTTATAGGTCCCTACTTATCCATATGCATTTCATTTCTTCTTAAAGATCCAATTATAGCCGATGGATTTCATTCTATCAGGTAGATTGTCCAAAGTCCATAATTTGTTTGTGTACATGGAACCCATTTCAGATTTTATAGCTTCAAGCCATAGAGCGGAGCCTTTACTCTGCAGTGCTTGTCAGAATGTGAGGGGAGTGCCAACTTCTAAGACACAATCCTCTTTCTTACCGTCTACGAGAAATCCATAGTATGTCACTGGTTGCGAGATTCCCTACTAAAGCATCTAATAGGTTGCATGTTTTCATAAATTAGTGAATTTGATTTTTCTACCGATTCGGTTTCAGTGTTAGTTTCTTAGATATCATCTAAGTTTACCACTTCACTATTAATTTATTTTGATATAAATTCCTTTCCTAAAAGGACAACATGTCGAAAAATAATAGCCTTTTGTTCCTCTCTATTATGAAAAATATATCCTATATAATCTATGGGATATTATCAAACTTACATAATACTAATCTTGCCTCAAGTTTATTGAGGCCAACGTTTTTAATGTAGGCTACATAACCCCACACCTTTAAATATTTAAGGTGGGGTTTCTTCCCTTACCACATCTCCTATGGCGTATTAGGCACATATTTAGTAGGCATCAAATTCAATATATGCACCACAGATTCTAGGGCATACGCTCAACAAGAAAGAGGTAACTCAACCCCACTCATCATAGATCAAACCATATTTAATAGGGTTTGATTCCTTCTCCACAAAACTTCATTATGTTTTTGAATATAGGGTGGAGTGATCCAAGAGATAATCCTATTACCTTTTAAGTATTTTTGTCCAACATACTCACCTCCTCGATCGAACCAAATTTTTTAATTTATGGCTCGTTTGATTTTCAACTTTGTTTTTATAATCTTTAAATTTCTCACAGACATCAGATTTACTCTTCATAAGATATACATATCCCAATCTTGAGAAGTCATAAGTAAAAGTTAAAAAGTAAGTGGAATTATCCTTAGTCATCATAGGCATATGACCACATACATAGTATGTACAAGACCCAAGGGTTCATTAACTCTTTCGTTGCTCCCACTAAAAGGCAACTTGGTCATTCTCCCTTTAAGACATGGCTCACAAACATCTAATGATTCACACTCAAATGATGGTAGAAAACCTTTGTCTTTCAGTTTGTGCATGCACAGTTTATTTCCATGAAAAATATGTTCATAACATCAATATTACAATGAAAACTAAATCTAGTCTCAAACAATCTAGACACAGATATTATCCCACAAATAAAGTTCTTAACATAATAGTAATTATCCAAAATCCAATCAAAACCATTAGGCAAAACTAAATGATGGTCTTGAACTATAGTTACATCTATAATAGATCCACCAACAACTTGAAGGCTCATTTCTACTTTTATCACTTGTCGTCTACTCCTAAGTCCCTATAATGAATTACAATATGAGCTCCATATCGTATCCAAAACCCAAGAAACTTTATTTATTGGAAAATAGTTTTGAATCATAAACATACCTTCAGGAGCTAAAGAAACAGTTTTCATCTTCTTTTTAATGAACTTTAAACAGTCTAGGTAATTCCACTTCCAATGCCTCTTCTTATGACAATGGCGACAATCACCCTTATCGTTAATAGTGATACCTTTATATTCTTGTTTCCATACTTGCACTTCTTCGAACCTTTCAAAGAAAGTGCCTTTTCCTTCATAGCTAATACCGTGCCTCGATCCTTGAAGGAGCCTTCGACCAACCTCAACATATTGAGTAGCTCAACGAGGCTCACATTAAATTGGTTCATATTGTAATTCAATATGAATGGCTAAAACTATAGAGTCAATAAACCAAAGATCAAATCCGCTTGCAGTTCATTGCTTATTGTAACATTTAGCTCATATATTCTATCGATATAGGCTTTCATCATTACGATATAGTCCTCAACAATACTTCCCTTACTCATCTTCATACTCAACGATATCTTAGTAGTCTCGTACCTTGCCAAACAAGATTTCTTTCCAAACAAAGATATGGGGTTTTTGAAGACTTTATAGACATACATGTTTAATGTTATCTTTACAATTGCTTGTCTAAAGTAGACCACACACAAACGCTTGGGCTCTTTCACAATCAACCATCCAACTGTTATAAGCTTTTACTGTGACGCCCCACCTCTATACTCACACTAGCCAAGGACACTACGGGGTAATGCTGTCGACTAGCATGAAGAGTAAGGCTGTTGAGGAGTGACCATCTATGTAATTGCTTTGTGCGAGTACTGATATGTCAGATAATATGACTTGCATTTCATTTCAAGAGGAAATCCGACATATCAAATACAAACTCAAAGCTACTACACAGTGGCTATGTAGGCTTTGGAAACAAATATAGAAATAAGCATAACACAAATCAGTCACAGATATTCATATCACAAAGGCGGAAACAGATATGAATATAACACAAAGAAGTGTACATCAAAGTAGTGGTCATACAAGATCCACTACATCACAAAAGAATAGGTACAAGTGCTCAGCAAAAGAATATGTATACATCAAGGAGTCTCTATCTCGAATGTATAATAGCAAAAACTACTAAGCTAAAGTAGTTAGCCAAAAATCAGGTGATGGAGCCTGATAAGAAGTCAAGCAGAAGCACCTGAAATACCTCGGTCGGACCTGAGTATTATTTTAAGAAGAAAAATAATAAACGGATCAGTCTAGCTATAAATATCATATAAAATGAGATAGAATAAGAGATATGACAAAAACGTACGATAACAATTATACCATACTGTGACAAGTATACATAAGGTAACAACAAAAATCATACAATATCTCAAATATTCTCAAACACTAAAAAGAATGTCATATTCTTTAAATTATTCACCAAAACACAAATATTGACAAATCATATCAATGCCAATCGCATAAAAATCGGTGAAACACAAATTCTAGAAATCATCAACTAGAAATCCAGAAATCACAAAAAGGGGAAGGCTTATCACAAACGGGAGTATGAAAACTCACCAACACGTGTGTCACAAACGGGTCGCTATCCCATGGTCGCTAACCATAGAGCCGGTGCAACGGCGTAGTGCAATAACGGTACGCCCGAAGAACCTGAAACTCAAATGAGTTGGAACAACGATGTAGTGCAATAACGGAACGCCCGATGAACCTAAAACTCAAATATTTTGGAACAACGACGTAGTGCAATAACGGTACGCCCGATGAACCTAAAACTCAAATATTTCAGAACAACGATGTAGTGCAATAACGGTACGCCCGATGAACCTGAAACTCAAATAATTCGGAACAACGACATAGTGTAATAATGGTACGCCCGATGAACCGAACTCTATAAAGCCCGTAGGTCGCTAGCCTATAAAAATGAGACGAAGCTCCACAAAACTGGGTACAGTCCCCCACGTGGACAAAAGACATTGCATATCGCTAGTCTAAACCATAAAATGATCACCATTGATCAATGAGAAGTGTAAATTACACTAAGCTAGTAAATAAATGAGTTTAGCTTCATGTCCCATAACCACTAGCTTAACTTAAATATTTACGAACAGATTGTAGATTTCCACTCGAAAATTTTCACAAGATTTCAATCGAACAAGTCTAAGAATTAACCGACGAAGTAAATGCAAGCGTTTCATACCACTTGTTTTGCTAAGTCGTTTAATTGGATTTCTCGTACGAATGAGGTAAAAGTTTGTATATACTAATAGATTGGAAAACGGATTTAAAAACGAGTTTTGTATTAAAAAATGGTATTGAAATCATTTTTGTGAAAGCGTTTGAATATTTACTACAAGTATAAAAACCTTTGTATTCTTAAAAGTGACAAATCACAGAAAACGATTGTAGAAATAATCGATCAACCAAAAATTCACATACGACAATGTGAATTAAATCCATAAAAATCGATATCGAACCCATCAAATGGATATTCCCAAAAATCCAGAGAAAGAAATCATCAAAGTCGATAATAAGTGATAACAACTAACCGGATCTACAAAAATCGATTAAAATTGGAAATCCACTAAAAAAACAGCCAAAATAGGCAAAATGAACAGTTCCAAACGTCTAGGGTTTCATCCAGACGTCTGGATTTGGGTTTTGGAAATATTCCAGAAACCTGCCAGACGTTTGAACTCAAACCAGACATCTGAAAACTAACCAGACATCTGGTAGGTTTGGACCAGACGTCTGGTCTAAGTCTCTGCCGTTTTTTTTCATCTGCTGCCCAAACCAGACATCTGGTTGCCTGGTCTTGGCAACAATTTGCCTAGGCCATTATGGCCAAAACGATTCGAGAGCGATCGGATGAGCAACGACGACTAGGGATTTATGCCAAGCGACAACCCAGCCTTATAGGCTCTTCGATACTCCCCAAATATCATGTTCAAACATCCATAGTAGGATTTTCATAGAATTGGACTTAAAAACCAAAAAATGGAAAATTCACCGAATCAACTCAAATCAAAAGCAAATGAACATGAATAGATGTTAGGAATTCATACCTAACAACAATGAAAATTATAGACTTAGATGTGAGTTAAAGAACTCACCTTTAAACCCAAAAACAACGAATGAGAAGGTTTTAAAACAAAGGAAAGATTAACCACTCTTCAACTTCAACTCTATAAGCTCCAATCTATGATCATAGGCAAATATTTCCTAAGTTAGGTTATAGGAAATTTCTGAAATTGGAGAGAGATTGAGATGGAGAAGATGAAGAGGATGCTTACCTAAGCTTCTCCTTGATTTATAACTTGAATTTGAATTCCTAAGAGAAACTTGGGCTTAGGAATTTTAATTTCCTCTTCCCACCATTCTTTCTAGGGCTTGAAAGTGTTAGGAAATTGGAAATGAAATGAATGAAGAGTAGAGGGGTGGAGTGGGAGTTGTTATGTAGAGGAGTTGGGTTCACTTAGTGGGCTGAAACCCAAACCCAAGGCCCCAATTGAAAATATCAAAATTCTACTCAACTCCAAACATATCGATGTTTATACTCAAAAAAGTTGTAAAGGTCATTTTGGACTCAATGGAAGTGGTCTCAAGTCCCAATTCGACTGTTTACAAAAAGTAACATTTCAGACTTTAATCCGATTAACGGTGCTATATTTAAATAAAACATTTAAATATATAATCGTGAAATATGCGGGTTGTTACAGACTCCCCTACTTAAAGAAATTGCGTCCTTGCAATACTTAAGATGAAAATAAAAGGTAACAACCATACAAAGGCATAATAACACTAAAGAAGAAATTTTGAAATGAGAAGTTCACCTTAAGGAGCACGAGAGAGTAAGTCTGGGTGTGTTCGCTCGATGAATTCTCTGGATTCCTAAGAGCAATCCTTAGGATTTGAGGACCATCGAACTTTCACAAGCGGAACATCTTTATTTCGAAGGCGTTTAACCTCCGAAGTAATGATACGAATAGGATGTTGCTCATAAGTCAAATTTGGTGAAACTTCAATTTCTTCAATTACACCGGGCTCAAGAATAGAATCAGAATCCCTAAGGCATTTTCGTAGTTGAGAGACGTGGAATACGTCATGAATAGCAGAAAATTGAGCTGGTAATAAAAGGCGATAAGCCACGGAACCAATGCGTCCGGTGATGGGAAAATGGCCAATATATCGAGGTGCTAACTTTTCCGATCAACTGAAACGCACAACACCCTTCATAGGTGAAACACGAATGAACACCAAATCTCCGTAGAAAATTCTAAATTCCTTCTTCGAATATTGGCATAGGATTTTTGTCACTTTGAGCTTCTTTCATCCTATGACGAATAAGGTCAATCTTTTCTGTAGAATCACGAATAAAATCAAGACCTAAAACTAGCTTCTCATCGGCTTCAAGCCAACACGAAGGAGATCGGCATGGCCTTCCGTAGAGTGCCTCGAAAGGTGCCATACCCATACTAGATTGAAAGCTATTATTATAAGAAAACTCAACAAGAGATGAACATGAATCAGATTTACGATCTCGAATCTCACAAGTGGACAAAGTCTCGAGATCATTCTATCCGGATATCATCATGGAAACAACCGCTTGTTGCTTATGACTAAGGGCATCGACAACACAATCTCCCTTTCTGGGAATATAGAGAATATCAAGATCATAAGATGCAAGGAATTCAAGTCAACGTTATTGATGCAAATTAAGTTCCTTTTGAGAAAATAAATACTTCAAAGATTTATGATCGGTGTAGAGAACAAATTTCTCTCCCAAAAGATAATGACGCCAAATTCTAAGGGCGAAAACAATGGCCGTGAGCTCTAAATCATGAGTGGCATATCTAGTCTCGACATGCTTTAATTTCCTAGAAGCATAAGCGATAACACGTTCCCTTTGCATGAGAACGACATTCAAACCAATACTACAAGCATCAGTATAAACAATCATGTCTTGGTTCCCTTCGGGAATCTCAAGAGTAGAAGCATCAGAAAGGAGTTCTTTTAAATGATCCTCTTTCCCGAAAATCTAAGACATTCAAAATTATAATTAACTTTGTGTAATCATCTTTTTAGAAAAATTTACTTTTTACAAGTCAATTTATTGTGTCTGACTGTCTCATCATAGCGTTTAGGAGATTCCTATCGATAACGTTGATCAAGCGCATCGATCAAAATTCTTAAAGCACTCAATGGGCAAAACAACACAAAATCATCTTCTATATGATAAACATGTCTCTTAAATTTCTTTACAAATATTCTTTGCTCGTTTTAAGAACAAAATCCAATCATACTTATAAATATCTTATTAAAAAAAATTTCAAATTTTAAATTGTTGTTTTCATCCATAATCAATGAGTACAAGGATGGTCTCATCGAGATATTCGCAGAATACTCGATTCATAAGATGGACGAAATAAGCTGAACAAACCGAATGACATCACGAGTCACGCATAAGAATCATAACGAGTGCGGAATGCGGTAAATGGGATGCTACCCTCCGCAACTCGTAGCTGATGAAAACCGGTGGCAAGGTTAAGCTGAAAAGACCTTAGCACCACTCAATAGATCGCTTAGGTGGTAATCCTAAGACAAGCTCAAAAATACCAAAAAATTCACAAACTACTTGAATGAGAGAAATAACATTTTTCTCATCATGTGGGTTTAAAGAATAAAATGATGCCACCGAATTGGAATCGAAATCATTGAGAAAAATTAAAAACCTGCTTAACAGATTGAGAATGTCGAAGATGGATAGTCCTCACGGGACATAGGATATGGGCTTCATATTGATTAAGCCAATCCTTTCCCAAAAATCAATTTCGAAACCTAAGTAGCAATCGGATCGGAAAGCATAATCACATAAAATAAGAGAATGTTTCTTAAGCTTCCAGACAAGTTACAGAGTAGCTTCTTTTTTTTTTAATTCCAGGCTTGCTTACAGTTTAGACAAAGGATATTTAAGTTACAGGCTTTTAATTTTTAAAACCATCAACTCAGATCTAAGACCTAAATATATATATATATATACACACACAAGCTTTGAAATGTCTGTTTAGATTGGAAAGAGATTTTGGAGGCTGAAATGATATTATCTTATAATAATTATTTAATTTCACATATAATAATGTGTTATTAAGAAGATGGTTCGTATTGACGGATGGTACGCCGTCGTACGATCCGTTGTGAAGTTAAATAAGAAAATTTTATAAGCTTGTACAGATAGGATTTAATTACCAATTGGAAATGAATGCCGTTGTAAAATTTTACGGCCTAACTGTTAAGATGTTCCAAAACTGAATAGGTGTGTTGTTGAAGACTATTCAAACCCTTTGACACCTGGTCAGCGGAAACGGACACCATTCCGCTAAATAGTTAATTTAATTTTTGTGAATAGTATAAGCCATCTATCTGATGTTATCTGTGAAGTTGTTACTAGCAATGATAATCTCTGATCTGTTAATTGTGTTTGAGAATATAATATGAATCGATCTATGGAAGCTGATTGATTTGAATATCCGTGACTATGAATTAAGAATGGTGAATTGATAAGTACCGTTGAGACTGATAAGCCTTATTCTGTTTGGATTGATTTTGAAACTAGTTTTGTTTTAAAAATAAAAATTATTTTTAGAAATGTTTTAAAGATTGATAAATATTTTGAAATATCAAAAGAAATTATTTATTATTATTTTTGGAAATCTTTATAAAGGTATAAATTTTTATAAGTATGTATTATTTAAACTATTTCAAGTATAAAACTATTTTTGTAATAATTATTTAAAAAGTAAACTTTTATTAATTTAGCATTTAAGTATATTTTCTTTAATATAATCTATTAAATATAAGTGTTGTTTTAAAATAATATACTATAGAAAACTTTTATAAAAAGAGTATTTTTATTTAATAAACTTGAGAAATGTATTTGGAAATTTTAAAAGTATGATTTGGAAAGAAGTTGTTTTAAATATATATATATTTACCTAATTAAATAAGCTTTCTTAGTAATTTTAATCTGTTAAGATTTTAAATGTGAACAAGGCTTAATGGTTGCAACGGAAATACCTTGGTTGAATTGATTGATTGTTTTGATAGTTACACAACCGACTATCAAATCTAGACAAAAACTTAACTTTGGAAATATCTAGAGGAAACTCGGAAGTTATATGGTACGGTTATCGTTCGAGGTGCCATACCATACGTTTAAACCCGTTTGTTCTCTAGGACGATTTATAAGGAGATCCGTCCACTAACGGTTAGGAGGTGAACTCCGATCTTGTATTTCCTAAAGAACCGGGGTTGAGTTTATCGGAAAACAATGAACGTTGTTTCGAAGAGACCGGGATCAGATTTGAAATCCGAAAACCACTTCGATCCAACGAGTACATTTTCATGACGAAGACAAGAGCTTGGAGTCGAAGATGGAGCAGTGAAGTGCGAGGGCTACTCGCTACTAATCCTGAGGGTGATTCCAAAATGGATGTAGTAGGAATAGTGCCTTCGGTTTCGTTCGAACCCAGAACGGACTTGTATGGATGAATGCTTTCAGAACATCGTTAGGTGGACGGTGAGCATTCTAAGTGATATGTTCTAAAAAGGTAACGCTTAGCCTCGAGCCTCATCAACCGGGAATGACAGAAAATCAGGGGTTATGCAGCAAGGCTAAGTGTGTAGCACCCAAGTAGGGTAAGGTCATTCATGTCTAGATGTTCCTTTTTATTCGGATTAGTGGTGCGGTTGCTGATCCCAACCGTGGTGTGATCTTATTCGGGCTATCCAGTAAGGGGTAGTCCGGTCTTGTGTTGCAGGGGAACGGAGGGGTCCTCGGTACGCTGATCTAGACCAGGTACTGTGATAGGTGGTACCCCAGTGCCTAGTCATTCGTTGGAAATCCATTCTCCCTACGTGCCTTTTACGATTTTGATTGTATAACCCACTTTGTGGCTAGTATGCTGGAATATAATAATGTAACAATTTCAGCTATTTGAATAAGTATTTGTGTATAGACCCTATTATAATATCAGAGGATTTTATAAGAAATGTTTTAGCTATCGTAAGGTAAAAACCCGACATGTTTATTTGTGGCGAGGTCTTACGAGATGCTTTTGATTTCAAAGGATTTTCAAACTTTAATAAATCAAGTTGAATGTGTTTCTCACGCTGGTTTACCAGACTGACCCGGGCTTGGTGTTTTTCCTATATGCTCGGGTCAGACCGAGCATATTTCCAGGTTTAGCTGGAAGAGTGGAAGCTTCAGGAGAGGAGCTGGAATCAGGAGACATATTCACGTAGATGCTTATATTCCGTCTGTATTTGGTTGTCTAGTCATTGTTGTAAGGACATGATTGATATAAACTATCCGAGTTGTGTGGTTGTAACTCTGATGTAAAGTCTGTGTATATTATTAAAGCAACATTTTTTGGTTTCATGTATAGATTTATTTATATTATAGTTTATTCGATCCACTATGAGATTCTGATTTGTTCTCTTTTCTTCTATCTTCTCTCTATTTCTCCCTTCTTTCTTTCTTTCACTATCCATCTTTCCGCGCCATTTGACTGACAAGTGTAGTTTAAAGTCGGTTTAAATCGGTATGGAAAAATGGGTTGTGACATTTCTTCTATTCCCAAAATGTGTCGGGATAGTTAGATTTGTTTGTTTGAATGAATTGGTTGCTATGGTTGTTAGTATATGGTTGATAATGTATGCTTTGTTGATTGAAAATTAAAACCTTTATTTGGATTATTAAATTATCTTTGCTTTTAAATTTCGGGGACGAAATTCTTTTAAGGGGGGAGGAATGTGATATCCCGGAATTTCAAGCAATTTAAAATGTGATAATTTCCTTTATAAATTATTTAAAATTAGTAAAATTGTTATTTTCAAACAATAATAATAATGATTGTTTATATGTATACATAAGGCTTTAAATAGAATTATTATTTTCAAATTAAACTTGTGTATGTTTAAATATATATATATATATATATATATATATTGGTTAATTTTTAATTTGGATTTTAAATTGAATTTGAATTTGAATTTGAAATTCAAAGGATAGATATCTTAGGATAATTTGGTTTTAAAAATATATTATATGTAATTTTATTTAGAATATAATTTGTTTTATATTATTTTCTTTAAAGAATTTTATTTATATAAATTAAGAAAAGTATTTATTAATTAGGAAATTAAATACAAAAGCTTTATTTTAACATTTAAAAATAATAATAAAATGCATTTTTACAAGTGTTAGATTATAAAAGCTTGTTATAATATGTGTAAATTAATAAAGGATTGTAGATGACAAATGTTAACTAATGTAACAAGTGTCATTTCTTTTTATTTTCTTTTTCTTTAAATTTTAAATAAATCCTAATTTACACTATATAAACTCCTATCTACTTTCTTCATTTCTTTTTCCTATCTTCTCTTTTCAAAGCAAAGAAAACTCAAAACCATTTATCAAAAATCTATAACAAATACAAACCAGAAAGATCAAAAACCTGTAAACCTCTTATCTCAAACCTGGAAATTTATTCAATCAGCAAATCAACTATATTTCAATCTAATCGTCAGCAAACAAGCTTCAACCTATAATTTAAAGCAACAACAAAGGATTTCCAGTTCATAATTCAAGCAATTCAATTTTTCAAAGTTCAATCTATTTTCAAGCTCTCTGTATTTTAAAACTGGTGAGTAAACATTTTATATTAAAAGCTTAAGTAAACTAAATTTTGTGACATGTGAAGATCTGAGATGAATGATGCTTTGCTTGTGTATATATATAGTGATATCCTTGTGTGTATGAATGCACTTAAGTATGCATGTCTGATATATATATTTGTGTGAATCTCTGTTCATGTTACAGTGATTAAATTTGATAAAAATTTCAAATATTTTTATCTGCTCCCTGTTAGGCCTTGAGATTCAAACAAAATAAGTCAATCTAAACATAATCTAGGTGCTAAAATTTTGTTCAAGCATAATAGGTTTGAAAATCTGCTGGAATCAATATATTACAATAGAGATTTTAAAACATGATTAAAATCAAATGTTGAAATTTGCTGATTCAATTACATAACTTGAATTGACTTTGTAAAATATGATTTTTAAAAAGGAATTCATGAATTTTAGCATTATATCGAGTGGGCATTTTGGAGATGACCAAAAAGTGGTTTTTGAGCAATTTCTAGTGATCCAAGGATCTAGGGTGATCGGGATTTCGACTGGAGGTGGTAGGGAAGTGGTCGAGGCCAGGAAAAATGGTGGAAGTGTGGATAGTTTGTCGTGGCGTCGGCGATTGGGCGAAGTAGGGTTTCAAAATCCAAAATGGTCGAAGATCAGAAATTTCATTTCCGTGGCGTCTCTGGGTGATCGAGTTTCACCAGAGCTTGGGAGATGGTAGCATGGAGGCCAGTGGGGGTATGGCCGGAGTTTGGGAGGTCCTGGTGGTCGGCAACGTGGGTTCAGGGGAGTTACATGTGAGGGTTTTTGTTCTAGGATTGCTCGAGTTCCTCGATTTCGATCGTGGGTTTATGCAGTGTTTGGGTGGTCGGGATCTAATGTAGAGATGTTCGTCGATGAGTCGAGGGTGTCGTGGATGGTCGGAAGGGCCTGGGTCGTTGGTGCATGTGCACGGCGAAGTTTGTGTCTGTAGTTTGGGTTGTGGTTTGACTCGAAGGAAAGCTCGGGAATAAAGGCAGGAGGCTCGGGTTCATCTTCGAGTAATTCGCGAGTGTAAAAGCATGTTTTTGAGTTTTAAAATTTTTAACAAAGTTTTTATAAATATAAAAGGGAGAAGGTGATTTCTCAGGGCTTGACTCGGGAGGGACTCGGGTAGAACCCGAAGCAGGTTTTAAAACTGATTTTTTAAAAAGGTTTTTATAAAGCAAGTTTTGAATTTTATATTAAACCTAGTTTAAACTATTATAGGATAAATGTTTTTAAATTATTTGATTAAAAAAAGTTATATGTTTTGTTAACTTAAATTTGTTAAGATAAAATTATTCTTCTATTATTTTTAAAGACTTAATTTGGTAATTAAATTAAGTGTAAATTAAAGATAAAATGTATTTGAATAATGTTAATGATAAGTAAGTCATTAATAAAAAGATGTATCTTAAAGTTAACTAAGATATTGATAATTAATGACTAATTAATTAAATGAAGTAATTAAGAGTAATTAATTAGTTTTAATTAATTAATGATTAAGGATTAATTAATTTATAATTAAAGGTCATAATTAATTAATTAATTAAAGATTAATTAATTGATAATTAAGGAATAATTAATTTAGTAATTAAGATAAATTAATTTATAAATTGAGATTAATTAATGAGGTAATTAAAGAGTCATTAATTTATTTAATTAATAAATAATTAAGGATTATAAATTAATTAATTAGAGGTTAATTAATTTGTAATTAAGGGTTATTAATTTGGTAATTAGAGATTATTAATTAATGATTAGAGATTAATTAATTAAGCAACTAAGTTGTAATTAAGCATTAATTAATTAAGTAATTAGAGATTAATCAATTGGTAATTAAGGATTGATTAACTTGTAATTAAGAATTAATTAATTTGTAATTAAGTTTATTTAATTAATAATTAAGGTTTATTAATTAATAATTAAGGTTTATTAATTAATAATTAAGGATTAATTAATTAAGTAATCAAGGATTAATAAATTGATTTATAAGGTAGTTAAAGAATGATTAATTAATTAAATGGTTTGTAATTAAATTAATTAATGATTGATTAAGCAGGGTTAAGTGATTAATTCTTAAGTAATTAATTTAATTTAAGTTAATTAAATTAATTATAATATGGATTAATAATTCCTGTTTGTGGATGATTGTTTGAGTAGAATGTCTGGATTGATATCTATTGAATGATAATTTGTGATATTCTGTAATGTGATATTGGTTATATCAGTGATAATGTGATATTTATCTGTGATAAATGCTGTGTGAATTCAACGTGTTGAATTAAATTGTTTAACCTTAAACAACTTGCCCTTTAAGAAACGTTTGGATTTTGATGAGACTGGGATCGGATATCAAATTTGATTATCCGAAAACCACATCGATCCAAGTTAAACGATAGGTCGTGAAATCTCAAGTGAAGATCGAGATGGAGTTTTAGAGTGCAAGGGTTATTGTCGTTAACTCTGAGGGTGATTCCAAAATGAGTGTAACGAGATAATGCCTTCGGTTTCGTTCGAACCTGGAACGAACTTGTGAGGATGAATGCTATCAGACCATCGTCAATGAAGGACGACGAGCATTCCAAGATATGTTCTTTAAAGGTAATCGTAGCCTCAAGCCTCATCAACCGGGAATGGCTAAAATAGGGGAGGTGCAGCAAGGCTAAGTGGGTAACACCCAAGTAGGATAAGATTTTCCCCTGTCTAGAGTCCCTTTTATTCGGCTGTGTGGGCGGTTGCTGACTCCAACCGCGGGGTTGTCTTATTCAGACTATCCAGTAAGGGGTAGCTCCAGCTTTGTGTTGCAGGGGGTCAGGAGGGATCCTCGGTACGGTGATCTAGGCCACATACTATGACGGGCGGTACCCCAGTAGCCCTGCCATTGTATGGAATCCAATTTCCAATAAGTGATCTCGAAATTGATTGTATACCTATTTATGCTGGAATTTAAGAATGTAACAATTTCGGCTATGTGAATATTTATTTGGAAACCCTAGACACTATTATAATATAACCGGATTTCCTATCAATGTTTTGGTTATCGTAAGGGAAAAACTTGTCCGTGTTTATTTGCGGAGAGTCTTACGAGATACCTTTTATTTCAAAGGCTTTTCAAGTTAAACAACTTAACCGTTTACTCAAACCAGACCCATGTCTGACCCGGAGTTATTTTCTGTTTTCTTAACCTTGGGTACTCAAATTTTTACGAGTAGCCAAGGGATTCTGGTTAGCTTTGACGAATCTATAGAGGAGATTTGGAGTAGGAGGCTTCAGCGTATATAGATATTTGTGGTTCCGCTGTGTTAGTGTCTCTGAGTTGTATCTTGAGTTGTATTGATAGACATGCCTTTATAACTGTCTAATTTGTGATGTTAAAGCTATGTAACTCTGATAGATAATGTATATTATGTAATAACTATGTGATTAATATAATTTATTCATTCCGCTGTGAGAATCTGATATTGTTTAGTTCTTTCTTTCCTATCTTTTCTCTTTTCTATCCCTTTCTTTCTTAATAATGATGCGTCTTTCTGTGGGCTGAGAGACGGGTCGTTACAGTTGTACGAGTATCTACAGGACCTAAATTATCAACAGGCTCCCCAAAAACATTGAAAATTCATCCGAGAGTAGCTCCGCCGACTGGAACACTTAGAGCAACTCCTGTATCAATCACTTCCATTCCTCTTGTCAGACCATCTGGCATTTTCTCGACCCCAAACTGCCATTCTTTCTCCAAATTTTGCTTGAATGAATTGGTTGCTATCTCGACATCTCCATAAAGTAAACTGAGTGTTGCGGATCCACCAATCGGATTCGCAATTCTCAATGAAGTCATCAAGCCCATAACATTTAAAGAAAAAGTAACAACAAGTTCTTTTGATATAAAAGAATGAGATGCACCCGAATCAAAAGAAATTCGAATAGGAAGATCATGAAATAAAATAGTGCCATCAAGGACTGAAGGAGAAATACCTTGACCAAGAGAAGTGTTACTAGGGGCTTGCACAACCTTCAGCTTTCCCTCCCTCCTACTTTGAAGTTTGGGACACAAAGATAAAAGATGACCCAAACCTTTGCAATAGCGACAAGTAAGAGGTTTCGGACACTTATTTGCATAGTGGTCCTTAGAACTACAATTGTAGCATTGTCCACGACTAGAGGTAGGAGTCTTTGCTACCGAAGTTTCCTGCTTTCCTTTCTTGTTGGGATTAGGGCTTTTGATCTTAATATGCCTCTTCTTGTTGTTATTGAGGCTCTTTTTGGAACCTCTAACATCATTATCACTTCCTTTATCGGCCTCTTCAAGTCAAAGAGTGATATCTACAAGTTGATCGAAAGGAACTTCTAGTTTTAGAGGTAAAACCTTTTTGGGGTTCTTACTCAAAGCACATATAAACCTTTGATTCTTTACAAGATCCAAAAGTTGTTGGGCAGACATGAATATGCCATCCAGAGAAGGACTATTGGATTGACCAACGCTAGGACTGCTAGATCTAACCATCTCTTCTTCTTTAAGAAAGAAAGAAAGAAGAGGAAAAAGGTTATTCTCAGAATGAATATTAAACAAACTTGATTGATAAAACAAGGCCTCACAACAGAAAATAGGATAGAACGGGTCCTAAGACTCGAATTAAATCCTAAGGCACGATTCCTAAAAGAGACTTAGGACAATGATCCTTATTATAATATTCTATATTGTTCCGAAGTTTGGCTCTGATACCAAGCTGTGACGCCCCACCTCTATACTCACACTAGCCAAGGACACTACGGGGTAATAACGTTGACTAGCACGAAGAGTAAGGCTGTTGAGGAGCGACCATCTGTGTAATTGCTTTGTGCGAGTACCGATATGTCAGATAATATGACTTGCATTTCATTTCAAGAGGAAATCCGACATATCAAATACAAACTCAAAGCTACTACACAGTGGCTATGTGGGCTTCGGAAACAAATATAGAAATAAGCGTAACACAAATCAGTCACAGATATACATATCACAAAGGCGGAAACATATATGAATATAACACATAGAAGTGTACATCAAAGTATTGGTCATACAAGATCCACTACATCACAAAAGAATAGGTACAAGTGCTAAGCAAAAGAATACGTATACATCAAGGAGTCTCTATCTCGAAGGTATAATAACAAAAACTACTAAGCTAAAGTAGTTAGCCAAAACTTAGGTGACGAACCCTGATAAGAAGTCAAGCAGAAGCACCTGAAATACCTCGGTCTGACCCGAGTATAATTTTAAGAAGAAAAATAATAAACAGATCAGCCTAGCTATAAATATCATATAAAATGAGATAGGATAAGAGATATGACAAAAACGTATGATAACAATTATATCATACTATGACAAGTATACATAAGGTAACAACAAAAATCATACAATATCTCAAATATTCTCAAACACTAAAAAGAATGTCATATTCTTTAAATTATTCACCAAAACACAAATATTGACAAAACATATCAATGCTAATCGCATAAAAATCGGTGAAACACAAATTCTAGAAATCATCAACTAGAAATCCAGAAATCACAAAAAGGGGAAGGCCTATCACAAACGGGAGCATGAAAACTCACCAACACGTGTGTCACAAACGGGTCACTATCCCATGGTCGCTAACCATAGAGCCGGTGCAACGGCGTAGTGCAATAACGGTACGCCCGAAGAACCTGAAACTCAAATGAGTTGGAACAACGCCTAGTGCAATAACGGTACGCTCGATGAACCTAAAACTCAAATATTTTGGAACAACGACGTAGTGCAATAACGGTACGCCCGATGAACCTAAAACTCAAATATTTCAGAACAACGACGTAGTGCAATAACGGTACGCCCGATGAACCTAAAACTCAAATATTTCAGAACAACGACGTAGTGCAATAACGGTACGCCCGATGAACCGAACTCTATAAAGCCCGTAGGTCGCTAGCCTATAAAAATGAGATGAAGCTCCATAAAACTGGGTACAGTCCCCCACGTGGACAAAGAGACATCGCATATCGCTAGTCTAAACCATAAAATCATCACCATTGATCAATGAGAAGGGTAAATTACACTAAGCTAGTAAATAAATGAGTTAGCTTCATGTCCCATAACCACTAGCTTAACTTAAATATTTACGAACAGATTGTAGATTTCCACTCGAAAATTCTCACAAGATTTCAATCGAACAAGTCTAATAATTAACTGACGAAATAAACGTAAGCGTTTCATACCACTTGTTTTGCTAAGTCATTTAATTGGATTTCTCGTACGAATGAGATAAAGGTTTGTATATACTAATAGATTGGAAAACGGATTTAAAAACGAGTTTTGTATTAAAAAATGGTATTGAAATCATCTTTGTGAAAGCGTTTGAATATTTACTACTAGTATAGAAACCTTTGTATTCTTAAAAGTGACAAATCATAGAAAACGATTGTAGAAACAATCGATCAACCAAAAATTCACATACGACAATGTGAATTAAATCCATAAAAATCGATATCGAATCCATCAAATGGATATTCCCAAAAATCCAAAGAAAGAAGTCATCAAAGTCGATAATAAGTGATAACAACTAACCGAATCAACAAAAATCGATTAAAATTGGAAATCCACTAAAAAAACAGCCAAAATAGGCAAAATAAACAGTTCCAGACGTCTAGGGGTTCATCCAGACGTTTGGATTTGGGTTCTGGAAATATTTCAGAAACCTGCCAGACGTCTGAACTCAAACCAGATGTTTGAAAACTAACCAGACGTCTGGTAGGTTTGGACCAGACGTCTGGTCCAAGTCTTTGCCGTTTTTTTTTCATCTGCTGCCCAAACCAGACGTCTGGACTTTCAAACCAGACATCTGGTTGCCTGGTCTGGGCAACAATTTGCCTAGGCCATGATGGCCAAAATGATTCGGGAGCGATCAGACGAGCAACGACGACTAGGCATTTATGCCAAGCGACAACCCAGCCTTATAGGCTCTTCGATACACCTCAAATATCATGTCCAAACATCCATAGTAGGATTTTCGTAGAATTGGACTTAAAAACCAAAAATTGGAAAATTCACCAAATCAACTCAAATAAAAACAAATGAACATGAATAGATGTTATGAATTCATACATAACAACAATGAAAGTTATAGACTTAGATGTGAGTTAAAGAACTCACCTTTGAACCCAAAAACAACGAATGAGAAGCTTTTAAAACAAAGGAAATATCAACCACTCTTCAACTTCAACTCTAGAAGCTCCAATCTTTGATCATAGGCAAATATTTCCTAAGTTAGGTTATAGGAAATTTCTGAAATTGGAGAGAGATTGAGATGGAGAAGATGAAGAGGATGCTTACCTAAGCTTCTCCTTGATTTATAACTTGAATTTGAATTCTTAAGAGAAACTAAGGCTTAGGAATTTTAATTTCCTCTTCCCACCATTTTTTCTAGGGCTTGAAAGTGTTAGGAAATTGGAAATGAAATGAATGAAGAGTAGAAGGGTGGAGTGGGAGTTATTATGTAGAGGAGTTGGGTTCTCTTAGTGGGCTGAAACCCAAACCCAAAGCCCCAATTGAAAATATCAAAATTCTACTCAACTCCAAACATATCGATGTTTATACTCAAAAAAGTTATAAACGCCATTTTGGACTCAATGGAAGTGGTCCCGATTCCCAATTCGACTGTTTACAAAAAGTAACATTTCGGACTTTAATCTGATTAACGATGCTATATTTAAATAAAACATTTAAATATATAATCGTGAAATATGCGGGTTGTTACATTTACTGTCTCGAATTCTGCATTTTTGGTGAGTTTTTCTCTTAAAGGTTAAGTAATTGTAGATCATAAACATTAGTAAGTTCTATTTTAATCGCTCTTAACCAATCATTGTATTTAGTTCTAATAAGTTTATCATTGTTAGAAATTAACCTTAGGTTGGTCATTATGTTGCAAATTTAATTTACGTTGATTAGAACAATAATATAGTGGATGTTCTTATAATATTATAAAGGTAAAATATATTCATTTCGTTATTCTAATAATACCCCACTAAATTTTTATATTTCTCAGAATCCTAAGAGAAATATAGAAATCTTTCAATTTCTCTAGTGAGTGTTAGGACTCACTTACCTTGCAATTCTAACCTTGAGTTTGCTTAACAAATAATAGGCCCGACAGCGATGGATAACTCCTTATCAGTTGTATCATACAACTCCTAACTATGGTCTTTGTCCTAATCTCAGTCTTGACCTTGTGTTTTCTCAATAAATCAAATGAGATTATTCACTCATACATACCATTTCATGACAGTCTAAGTATAATAAATAGTAACACCCCGCGAAGTTAACCAAAACTATAATAAAATAAATTGAATTAATAATAAATAGAGTAAAACAAGAATTTTTGCAAACATTCGAATTTGGCTACGGAACTTGCACTACTACGTCCATGGCGATTTTTTTGGATAATTTTCATATATAATGTTTTGAAATCTAAGCTAATATAAAAAAGTTATAATAGTTTAAAGTTTGAAAATAATTAAATAAAATTAATTGAGAAATAAAATGTTAAAACTAATTACTGTTAATTAAATAGTGGTTGACACCCTGGTGTAGTCGGTCGACATGTAGCGGTCGATCGTCCAAGACCCAGTGGTCGATTGGTCGGCATTCTATGGCTAGGGTTTGCTCAGGCTAAACATCCTAGATTTGATAGGGTTTGATCGAACAGTTCTTATTGTTTTCTACATCTATAAATAAGACATTAAACCTAATCCTAATTCAGTAACAGTAAAAAATACGTCCAAATTATGTCTCTATGAAATCTAAAATATATTTCTCTTCAAATCAAAGTTTCTTCAAAATCCAACAATAATTAAATTAGAGAAATTAAAGTAGAGATTGAATTAAAACGAATCAAGCGAAGATCTACAACAATCATAGGAGATTCCAAATGGATTACGGGGAATAGCTTTTGTTTGATGTGAGTGGATTCATGATTAGTAAGATGATTTACATGTAACTGATTTTGTTGTACCCAATTTTAATCTAAAATTGCTTTAAATTCAACTGCAAACATTGTTTATTTAGAATGGGAATCTAACAGTGATTAAAACCTTTATGAATATAATCCCTTTCTTTAATCTAGATCTGGTTAATATAAATCTATTAATTAATAATTGATTTAAATTGAATAACCCCATTGACGCTAAACCTAGATTAAATTGATTTACTTTAATTGAATATATCGTATATGAATTTTGAATGATTATGAATTGTAAATATAAATTTTTTGGTTTTATGTAATTAGGGTTAGTGTATACCAAACTGGAATTAAATGTTACTATAATTAGGTTGGGGACGACGATGATTAACAATAAGAAAATCCATAATTAGAAACATAGCAAACAACCGACCGATCGATGAGTTCACTAGAATCGATCGACCACAAGCAGTCAACTGCTCCAATGACCAGTGGTTGATCGGTTTGTTGAATATGCGAGTATATGATTTTTGTTTAATGATAATAAACTTATATATGTATATATTCATTTAAATATATTTGTTAATGTACTATTTTATTTTTCACGTAATTAAATAAATATTTGCTGAATAAAATAAATAACATAGAATTTAAATTCAAACGGATATTTTATTCAACCAAATATTTATTACAATTTTGAATTGTACAAATTTGAGCTCTCAATATATATATACAATTTGCAATTACAATACGTTTTAATTTACATAACTGTACTCACTACATATTGCTCGTTCACTCGTATTTATCTTCAACTCCATTCCAGATTGAATCCAGCATCTGAGCTATCTGCAAATATATACACTGACGCAGTAAAACTGAAAATGAAATATTTTTGCGGTGTAAAATAAAATGATTTTTGAAAATATTATGTGCCTCAATTATTTGGGTTGTTCGTCATCATTTAATTCATCATACACGAATAGCTTGTGACATGCACAGTGTATCACTGTAAATGCCACAAGGCCGTGCACACCGATATACACTTGATAAAGTTACAGGGACATGAGAGCACAAGGTCAAACCCAATCAAAAGCCAGGTTCAACTCAAGTGAAATAAATATTATGTCATGACACGAGCACAAGGTCAAACCCGAGCTTTAAGCTGGATTCAACTCAGATGCAATACAAAACTATGGGTCAAATACATACAACACAGTCTCGACCAAAATTCAGATGTACACTTGAACCCAAACTGGTCAGAGAAACAAGTAATCAAGTCAAGCAAATGCAGACTACATAAGAATCAATATACAATGAATCAAGCTAACAGACTCGAGCCAGCATATCGAGCATACAAGTCCAATGCAGACAATGTCAACAAGACCACATACAAGTAGCATGATCAGACCAGTGAGCAGTGCACATGTATACCAGAACAGGCAGCAAATAAAACAAACAGTTTTCACATGTGACAACAATACAATGCAAAGCAAGAAGACTCAAAGTCATATGCAATGAATAGAGGCAATACTTAAGTACACATGAACTACATGACTCGTGCTAGCATATCATAACAAGCTCCAGATGGTACACAAGGTGTGCACATGTCAACCAGAATAATGAACAAACAAACCCAATGCAACTTCAAACAAAAACAGCAATGTAAGCAAGTGCAACCTCTACATGAAGTATACAAGCAAATGAAAAATCTGATGTCCAGAGGCCAGATAAACAAGTACATATTCAAGTACATCGAACCACACAGCAGTGACAACCAGACTCAAGTGAATCTGGCATGCAAATACAACACGAATGTATAGACTTAATGAAACAACACTGCAACACTACAGATGCAAGTAAAGACCAGTCAACAACAGCCTCAACAATGAATATACAGTGAACAGTGAAGTGAAACAAGACCGGACAATATGCAGTAAACAACATGTACAGTGATACGTATGAAACTACAGGCATGAACACACATGTCGAACAAGAAAAAGTCAGAGACCAGAGAACCAAGCTACTGGACATTGTGTTTCAAACAAAGTGAAAATATCATTACAAAAATCAAAGCAGTAGTTTATCATAAACAAAGTCCAGAAATCAAAATATTTTCAAATGGCCGAAGTCAACCACGAACACAATCAAAGTCAAATTCCAACAAGCTACAGAGTTCGAGTTTCAAACCCAAACCAAGTCAAAGACAACTATGCCGAAGTCATTAGAAATTCACGGAACCAAAAATGCCAGCAAAATCAAAACCGTGATAGCCAAGGAAATCAACCAAGTAAGAATCAAAGGCGTGGGAATCAAGTAACATAAAAATATACAAAGTGACAAAGTCAGAGAAATCATCAACATCCAAGCAACATCGAACGACCAGAGATAAATTAATTGACGAATTCAAATGAGTATATTTGAACGAAAATATAGGAACTAAAATCCTACATAAACCATTCATCATCGGCTTTCAGAAACCATCGAGTTCAATCAAACTAACGAGTAAAGCATAAGGCATAAATTACATACCGAAGTAAAAATCGAACTCGATCAAATTGGAGTAGACGAAAGAAAATCAGAGCTAGAGGGTCGACCGTCGAATCAAAACAAAGAAGTATCCACTGTAGTCGATCAACATTCAAGCGGCACCTTAAATTTTTAGAAAGCCCTAATTTTCGTGGAACGAACGACAAAGAAAGACAACCATTTTTATGCAAACGAAAGAGATAAAGGCCGAATAAATAAAAAGGGAACTGTTTTATGATTTAATTCTATTGGGTCGGCATCCTAGTTTTTATTTTGGGCTTAAGATTTCAAATTAGGGTTTTTATTGTTTTAAATTGCTTTTTGTAATTTACTTTTAAACGTTGTAATTTCTAGTCGTGTGACTAGGGGACGAACTACGGTGGTGTAGTTCGAGAATTCGCAACTCAGTGGCTGAGTTGTGGCAGAGTTTTGAGCGTAGAGTTAGGTTAGTCGATAGCAGGTGTCGCGAGTTTACATGTGTAAGCGTCTGACTACTTAATTTCTAGTAGAAGCCTTGGGAGCAGCACGTAGGCAGGGTTTTGCCGAAGCTGGGTAAATCTGTGTGTTATATTTTCTACATTTACTATTCTGCTATTATATGTGCTACTATTATTCTACTGTGATCTGTGTTGAAATTATTTTATATACTTCCACAATAAATTTTTATAATTAATAGTATCACCCTATTCACCCCTCTCTAGGGTGAAATCGATCCTACACGGTTATCATTTTCTATACGCGGCCTGAACCAAGACCTAAGGCCCAAATTATGAGTAAAATAGTAGTATATATATGTTATATATATTGATGTTAAAAATAGTAAGGAAGTCGGTTCTTTATGTTGGCGATGCTAGGACGTATGGTATGGGATTAGTGATATTTATCCAGCAGAGTCGATATTCAACAGGGGCGATTCTATCATAAATTGCACTCATAGGAGGTTCCACGGTGGACATGCAATACTTATTATAATGCCTACAGCCAAGCTTCAATGGGAGTTACTTGGTATTCTTGGTGACGTGACATGATGATGTGTTGTTGATGGATACCGACACGATGCGATAAGAAGTGTTATGTTACCATTGAGAGGTGGACACAGATGCAATGATGATGGGACACCTTAGCAAGTTGGCATTGCAGGCTCCCCCTTAATGCATGACTAGGATACAAATTGTTGTAATATAGGAAATGTAGTCCCATGGTGGAAATTGTAGGGAAACTTATGTTGAAGTAGTTACGCTAGTCTAGTGTGGGAAATGAAGTCTCATGGTGGAAATTGTAGGATAATCCTATGTTGGGCAAGTTCCATTAGCTATTAGGGATCATTAGTTGTTTGGAGGTTCGATGAGTTATTAGACCCTAAGTATAAGCCTTTGCAAGTTATAGTGTGGGTGTGTTTAAAACTTTACCCCTTAGATAAATGTAGCAAGTAATTCACGGACATAAGTAGAACACCCTAGGCCACGTAGAGTATTAATGAAGTCAATTGCATATGATCAGCATGTACTAATGATGTAGTCATTCACTAGACTTTTGTTTGACTAACTCCTTTCCTTTCTTTTTCCTACACTATAGGATGATAGGACAATAATTGATTTAGCATGATACGTGGAGAAAGGAGCTAAGCGTTGGAGTTCCACTATTCTTAGCTGTTCCTCATATAGCTATTTGTTGTAATAAATATCTATAAAACTTATATTGTACTTTGGAAACAATATATATGAATTAAGTATTTTGGAGATTGTTTTATGAAATGTCCATTTTCAATATTTATATTTTGTTGCCTTTCGCTGTGATATCTGAAAGTGTTTAGAATGTCTTAGATTTTATATGCATATTCTTAGGCTTTGTAATGTTTAAAACCCAGTAGCTTGTACTTCTTTGCACCGACGCGAGTCTGAAAGTCACCTTTGGCTTTGGATTGGTTTATCGGGAGATGCGGGTTGTCACATGCATGTACCTTAAGTTTGCTCAACAAATGCAAGCATGTATCTTACCTCGTCTGATTAATATAATAATAGTACTACACATAACAACCATAACTTTATAATTCTCAAAAAATAATGCATATGTAAGTAATGTGTTAATATATAAATGGTAAAGGATAGCTTATATATTCAGGATTTATGATCTTTAATATATATACATTGAGTGATATCGATTTAAGAAATACCATTTTTCTTATGAAACACCCTCGTGAATCAAGTATCAACACATATGAAATCTAAGTATATGTACGATATGTATATACTTCATAAATCTATTTTGGGTTTATTTTAGCTCCACTTACATTATTTTATGTATATATATAATTATATAAGTTTAATTCGTTTAAAGCTATTATACTTCAATTAACTTATATATATATATTATTAACTAAGTGATATTTAATTAATTATTTAGCTTTTTATTAATTAAATCTTATTTAGTTAATTTATTTTATATAAATTTTTTGAAATTTTATATTATCCACCTTAAACTATTTAAGATAAATTATCAACATAACATTTATAGTTTATCGATGTATATAAATCAATATATATGTATACATTTTGATTAATTAACTTTTAATTAATTTCTATCTAATAAATTAATTAATTTAATTAAAAAATTTAATTTAATTTTTAAATAATTTGAGTGTCAGGCTAGGTCTAGAGTGGGGAGGGAGGATAAAAGTGTGGTTGGTACAAGGTGATTTATTCTACCAAACAGATGTCAAATACAAGTTAACTGATAGAACGTTGATTTATTCTATTAAACAGATGTCATTGAGTTTCATATTCAATTGGTTTTTACTTAAGGATAGTCAACAAAGAAATCCCTTGGATTAAAATCTTCTTTCAAAAGAAAGTTGCTTCTTGAAACAAAACCGATCTTTAAAAAAAGGTGGCCTAAACTTCTAAAACTTTATTTAATAATTAAATAACATTTAAACTTTTTATTTAAAAATAGTTAAACCTTTAATTAATGATTAAACAATAGTTAACTATTAAATAAATAATTAAACCCTAATTAATCTTTGATTAATTATTAAATAATAATTTAAATCTTTAATTAAGAATAAATATTAATTAATCTTAATTAATTAATTAAATATTCCTTAATTAAAACTTAAATAATAAATTAAACCTTCATTTAAAATAATTAAATCATAATTAAGTTTTAATTATTTCTTAACTTAAATTTAACTTGACTAGAAATAAATTAATAATATTAAACCCTTTTAAAATAAACAATTAGTTAATAATTAACCTTTAAAAATTAATTAAGATAATAATTAATCCCTAAATAATTAATTAAATAATAATTAACTTTTACATGTTTAACTAATTATAATTAACTTACTTAATTAATACTTAATTACTAATTACTTAATTTAATTACTAATTACTTAATTTAATTACTAATTAACTTCTAATTTTTCTTAATTAATAAATGAATAAATTAAATTTTAAACTCATACTTAATTAAAATATAATTAACCATTATACTTAATTAAAATTTTGAAAATGATTTCAAAATCAATTATGTGAAAAACACCTTTGTTTAAAATGTTGATTTTTCTCGAACTGCATTCATAGTGACTATCTCTACGAATGCAGTAACTTAAGGTTAATTTCTAATTTACTATCTTTCAAACTCCTTTACTTTAACTTTGTTCCATTTCAAACATAAGAAAAAGATTTGGAAAACAAAAAAAACTTTGAACTTTAGTTTTTTATAACAATATAAATCATCATTTTTCCAAGGAATTTCAACCCTTATTTAACATAACAATGTTAACAAGTGCACATACAACATCGTATTCAAAGTTCGCATACAACATCCTACTCAAAGTTCATAATTTCCAAACAATACTAAAGTTAGACTTTAATTCAGGTCTAATTTCCTTCTCATGTAAACAACGTCTATAAACACCCAAACATATATTAATCTAACATAATTCAACATATCATACAAACAATTTATTCAATACATATCAAAGGTTAAAACTTTTTAATTTAAAAACAAAATTTGCTCACCAAAACCATCTAGACTTCAACTAGAACTAGAATAGAACCTATATCCATGATATATGCTTTGAAAAATGAAGATTTGGTGGTCTTAAGGCCTTAAGTGGGTTCGGCCAAGGTATGGTGCACACGGCCTAAGGGTGGTGGTGCTCGGCCTTGAAAGGTGGAGGGACTTTGGATTATCATCAAATTCACAAAACCAAGCCCTAAAATGGTCATCTTCCAACTGATTTTTGACAACTTACTCATGGAATTTAGAAAAGTTTCCAATGGGGAAGTTCTTGAAAATTCTTCTCTATAATTTCAAAAATGAATCACTTAATTTGGATCATTTTTGAGGGAGATATGATCAAAAGAAGAAGAGGTGTTTTTGGAATTGAAAATCCGGGTTCGAAAATACTCTGAAATGAATTGAGATTTGGACATGGATAAGCTCAAAATTTGAAGAAGTGGTACACATGAATCTGTAGCCATTGGAATTTGTTACGGTTTGAAAAAAAGAAATCCTCCATTTGGATAAGATACGAGAAAGATATGGTAGAAGGAAAAATGGTGAGATTGAAGAAGTGAAAGGGGTATCTATAAGCAAGAGAACAAAGTAAATTACTAAAATAGCCATGTTCTTTACCCTCCACATCCACTTGCCACAACACCACCCTTGTCCCCCCTTACCATGCTTGGTCGACATGCATTTAAACACTTGTACTTAATGTTTATAAATGTTTCCTAAGGTATCTTTATAATTTATTTTAATTTTTAACATCACATCTTACTTTACATACTTAAGTATGTATATACATAAACAAATACACACACACACACAAACACACACACACACACACACACACATATCCTAAGTAATTTGTATTTTTATTTGTATTTGTATGTGTATGTTTATACAAAACAGTTTACAACCTTCCTGATAACTTTTAGCCGATGAAAAGTCGAAAATTCGGAAAACAAATTCCAGTCACATTTTCAATTTTTCTTCGAACAATATAATTTTTAAACACATTTGAAAAACTATTTCACTATCATTATTTGTTATTTTAATTATAAAAATCATTATTTGAATATTTAAAATTAATTAAATATTCTCAAATCAAAATAGTGAAATTCCGTGTCGTTGCATAATATATATAGTGAATTAAATTTTTTGTCTATAATAAATTATTATAAAATAATTATATGATAAAATTTCAATTTTTATATTTTTAGAAAATGTGGAAACACGTTTTAGGGTTTAGAAAAAATGTCTGGAATTTTCTCAATTAAAATAATATTTATAATTAAATAATTGATAACATGCTGAAATTAAATTAGTTTTAAAAAATATAGAGTTAAGTTGAAAAAATCCGAAACTTTTTTCAAAGGCACCTGGCATGATGAATTAATTTTAAAAAATTTTAAAATTGAATTTTAGAAAAATGGATTATTTTATATGGATTTATTGAATTGGATAATCATTAAATATTAATAATAATATACATATGAATGATAAAAAATTATTTTCAGCACTCATAATTCATAACAAATATAAACAAGTGTTTGAAAAAATTTAGATCTAAATTATACATTAAATATGAAAACATATGTTTTAATTCAAATTGTATGTGAATATCAAATCATACATTAATTAAATATATATGTATAAACATATTTAATTTTAAACTAAAATTTATTTTAATATTTAGCATCATATTACAAACATAAATCATAAACTAGATCTTCAAATTTTATACACATATCCAGTCTCCATTGTGGCAACAATAATACATACAAAAATTTCACCTAACTAATGAAATAACAATAATCTGATTATATACATACGTCTACATGATTAAAAAAATCTAAAAACATAATAATATGATCAACATATAATTAAACATTACCAAGAACATATGCCTTAAATTCCACGTTGAAATAATGAACTCTTTCTCTAAAATTCCTTGATCCATTAGATTGCTAGTCTAAAATCAGCAACCTTTCACTATTAAATAGCTTCTTGTTTTAACTTGAATTGAATTTGAGATTTTGAGATAAATTTAGAGAAAAGTTGCAGCCGTGAAAGAAGAAGGTCCTGGCGGCTCAAAAGAATGAATTATAATATGATTAGGGTTTTGAGATTAGTATTTATAATGGTAGGATGAGAGAGAAAACTATGTAAGTTTCTCACTAGATCATAGTCACACATCTTCAATCCCTAATCCTATGTTGTAGCCACCTCTAACCCTAGCCAAACCAGCCGCATTTTCCTCTAATTAACATGAGTTTTGAGCCCAGTTAACCCAATTTAAATATATACAATTATATTTAACTTATTTTGTTATCGATATCTCATATCGATCAATATATTCATAACTATTATGGATATATGCAACAATTTTATTTCTCAAATCATATTTAAATTTAATAATGAATATTTCATAAATATTAATTAATTTGTAACAATTATAAACTAATTAAATCATTTGGCCTAAAGAGAATTAACCATTTTGGTTGTGTAACTCTTGGGTGTAAATTTGGTCAGCGGTTAACATCGAACTATTCAAATGTTAACGTTCACACGTCACTTAGCTGGCGATGTGACATTATGGCCATAGTTATCACTTTCTCAGCTTCGGTAAAATCCAAGTTCACTTTATTGAGCATTATCCAGTTGTAACAATTATTTACACCAATTCTCATTGTCAAAACTATATCACTTTGGACTTATTGAATTTGGTAATGGTCAAAATTCCAACATCATCCACGTTCAACTCTATAGTACAAACACAAAGTCCTTGGTTCAATAATAACAATTAT
Source organism: Allium fistulosum (assembly GCA_030737815.1). Classification (NCBI taxonomy): domain Eukaryota; kingdom Viridiplantae; phylum Streptophyta; class Magnoliopsida; order Asparagales; family Amaryllidaceae; genus Allium; species Allium fistulosum. The sequence continues at coordinate 961,019,035 of CM060903.1, read as the reverse complement.
TTTTAACCGAACTACTCTTCCCAGAGATTCTGACTTGGAGTTGACTTGAGCTGACTGTGATACTAACCCCATATAACCGAGGAGACGAATCCTCACTTGAATAGTGATTCACTTCCAATACTTCCACTCGACCAAACTATAGTCACCTTATATACACTGTGCCATGATTTGACTATAATCAAAGTGTAGATTTCATATTGAAGATTCATAGTATTCTCAAGTCAAAAGAACTATGTAAATTATTCACATCAATATATTCTGTTTGACCTTAGTTATATTGACCAACAAAAAACTATCAAATAAGTCATTCCATAATTATCCAATAACTATTAGTATGTAACCCCTAGGTTCCCCCAGCAATCATAAGTAATACACTGCCTAACATTTGGAGAGCATTACATACTCCGGTTTCAATGGATACATCAATATCCAGTCTCGATACATCTTGATGAGGAACATTTGAAATGATGTGTTTTGTTACATTGTGATCCAATACTCATGATTACAACTATTTGTAATTACTATTACAAACGCATCATTTATGAATTTTTTGTTAAATATATTTTAATTAGACATTTAATTATTTATAACAAATATATAACAAAAAGAAGAAACACCATTATTTCGAATGAGAATTGATTTCAGAGATAATTAATTTATAATAAATTATAGTATTGAGCCTAGGGCATACCCCAACTCTATCAATCTCTCACTTGCACTTGGGGTCAATATGGAATCTCAATCCCTCCCTTCAATCGATTTCTAGAGAACTGACCGAGTTAGGCCTTTAATGAATGGATCTGCTATGTTGTACCAGGTATCTATCCTTTAAATCACAACTTCTTTCTTCTCAACGAATTCTCTAATAAGACGGAATTTTCGAAGATTGTGTCATGATTCTTGTGTGCTCTTGGTTCCTTTGCGATCTACATCGTCGCATTATTGTCACAAAACAATGCTATAGGATTCTCGGTATCAGGAATCACTCCGAGCTCACTCAAAAACTTGGTGCATCCAAACTGCCTCTTTTGGTGCTTCATTGAGGTTGATGTGCTCAACCTCCATCGTGGAATCGGCAACTGTTTATTGCTTGGAACTTTTCCAGCTGACAGCTCCATCATTTAATGTAAAGACGCAGTCGGATGCTGATTTACTATCATCTATATCACGTTGAAAGCTCGAATCCATATACCCTTTCTCAAATACTTAAGTATACATGCTACGACCGTCCAATATTTTTCCTCGAGATTAGACTGGTATCGGTTTACTCATCCTAATGCGTATGCCACATCTGGTCCAGTACATAGCATAGCATATATTATAGAACCTATGGCTGGCTCTTTCTCCTTGTCGGTATGAGGAGCGTCCTTTTTAGAAAGGACGATTCTAGATTGCGTTGGAACATTTCCACGCTTGGAATTCTCCATACTAAATCTTTTCGGTATGTTGTCTATATACAGGATTGTGACAATCCCAACAACCTCTTAGACCTATCTCTATAGATCTTTATACCAAGTATATTGGCTGGTTCTCCCAAATCCTTCATGGAGAAGTTTTTGGAAAGCCAAGCTTTCACTGATTGCAATAATGAAGTGTCATTTCCAATCAATAATAGATCATCGACATAGAGTACTAAGAATATGATAGCGTTGCCCTGTTTCTTTTTGTATATGCACTCTTCCTCTATGTTCTATTCAAAAATGTTTTATTACTTTATTAAAACACTTGTTTCAACTCTTTGAAGCTTGTTTAAGTCCATAATTGGACTTTAACAACTTGCAAGCTTTGCCTTCACTCCCACTGACTACAAAACCTTCTGGCTGTGACATATAAACGATTTCTTCTAAATCACCAATTAGAAAAGCCATCTTTACATCCATTTGCCATATTTCGTAGCCATAGAATGCAGCAATGGCTAGCATAATTCAAATAGTTTTAAGCATGGCTACGGGTGGAAAGGTCTCGTCATAATCAACACCTTGAATTTGATGAAATCCTTCAGCAACTAGTCTTTCCTTATAAGTTTCCATTTCCCCATCTGCATTTAGCTTTTTCTTAAAAATACGTTTATAGCCAATGGGTTTTATCCCTTCGGGTACGTCTGACAAAGTCCAAACTTAGTTTTCGTACATGGAATCCATCTCGGATTTCATAGCTCCAAGCCAGAGTGTAGAGTCTTTACTCTGCAGTGCCTGTTGGAAAGACAAATGAGTATCATCATCTAGGACACAGTCCTCCTTCTCGCTATTCATGAGAAAACCGTAGTATCACTTTAATGCGTGAGATTCCCTACTAGACCTTCTAATAGGTTGCATGTTTTCGTATACAGGTGAACTTATTTCTCCCACTGTTTCGACCTTAGTGTTAGTTTCTCGATCTCATTCAAGTTTACAACTTCGCTGTTAATTTCTTTTAATAGAAATTTCTTTTCTAAAAAGACACCGTATCAATAAACAATGGCCTTTTGTTCCTCGGTATTGTAGAATATATATCCCATCGAATTTCTAGGATATCCTATAAACTTACACAATACCGATCTTGCCTCTAGTTTATTTGGACCAACGTTCTTATAGTATGCCAAACAACCCCACACTTTCAAATATTTAAGTCGGGGTTTCTTACCATACCATATCTCATATGATGTTTTAGGCATGGATCTAGTGGGTAGCAGGTTCAACATATGCATTGCGGTTTCCAATGCATATCCTCAATAGGACAGAGGTAACTCATCCTTACTCATCATGGAATGAACCATATCTAATAGGGTTCGGTTCCTTCGCTTCGACATACCGTTGTGTTGTGGAGTATAGGGTGGAATAACCTAAGAGATAATCTTATTATCTTTTAAGTATTGTTGGAAATCCCATCCAACATACTCGCCTCCTTAATCTGATCGAATATTAATATTATGGCCCGTTTGATTTTCTAATAAATTTTTATATTCAAAAAATTTCTCATAGACATCAGATTTGTTTTCGTAAGATACACATATCCCAGTCTCAAGAAATCATCAATGGAGGTAACAAAGTAAGAGCTATTATCTTTGGTCATTATGGGCATAGAGCCACATACATCACTATGTACAAACCCTAAGAGTTCGTCAACTCTTTCATTGCTCCCACTGAAGGGGAGCTTTATCATTTTACCTTTGAGACATGACTCACGTGTGTCAAATGGTTCAGAATCAAGTAACAGAAGAAAACCTTCGGTTTTCAATTTGTGAAGTCGTTTCTGACTGATATGACCTAACCTACAATGCCTAAGATAATTTTCATTTATATTGTTAGTACATTTATTGACAGAACATACATAATTAGTATTGATCACATAAATTCTATTTTCAAGAACACCAACACAGACCTTATTTCTATTCAAACTAATTTTCATAACATTGTTCACATAATGAAAAACATATCCAGTCTCAGACAATCTAGAAATAGATACAATTCTATAAATAAAGCTTTTCACAAAATAGCAGTTATTTAATATCAATACTACACCACTAGATAAAACTAAATGATAATCTCCTATTGTCATTGCATCTATAATAGATCCCTCAGCAACTTGGAGGCTCGTTTCTCTTATTTCCATGTGACACCAGTTCCTAAGCCCCTAAAATGAATTACATATATGAGTTCCAGATCCAATATCTAAAACCTAAAACATTTCATTGATTGCAAAACTATTTTGAATCATAAATGTACTTGATTGAGCCACAGAACCATTCTGCTTCCTTTCCCTAACAATCTTCAAGTAATCGGGATAGTTCCTTTTCCATTGACCTTTCTTATGGCAATGGTGACATTCACCCTTGTCATCGGTCTTCTTAGTTTTCTTTTTCTTACCTTCTCTTTCTCGCTTCTTCGAGCTCTTAGAAGATGATACACCACCCTTTACAACAAGTACAACCCCTTAATCCTTAGATTATGACTCGCCCCACTTCAACATATTGAGCAGCTCTACGAGATTCACATTCAATTGGTTCATGTTATAGTTTAATATGAACGACTCATACTGTGGAGTAAGAGATCCAAGGATCAAGTCTACTTGCATTTCGTTGCTTATCTCTACGTCTAATTGTGCAAGTTTATCAATATAGCCTTTCATCATTAGAACGTAATCATCCACTTTTTGTCCCTTAGTCATTTCGGTATTGAACAGTTTCTTCGAAAGTTCGTACCTTACGAAACGGGACTGTTCACCAAAAAGAGCTTTAAGACTATAAAAAATATAATGGACAAACGTGTTCTCATGTTGCCTTTGCAATGGTTTGTCTAATGTAGACAACATGAAAATTGGGCGATCTCTAGGTCTAACACCCATTTTTCATAAGCAGTTCATAGTTTAGGGTCTGCATCATCGGCGGGTTGTTCTTTAGGTTCGCATGTAATAGAAGTCTAAAAGCGCTTGTAAGTTAACACTATCTTAATTGATCTTAGCAAGTCTATATAGTTAGTTCCAGTAAGCTTGTCGATTTCAGAAAATAGTTTTGGAGTTGTCGTTTTCTGCTTATTTAAGCGGTAGATTATTAGGACAAATCATAGTATATGTTCTTATAATATTAGTAAGGATAAACTTTATATTTCATTTTACTAATAAGCTCCCACTAGTCTTTTATGTTTTTCCAAACCCGAAGTCGAAACATAGAAGTCTTTTGACTTTACTCGTAGGTGTTAGGATTCGTCCGTCTTGGAAATCTGACCTTGAGTTTGCTAAAAAAGTCATAGCTCCACGGACGATAAATAACTCCTTATCGATTGTACCATATACAACTACTAACCCTTGGTGCCTTGTCCTAATTTCACTTCGACCTTGAGTTTTCTCAATAGATCGAAATAAAATTATTCACTTGCACTTATCATGTCACGAACCGGATTTTCGACCTTCGAAAATCGACGCTAATACGTCCACTGTATCTTATGCCGAGAATTCGAATGCCAAAAAACCCGATTGTTAGGGTTGAAGAAGAAAACGATAGAAGAAGAAACAGAAAAAAACAACAACACAAAATCTCACAATCGCAACGGAACAATATATGATAGATAATAACATGTCTTTATACAAAAAGAACTACAACTGTTATTTATACATTACATCATCAGAGTACAACAAATCAATAACTCAATACTGGACAGTTATAATAACTTTTCCTCACTAGTGCTGACTACACAGCCTAACACACATAGCAGAATATAATCAAATACGTGTAACACGTCTTCATTATCCAGCTTGTCTACTGAGCTCCATAGCATCCTATCATGAATCTGTAATACTCTGTTTGACCCGAGCATTATAATAATAACAACCGAGTCAGTCTGGAAAACCAGCGTGAGAAAACACACTCAATTTGAATTATTAAAGCTATCAAAATCCTTTGAAAAACTAAGGTATCTTGTAAGACCACTCCACACATAAATACGATGGTTTTTACCTTACGATAATCAAACCATTTTATATCAAAATCATCTGATATTATAATAGTGTCTAAGTACAAATACTTATTCAAATAGCCGAAATTGTTACATTAATTAAATTCCATCATACTAGGCTCTACAACCAAAACCATAAAGGCACGTATTGGAGAATGAATTTCTATACAATGACTAGGCACTGGGGTACCAACTATCACGGTACACATCTAGAAAAATGTACCGAGGACCTCACCGGGATCCCCTACAACACAAGACCGGCCCTATCCCTAACTTGGATAGAACCGAATATGTTACCACTCCGGGTGTTCCGACCCTTATCGAGAGCTCTTTTTCCATGCACCACCGTATCCATAATTTATAATATATCCGAGGGTAACTAGAAAAGTGATAACATACTCTAATTGAGTGCGACCTACTTAGCCTTGCTGCATCTCTCCTGATTTTTAGTCATTCCGGTAGATGAGGCTTGAGGCTACGATTACCTTTTTAAGGAATTTTCTCTTAGAATGCTCATTGTCCTTCAATGACAATGTACTGATAGCATCCATCCATATAAGTCCGTTCTGGGTCTGAACGAAACCGAAGGCACTATTCCCACTACAGCCATTTTGGAATCGTCCTCAGGATTAGTAGAGATTAGCCCCTCCACTTCAAAGCTCCATCTCTGTTTTCATGCTCTTTTCATCACTTTGAAGCGTATTCGTTGGATCGAAGTGGTTTTCGGATAACTTATCCGATCTCGGTCTCCTCGAAACAACGTTCGATATTTCCGGTAAACTCAACCCCGGTTCTTTAGGAAATAAACAGACGAAAATAAGATCGGCGATCACCTCTTAACCGTTAGTGGACGAATTTCCTTACCATCGTCCTAGAAGAACGAAACAAGTTTATACGTATAGTATAGCACCTTCGACGGAAACTGTACCATATAATTCCCGTGTTTCTCCTAGATTTTACAAAGTTATGTTTTTGTTCCAGATTTGATAGTCGGTTATTTAACTATCAAATAAATAACCATTCAATCAAAGATTCATTTCCCACCGAAATCACTAAGTCTTATTTAATTTAAAATTTAATAAATTAAATCTCTTTATCAAAAGGTATGCACTTATCTTATCGGAGTAAGTACGTTCACTAACCATTCTTTTCACAAATATTTGAAAACTTTTTAAAATAAATATGGAAAGCACCATGCGGTATCAACCATGGATTTGCAGTTCAATGATTAGAGAAATCCAAACTTAACTGTAGGCACTCTCTGCCTCCCGATTTCGCCATGAAAGTATACCATTACTTTCTGAAAACTTTATTTAATAATTAAATATACTTTTAAAACAATTAAAATAATTACATAACTTTGAAACAATAATTAATTCTAATTTATTAATAAAATTCTATCGATTTACAAGACTTGTCTATAAAACTTATAATTCATTTTGACAATTTTAAAAATATTTAAATAACTAATTTTCTAAAATATTTTTAAACACTTTTAAATTACCTAGTTTAATAATTAAAAATCATCTTTTTAAAACAAACACAACTTCTCGATAAAAGTGTATTTTTCAATTCCAATATAACAAATCTAATATTTATAGATCTCTCTCCATTTATCACCAATCGATTTATGTTCCCAATCTCATAAATCCCTATTTCACATTTCCAAAGGTAAAATCTATCATTCTTTTTAAACTGATTTACCCATCTCATTATAAATTCTTACCGTGAATTTATATCTTAAATTTATCAAATGATAATCATTTCACTTTATTTATAAACATTGTTTATAAATCCCATAGTCTCATTTCCAATTTATAACAGTTTCACGTTACTTAAATCCATTATAAATCAATTTTCTAAATTAAATTCCATTTATAAATCAATTTCTTAAATACCCCAAACTATATTCCAAAAACCAACCAAATCTCGATTCTCCTTCTATTTTGCAATTTAAAAAAATTCTTAATTAAGATCCAGTATAACCAATTTTATACTTATTTCAAAATTCCCTTTTACTCTCCAAACTTGTTAAAAATCTCGGTTTTTAAAACCCTTTTTATCTAAACAAGTATCCCCCAAGAATTATTATTTAAAACCCTTTATATACATTATTCCAAAATCTCTATTTACAATATCCCGAAATTGTTAAGTACAAATTTAAAGCCAAACCATTTATTTTATCCAAGTAAATTTCTTTTAATTAATCCAAAATCCTATATAAATACTTCACTTCCAAAATCCCTTCTTAATTTCTTTTCAAAATCAAATATATATTTATGATATTTTAAAATACCAAAATCTAGGTCAATGCTACCGTAGCATTCAATAAATTCAAATCACACTATAATCTATCACAGATTATTCAACATATCATATATCACTATATATGAGATTAAATTCAACATTTTTGAGGAATCCAGTTGGATCCCTCCAACCTGTTTCTCTACAACCACAGATGTTAATACAACATAAAAAATACCAATCCCACTTCGAGGCGGGATATTGCGGTAATATAGGGTCATCCGCTATTATGCGGGGCGCATAGGGTCCCATCCTCTCCAATAGGCGGGAAAAATCAATCCAACTACTAATACATACTACTACATATAATATCACATCCAACTGGTAAAAATTTATCAATCCAACTAATAAATAAATAAATTTTTAACTATTTAATATAAACTAATTATCCAAGATGAGTGAGTTTTACTCACTTTGATTTTCGTCGATGCTGAAGCGATCCATTTTAATTTTAAAATTAAACGGACGTTTAAACTTAAAATTAAACGGACGTTTAATTTTAAAATTAAATGGACGTTTAATTTTTACCAAAATTCCTGCTAGATCCAAATTCAACCAAACCGATTTCATAGCAAAGATCTCATTAACGTGAACCCAACGCGACTGACCGCGTTGGATTTCAACCTAAAACGAATGAGATATTTAATTTATAAGTTTTAACTATTTTACTTTAACAATACATAATATAAACTATTTTTCTTGTTTAAATAAAGAAAGCCCATACCCCACATTCTCAAACCCGGCCCAGCTAGAAATGTTTCTTCCCCAAATTTGAACTTGCCGCTCCCTCCTGCTTTGACATTAGCTATGGCCGAACTTCTCATCCCCTTTTCTCACTCGTCCTACTACAAAACAACTTCAAACTTCACCGGTGACCTGCCCTAAGCCTACTACACGTGTCAGTCACCAGCACGAACCCCACATCCATAAAAAACACGACATTGCCCATAGCCTCGCTACAGTAAAATGAAGCACTCCCCCATACACGCCTGTGCCTCACCAAAATCACCACCCAGATGCTATTCCTCCCCACGAGTCTATCGCAACCACTGCCGAAGCCTAACTCCACTTAAATCTCTCGCAAAACCCAACCCCAGTCCACACTGCACGAAGTTGAGCAACCCAAACCATGGCTGCACCCCTTAGCACTTATACCAGATTGAAGAGGACGATGAAATAGGAATTTAGAAACTGGTTTCACGATTTTTAAGTGAGTATACTGTGAAGGAATATTTTTTTGAAGTTTGATTTTTTTATTTTTTTCTTCTAACCGATGCTCGGCCGTGTGATTTTAAAGAGGAGGGAAATGTATTTCATATGGTAAGGTAGGTTCACATCATAGGGTAGCTTGGAATTGAAAGAAAAGAAGGTGATGTGAAAGATTGACTATTTAATATATAATTAAATTTTCAAATCATCTCGATTACGTAACTTAAAATTTCAAACCCCTAACGAGGCATGCCGTTAGACGTTTATAATGTTATACCCCTATTCCGAATGCAATGGAAAAGGTTTTGAGTCCTAATTCGATCGTATGGAGGAGATAGCTTTTTGGACCCAAATATTATATTGAATTTACGATATTAATTTCAATATGTTTCTATCTCGTACGACCAAACGATAACTCCAAATACTACAAAATTTGAAATCCGATAATAATACACTATTACGGATCCAATGGAACTGGTTTCGTCGAAATCCGAGACTGTGCCTCGGAAGGCTATTTTATATGTTAATTAAAACGAGATATTTTTAAAATCGAGCAAATCGCTTTTGTATCCAATTTAAAATTTTTATTATCTTTATTCTTGTTAATATAGATTTAATAAGCCTTTAAATTATTTTTATCAAGCTTAAAACTCAAGATTCAATTATTTAAGCAAATTCGAATTATTAAATTATCAAATAAATCATTATATTTGAAATTCAAGTTAAAAATTAACTTTTAAATATTTAAAATCAATTAAATATTCCAATTTCAGATAACCAAAAATTCTGGGTCGTTACATTCCTTCCCCCTTAAAAGAATTTCGTCTACAAAATTTCCAAGGTACGAAGAATGGTCCAAAACCCATTAACTTTTCCAAAATAAATCAGTTGAAACAACTTCCCCAAAATCAATTTGTTGAAACCACACCATCACCTTTACTAATTTCCAAATTCATCCAAAGATTACAACTAATATTATCCACTCAATCATTCAAATTATAATTCAAAACCATATTTTAATTATCGAAATTTTCTTCAAAATTATCTAACCGTTTAAATTTTCAAAAAAAATTCACCAGCATCTCCTTTGCGCAGCTAGATCCAAACAACTACAAACCGCCACTACGGGCCCAAACCAGCAAAAGAAAACAAAAGCCAAGTGGCTCAATCATAAAATCCAAACAAAAATTTAAACATGTATCTTTTTGTCGGCCATCCAATTTTATTTATGAAACTGAAGACATCAATTTAGCTTAGGCTTTTAAATACCTGCATCCTATTTATCAATAATATCCATTCACATAATTCAAAATCATTTTACTTTTTCCAAAATTTTCAATATTTGCTTTACTTAAGCCCGTACGATGTACATATACCATTAGTACGCAATATCAAATCTGATCGCTCACTCGATCACACAATTTCCCTTCCGAACTAGTATCGTTCACACGACACTCTAGTGCGGACTCAGAACCGATTCCTTGATTAGAAACCGTCGTTCTCCTTGCATAGCCATATACTATGATAGAGAATCTCAGAATCAATCAAAAATCCATATCCCGTGTTCGCCGTCGAGAATCGAGTGATCCTAATTCGGATCGATATAAATTATCTCAAAATTCTGTGCTCGAATCTGGATCAAATCGTTATGCGAATAAAATAATATACATACAACTTACGTATTAATTTCAATTAATTCTTAGCTATATTAAATTATTTTCATTCACAATTTACTTCATTTCCATTCAATTATTCCAAAAGTTATCATTCACACTTATAATCACATTCACCTATTTACTGAGTATATTTTTTTTAATACTAATTTCACTTAAGAATTTCACCGTCAATTTTCTTAAGTCTATTATAAACATTTTATACAAACTTTCTTATGTTTATTACCACTTCACAACTAAATTCTTTACCCATTTGAATCAAATTCAACTTCGATTCCATTTACCTTACTAATTATATTAATTAGTTCCTCCACTAATTTATTTCCAGTCTTAATAAATTCTATTTTCAACAATTACTCCATCTAGCCTAACTTAGGCTAAATTTTCAAAGTTCACTCTTATTTAAATTAATTTAAGTTAAATTCCATTCCAAAATCTAATTCTAAATTTTTATAAGTTATCAAACTTACTCATATTCCATAAAACATTTTAAATAAAAATTCCAGAGTTGAACACTTTGTTCTAAGTATTTCAAATCATTTTTGAAATCATATATACCAAAAATCCCTTGGTATATCAAATCATTCCTTTGAATTTAAAAACCAAATTAGTTTTACCAAAACAAAAGTCCAATGGTAGTCATCCCTCCCTTGGAAACTCGAAAATGAACGTCGATGATGCTGCAGTCATCATCGAAATTATTTTCCAACGACCGAAGTGAGTTCAACGCTTTTATTTCTTTAAAATTCCTTTTAAATATTTCCAATTCAAAAATATTCTCCATTATATCACTATTATTTTCCAAGACTTTGAAAAAGATTTCAAAACCAATGGGAATTAAATTCCCAAATTCCCAGCCTGCAAATTCTTTTAACAAATCATATTTAAATATACCTCTGGAATTTCATTTCTTTTCAAATTATAAATCACAATTACAAAATCACATTTACATAATTCCATTTCATTAAATGAAATTATTTCTCAACGTTTGACTATAAAATCAACTTTTATTCAATCACTACAACAACAAATGATCATGGTTCAATATTATCATTTCCTAACAACCAAGCACACCATATATAACTATAATAATTTCTGAAAATTATTCTTTTATATGTAAAAATATACTCTGAGTAAAATTATTTCATTTACCCCATTTCAAAACAATACCATGTCGAGTTGCTTTGTTCAAGTGTTTAGAGATCCCTATCAATAACGTTAATTACTCGTATTGACCAGAATCCATAAGCCACTCAATAGATCAACCAACACAATATAAAACAATATTTATATTCACTAACAAATACGCGCTCATATCTATTAATACACTCAAACTCATGCTAAGGTGCTATTGTCCCTATCTCTAATGACTTACCCCATCAAAGCCAAGGTTCTCGCTTAACCTCGAATTTGCTTTTACGGCCAACCTCTCGACTGCAACCAACCACTCAGGGACATGTAAGGGTAAGAGTCTCCTGCTCGCCACCAAACACGAAGCAAGAACCCCCTATCATGCTGTAATGAAGAAAATCCGATCCCGGTCTCTTCGAAACAACGTTCGATATTTCCGGTAAACTCAACCCCGGTTCTTTAGGAAATAAACAGAAGAAAATAAGATCGGAGATCACCTCCTAACCGTTAGTGGACGGATTTCCTTACCATCGTCCTAGAAGAACGAAACGAGTTTATACGTACAGTATAGCACCTTCGACGGTAAACGGTACCATATAATTCCCGTGCTTCTCCTAGATATTTCCAAAGTTATGTTTTTGGTCCAGATTTGATAGTCGGTTATTTAACTATCAAATAAACACCCATTCAATCAAAGATTCATTCCCACTGAAATCACTAAGTTTTATTTAATTTAAAATTTAATAAATTAAATCTTTTTATCAAAAGGTATGTACTTATCTTATCGGAGTAAGTACGTTCGTTAACCAATCTTTTCAAAAATATTTGCAAACTTTTAAAATAAATATGGAAAGCACCATGCGGTATCAACCATGGATTCGCAGCTCAATGATTACGTCTCTATCCCAGAGAAATCCAAACATAACTGTAGGCACTCTCTGCCTCCCGATTTCGCCATGAAAGTATACCATTGCTTTCCGAAAACTTTATTTAATAATTAAATATACTTTTAAAACAATTAAAATAATCACATAACTTTGAAAAAATAATTAATTCTGATTTATTAATAAAATTCTATCGATTTACAAGACTTGTCTATAAAACTTATAATTCATTTTGACAATTTTAAAAATATTTAAATAACTAATTTTCTGAAATATTTTTAAACACTTTTAAATTACCTAGTTTAATAATTAAAAATCCTCTTTTTAAAACAAACTCAACATCTCGATAAAAGTATATTTTTCAATTCCAATATAACCAATCTAATATTTATAGATCTCTCCCCATTTATCACCAATCAAAGTATATGTTCCCAATCTCATAAATCCCTTTTTCACATTTCTAAAGGTAAAATCTATCATTTCTTTTTAAACCGATTTACCCATCTCATTATAAATTCTTACTGTGAATTTATATCTTAAATTTATAAAATGATAATCATTTCACTTTATTTATAAACATTGTTTATAGATCCCATAGTCTCATTTCCAATTTACAACAGTTTCACATAACTTAAATACATTATAAATAAATTTCCTAAATTAAATTCCATTTATAATTCAATTTCTTAAATACCCCAAACTATATTCCAAAACCAACCAAATCTCGATTCTCCTTCTATTTCGCAATTTAAAAAAGTCTTATTTAAGATCCAGTATAACCAATTTTATACTTATTTCCAAATTCCCTTTTATTCTCCAAACTTGTTAAAAATCTTGATTTAAAACCCTTTTTGTCTAAACAAGTATCACCTAAGAATTATTATTTAAAACCCTTTATATACATTATTCCAAAATCTCTATTTACAATATCCCGAAATAGTAAGTACAAATTTAAAGCCAAACCATTTATTTTATCCAAATAAATTTCTTTTAATTAATCCAAAATCCTATATAAATACTTCACTTCCAAAATCCCTTTTTAATTTCTTTTCAAAATCAAATATATATTTATGATATTTTAAAATACCAAAATCTAGGTCAATGCTACCGTAGCATCCAATAAATTCAAATCACACTATAATCTATCACAGATTATTCAATATATCATAGATCACTATATATGAGATTAAATTCAACATTTTTGAGGAATCCAGTTGGATCCCTCCAACCTGTTTCCCTACAACCACGGATCTTAATACAACATAAAAAATATCAATCCCACTTCGAGGCGGGATACCGCGGTAATATAGTCATCCGCTATTATGCGGGGGCGCATAGGGTCTCATCCGCTCCAATAGGCGGGAAAAATCAATCCAACTACTAATACATACTATATTATATAATATAACATTCAATTGATAAAAATTTATAAATCCAACCAATAAATAAATAAATATTTAACTATTTAATATAAACTAATTACCCAAGATGAGTGAGTTTTACTAACTTTGATTTTCGTCGATGCTGAAGCGATCCGTTTTAATTTTAAAATTAAATGGATGTTTAATTTTTACCAAAATTATCGCTAGCTCCAAATTCAACCAAACTGATTCCATAACAAAGATCTCATTAACAAGAACCCAACGCGACTAATCACGTTGGATTTGGACCTAAAACGAATGAGATATGCAATTTAAAAGTTTTAACTATTTTACTTTAACAATACATAATATAAACTATTTTTTTTAATAAAGAAAGCCCATACCCCACATTCTCAAACTCGGCCCAGCTAGAAATGCATCTTCCCCAAGTTTGAACTTGCCGCTCCCTTCTGCTTTGACATTAGCCATGGCCGAATTTCCCATCCCCCTTTCTCACTCGTCCTACCACGAAACAACTTCAAACTTCACCGGGACCCGCCCTAAGCCTCCTCCACGCGTTAGTCACCAGGACGAACCCCACATCCACCAAAACAAAATGCGACATTGCCCATAGCCTTGCTACAGTAAAATGACGCACTACCCCACACACGACTGTGCCTCACCAAAATCGCCACCCAGATGCTATTCCTCCCCAAGAGTCTATCGCAACCACTGCCGAAGCCTAACTCCGCCTAAATCTCTCGCAAAACCCAACCCTAGTCCACGGCTGCACCCCTTAAAACTTATACGAGATTGAAGAGGACGATGAAATAGGAATTTTGAAACTGGTTTCACGATTTTTTTGTGAGTATATTATGAAAAATATTTTTTTGAAGTTTGATATTTTTATTTTTTTCTTCTAACTGATGCTCGGCCGTGTGTTTTTAAAGAGAAGAGAAATGTATTTCACACGGCAAGGTAGGTTCACATCATAAGGTGCTTGGAATTGAAAGAAAAGAAGGTGATGTGAAAGATAGTCTATTTAATATGTAATTAAATTTTCAATTCGTCTCGATTACATAACTTAAAATTTCGAACCCCTAACGAGGTATGCCGCTAGGCATTTATAATGTTATACCCCTATTCCGAACGCAATGGAAATGGTTTTGAATCCTAATTCGATCGTATGGATAAGATAGCTTTTTGGACCCAATTATTATATTGAATTTACGATATTAATTTCAATGCATTTCTATTCCGTACGACCAAACGATAACTCCAAACACTACAAAATTTGAAATACGATAATAATACATTATTACGGATCCAATGGAACTAGTTTCGTCGAAATCTGAGACTGTGTCCCGGAAGGCTATTTTATATGTTAATTAAAACGAGATATTTTTAAAATCGAGCAAATCGCTTTTAAATCCAATTTAAAATTTTATTATCTTCATTCTTGTTAATATAAATTTAATAAGCCTTTAAATTATTTTGATCGAGCTTAAAACTCAAGATTCAATTATTTAAGCAAATTCCAATTATTAAATTATCAAATAAATCATTATATTTGAAATTCAAGTTAAAAATTAACTTTTAGATATTTAAAATCAATTAAATATTCTAATTTCAAATAACCAAAAAATTTGGGTCGTTACATATCATATCATGATGGCCTAAGTATAGTACATGTAACTTGAGTTTACTCAACAAATACATATAGTTATCTTACCTTGTCTTTTCAATATATTAATAATACTACACATAGCATCCCTAGCATGAGTTTGCTTAACAACCAAGGAGTATGCAAGTAATTCATTAATATTCATACATACACACACACACACACACACACACACACACACACACACATATATATATATATATATATATGATAGAGGACAACAATATATTGAATATTCATAATCTTTAATATATCATATTGAGTGATATCGACTTTTGGAATAATGTAATTCTTACAAATTACTCTCGTGATTCAAGTGTCGAACACATCAAGAATCATGGTATACGTACATTTATGTATTATTTATTCGATAAGTTCATTTAGGGTTTCGTTTAATATACCACCTTTAAATTTATACATTCATATTATGTAAGTCCTATGATGATATAAGTTTTATATTTCATATTACTTATACAATAGTCTTATGTATAGTATCAAATCGATTAAATCTTATTTAATTAATTTTATTAATTAACACCTTAATTAATTTAATATTGATATAACATTTATATAAATTAATTATTGTACTTTATAACAATTATAGTATAACCCATATATCATATACATGTGTAAATTATTTAATTATTTAATTTAATTAAACTATTTTAATTAAATTATATTAATTTCAAACTTCAATTCATATACATACATGTACACTTATGTTATGTTAAACAATTTAAAACAACACAATATATATCTCAATATATAATATATGCACTTGTTCATTAATTAATTAACTTATTTAATTAATTTACTTTTATTAACTTTAATAAATTTAAAATATGAAATTAATGTGAATTGTTTTTTAAACATTTTGAAAAATTATGTTATATTATAACTTTTGTAATAAACATATTTTATTTTAAATTTAACAGTTAAATTTAAAATCTTTAACTTTAATTTTCAAAAGATTTTGAAAATTAGCCCAAGGCCTAATTTAAATTGGGCCGCTTCTATTAGGGGCAAGCTTTTGGGCTCATTTCACCTTTAAGGCCAGGCTGGTAATCAGGTAGGAAATGGTACTTGATTATCCAATTTCAATCCTAAACATTACCTTCTAGACACTGTACTAAGTGGGAAAGCTTAATTAGTTAGCCCTAATATGACTAATTTAGACCGCATAGGCTATTGGGCTTCGATACCATTGAATGAACTGGGCTAGTCCGCAGCGGAAGCAATGGATGAATTTCATTTTTTTTACCATTTTGGATCTTTAATGGGCCTATGAAGTCTAAATTCATTTAGAATTTTATCTAAATTTAGTTTAAATAAAATCATGTATGTTATTTAAATTTACAAATTGTAGTTAGAGATTTATTTAATTTTGTTTTTACTTATATAATATACTTATGTATGTATGTTTGTATCATATATATATATATATATGTACGTATGTATGCATGTGTAACATAGCAATCGTGCAGGGTATAATATGCTCATATATAGATGTTGAGATTTACATCGCAACATACACATTAGCAATCCATGCAAGGTATAACATGCCTGTATTTAGATGTTGGGATTTACATCGCAACAGACACATTAGCTCATTTTGCATATATTGTATGTGGTTAAATATGTGCATGAACATACAGTAATAAATTTCAAATGATTATTTGTGTGTATATATATTTGTGTATGTATAAAATATGTTTTATCCTTAAAATATTACAAAACGTATTTATTTATTTATATAACTATATATTGTACCATAAATAACAATAAAGATATATGTATATAAATATATATATATATAATTAATATTTTTATAATGTACTACATAGAAAACATATAAGATCTAAATTTACAAAGATTTTAATATTTAATATATATATATATATATATATATTATAATGAATTAAATAGTTTTGGCCATAATAATTAATATAAAATAATTATATGATAAAGATTCAAGTTTTATATTTTTTGAAAATTTGGAAACACATTTTAGGGCTTAGGAAAAATTTATGGAATTTTCTCAATTAAAATAATATTTTTAATTAAATAATTGATAATAGGTCGAAATTAAAGTAATTTTACAAAATATAAAATTAAGTTGAAAAAATCTGAAACATTTTCCTAAGCACCTGACATGATGAATTAATTTTCAAAATTTTAAAATTGAATTTTAGAAAAATTTATTATTTTATATGTATTTATTGAATAAGATAATCATTAAATAATATATATATATATATATATATATATATAATTGATAAAAAATTATTTTTAGCACTTATAATTCATAATAAACATAAACAAGTGTTTGAAAAATTTTAGGTCAATATTATACATTAAATATGAAAATACATGTTTTAATTCAAATTATATGTGAACACTAAATCATAAATTAATACATATATATGTATAAACATATATGATTTTAAAATAAAATTTGTTATATTATTTAATATCAGATTACAAAACATAAATTATGAACTAGATCTTCAAATTTTATACACATATCCAATTTCCATTGTGACAACAACTGTAACAACCCGGGTTTTAGCTTCAATTTATAATCGTCGTTTAACGATTAAAGTGATGATAAATTGCTATAGGAATTTAAAATCGAATTGAAATTCTTTTGATAAATTGTTAAGAGTAGGCGGGCTTTATTCTTGGCCCACGTTCCTCTTCGTTGTTAGTGCTGTGTTATCAAAAGCAAATAACCGGCCCCTTTTATTCATTATCTTCGAACCCTAAATTTAATAAACGAAAGAAAGAAAATGGCGGCCTAGTTTATTCGTCCTCGTCCCCAAATTCAAAATTAGGGCTTCGTTCGACTTCGTGGTGCCGTGACTTCGATTCGCTCAATCGAATGATGGATTTGTTGCTTGTCTCGATCGAATGCTAAGGTGAGTTCTACTCACATCTAATTCATACTCAAGTGTAATTAGGGTTGAATTCTTTGATTTTCGTTTGTATTCAAGTGGTTGAGTTGTCGATTCATTTGGCTCGCCGTTCGAATTATGTTGTTTGCTTGAAAATTTATCTGACTTCTTCGAGTTCGTTTTTGTTTCTGGTTAACTTCGTTAATGTTTTCGAACTCGTGATATACTTGTTGGCCCCGGTCCATTTGATTTGTTGGCCATTCGATTTGGTTGAATGTTGATGATTTCTTGTTTTCTGGTCACCTCGGCACGGTTGTATCTCGTGACCATCACGGTTTGATTTTCATTTGACTTCGGTCTTGATTTTATGTTCGAACTGTACCATCTTTTCCATGATGATGAATTCGGGCACTTTGTTAAATTGCTTTGTTGTGATATTGATTCCCTAGTTCAATTGTTTCGAAATTCTAGCAATTGATTTTGTGTTGACTTCGGCATTGTTTTGACTTCGGCCATGGTGACTTGTGATGATATTTTGTTTTCTGCTTCGACTTGGGTTTTGATATCACTAGACTTCGACTGTTTCTTGTCTTCCTTTTTGGCTTCGGCCTTATACCTTTGTTTGCATTAATCTGTAAGTTATTACCACTTACAACATGTACCAGTGCATATTCATGTTTCTTTTATATGTGATACTTGGTCACCTGTAGCCTTTATGCTTGATGTTCACCTATAGTTCGAGACTGTTTGCATTAATCTGTAAATGGTTCATTTGATTATTGGTGGTATTTTCCACCACTCTCTATTGTAAGCGTTCAAACGTCATATTGGGGCTGCACTTGCTTTTGTACAATTATCCTTGTGCACTTATGTTGTTAGAGCAGGCCATTGGATCAAGTACTTGAATGTGTACTTGTTTGTTTGGTCTCATGTTGGATTTAAGTTTTGATTGTGTGGTCTGGTTTCAATTCATGTTGCCTTGTAATGACCCGCTATTTTGGACCATTCGCATCCGCACATGTCGGACTTGAATAATTCAAAATACCGAATTGTTAATTTAAATTGGCAAAACTGAGCATATACAGTAAATAAATGAATAAACACAGATCACAGACACAGAGTAATAAATGCAGCGGAAACAAAAGATAGTAGTTCATGAAGCTACTATATACATATCAGAGTTAAATAAAGTACAGCAGAAGTCTCGAATACAATAGTCAAATACAAGAATCAGAATACAATCACTGGAATCAACACGATATCTGAAAGCTGGATAGATAGCTGGATCTCCAAGCGAAGCTCCAACTCCAAAGGTGAGTCTCGAATACTGGTACACTCATTCTGACCCGAGCGTAAAGCAAAACACAAAACACTCGAGTCAGGATTAATATTCTTATATCAATAAATCCAACTCAAGTGAAATAGTAATTGAAATACAAGTAACTCAAAGGATGTTTGGAATAACCATCCTTTAAGGATCCGTTAAACTATCTACTATGTAGTAGTGTACGGTAAATAGATAATGCCTATCAGTAATATAAAGTATCAAAATAGTGTTAAGGCGTTACCATTATTCCCCTTAACACATTTTATATAAGCGTTATAGTCTATACAGCACTGTAAACTCCACCGTAAACTAGTGGGCTATTAGGGAGTACTCCATAGGTATAACACAAAACAAATCGTAGTGGTCGCGTATATAGGGATACAAGTATGACAAGGCACATGAGACAATACCCAAGGTAGTGAAACTACCGTTTGCCTGATCCGGACTGGTGAAAACGCATCGCCGCAGCGATCGCAACACCGCGAAACAACACTCCCAAAATCAAGGGTGCACCAATCGACAACAAGTAATGAGTAGTTTTCGAAGAAGTGTGTTCGCTCGAGATAGCTAACCCCCATTTGGCCCGGCACGGCTTCTGTTTTAGTCATTTCCAATTTGACACAAGTGTCAAGGCTATCCATTATCGTTCACTTTCTTCAGTCATCACGTACATCATTCCAACCACTTCATTCAGGATCACACTCCGCATATAGTTATTAAAGTGGTTTTCGGTTTAGACAGAGAGTATGTCCCTAACAGATTCTGGTCTCTTTAATAACTTTCGTAATTGTTACACCGATTGGTCGTTTATTTATTTCAAAACCAAATCAATTACAATTTCAATTATAATTTTATAAACCAATATTTCATTTGTCTATCTATAACAATTTCCATAATTTACGGTTCAAAAACTTCCAAATTTCCATTTCAAAATCTTATAATTCAAATTAAATATTTGATTTAAGACAATTCAAGTATTCATTTAAATTCGTATATAAGTTTCATTCCGAAATCATTTAAATTAATTTAGTTTAACATTCAAATCAATTCAACTTCATTTATCGATTTCATTCAATATTCGTTAAGTAAATTTATCATTTAAACATTTTCTATTTAATTTCCAATTTACTAAATCAAATACTTAAGTTCAACTTCATTGTATCAAAACTTACAAATTTGAATTAAATTAAATTCATCAAATCAATTCTTTCAATTACAAGTCTTACATTAATTTCAATAATCACATTCTATTTCTTGTTAAAGAAATTCAATTTCACTTATTTATATACTTAGTTACAAATTTCAAATCTCAATTAATAAAGAAACTTAATTTCACTTATTCAAGAAGTTCAATTTTACTTAATAAAGAATTCAATTTTATTTAATTATTAAATAATTCAAAACTTAATTATTAACTAATTTCAAAACTTAATTATTAATAATTCTAAATTTAATTATTAAATAATTAATTTTAAAACAACGTTCATTCATCCTCTACTATGTTAATATTTTGATTCAGATTATTAAATATTAACATTTCCTTTCATAAAAATTCAAATTTTAACTTCGTTTCAAAACTTATCATTTATTCAAATAAAATATTTATTTTATTTTTAAATCAAATTATTGACCAATCGGTTTTATTTAATTCTCTATCCTAAGTCAAAGTTTTTATTTTGGGTATTTATCATTTCAATCAGATTCCAATTCAATTCAAAATCAAAGCATAGCAAAGGGAACTTGCAGTGTGATAACTGGGATGGTGTCAAAGTAAGTAAACAAGCAATAACAACAACCAATATCAATTCAATAATCAATTCAAATAATCCCGAAATAATCGTATTAATTCACATTGTTGTTTGTGTAAATTAATATAATTATTTCTAGAATCTACACTATCATTTCATGTAGATTAAAGATTATTACACTAATATTTATACGGTTCTTCAATTGTCATTCGATTTCAATTTTAACACTACAACAATTAATCAAATATACGTTCAATGGTTCAAAGTGTAATTATCACTATTCTACATGTCAATTAATTTAACAATTAAAAGGGGTCATATTCAACTAATCAAATTCAACATATGTGTTGATTCAAATTTTAATTATCCTACGTCAAATTTATTTGCATAATATTTATCACTTTATACATTACAAATTTAACATCCAATATAAACAACAAACAATCAATCAATTATCAATCAAACGGAATTATCATCGTATAATTAACAAATAATGGTGTCAGATGTCACAGGTGAACTTATATAGGTAATAATATATATAACAATGTAAATAACTAACAGCAGCATATTTCAATTGTCGTTTCAATTGAAATCAAATTTAATAAATAAAAGAACATTAATCGTGAGTGATTGCTCACCTTTCGAGGCTAGAGCGGTTTGACAATGAAAGGAGTTACGAATTGCAAGCACTTCCGAAATAAACTAGATAGGCACGAATCGACGAGCAAAGCTGTTAAATAGGAATTGCCGAAATCAAATCAAAACATTCAACATAGCAACAAATAAAAAAAACATGTCCTGCGTTAAAGTTTCACAATATAATTCTATGTACTACCGAGATCGAAATGGTCTGAAATTTGGTATGAATAAAGATTAAAACTTGTATTTCAAACTGCAAAAGAATCTCTTGATTTGGACAAGAGACGAGAAAAGTTACGATGTCACGAACATAGACTCAGGCCATGTTGCGACTGTCAAATGTTCAGGTCTGAAAATCCCTCTGGGTCTGACTTTCAGGTAAGAAACAGAGGACTGAACCACCTCGTATGAAGCTAAAATTTTATATACAGAAATTAGAAAACTTTATCTTTTAAAAAAAAGGGAATTACTGTATTCCGACGTAAGACGGAAGAAATAAGATGCGTCAAACGTGAACTCAGGTCGTGTTTGCAGCAGTGTAAAATAATTTCAAGTACAAAAGAACAACTGCCTGGGTTTAACTTCCAGATCCTCGACCACTAAGCAAACGATGTCGGATTTTGCTGAAATTTGACAGGCATAAACTAGATAACTTCGACACTTTTTTAAAAATAGAATCAACCCATTCCGATAAAACATGAGTGAGATATGATATCGTGAACATGAAGTCTAACTGCTGTTCAGAAAAAAAATAAACATGCAAACAAGTGCAAAATCAGTTTGGTTGCAACTTTCAGGTATAAAATAGAGGACCAAACGGCCTTGAATTGGACTGAATTTTACATGCATAAACTAGAGAATCTCATCTTTCAATCAAAAAAAGAATCGTTGAATTTCGATAGGAAATGAAAGAGATACGCTGCGTCAAACATGGACACTGGTCGTGTTTGTAACAGCGCGAATAATTCTAAGTACAACTGAAACATTCAAATTCATTTCTCTTAAACCAAGTACTAAAATTATGGATATATATATATACTACACTTAAAACCAATACTAAAGTAAAAGCTTAAACATATGAAGTGATTGATTACTAATATATAACTAACAAGCCTCCCTATGTAAGTTTAAAACCAACGAATATGTACTAATACATAACTTTATAAATATTCCATATATATAATATCTATATCCACTTATAAATGTCAATAACCGAAAATACCATACATACTTCCCTCATGTATATACAATTAAAAATCAAAACTTACGAAACTATTATCAACTTCAAAAACTTCATATAGCATGCCGACCAAATATATATAGTGCAGACCGATATAGAGTTCATATACCATTTTATATTAAGCTACTTATACTCTATACAATACATATTTTATATGCACAGAGTCTATTAACTACATGCTTTATTGGCTACTATATATATATTTTATAAATCATTATATCCAGATATGTATATTTCAAAATCATATAGCTAAAGTACAACTTAGAAAATGGAAATAGACACAAGGTTAGCTGGCAAAACCAAACTTATAAATATATGCAGAGATAGACCATACCGATATATAAAAAACAAAATGAAGTGGTCGTTGAGTTGCTTGCAACTGAGGGCGGTGATGGAAAAACTTCGATGGAGAGGTGGCTTGAAAAATGGAGCTCGGTAGGAGGGGAAGATGCGATGGGAGGTGGGTGAATGGAGTTCGGTGGTCGGGTTTGAGTTTCATGCACGCGGAGCTTGCGTGAGGAAGAGGGGAAGGCCGATGCCGATCGGTGGCGGGCTGGTGTGTGCGGGGTTTGTGGCAGTGGATGTTGGTTGAGATGGTGATGTAGGCGGCCAATAAGGAGGTGGGGTTTAAGGAGGCGACGACGTGATTGACGTGAAAGGCGAAGGAGGAGCAGCTAGTGGCCGTGGTGAAGGTGAGTTCGAGGTTTGGCATGTGGTGGTTCGTGCCATGAGGCGGCGGCCATGGATTCTCGGATTGGGGAAGAGGCCGAATGGTTTTCAGGCATTATATATTTTCTTCTTCTTATTTTTTTTATTTTAACAACCATGGCCGAAAAGAGAAGAGCAAGAGGAGTTGGATACAGGTACATGGAAATGAAGCAAGTACTTGGAAATGAAGAAAGTAGGTGCGCATGCTTTCAAAAGAAATAAGTAGCAGAGAGAAAATGAATAGGTGACATAAACTCTTTGAATGAATCAGAACTAGAATAATAAATTAAACTAGGGAAATCAAAAATCAAAAGTGAACCGATTGGAATTATAAAGGTAACGTTCTAATTTCAGAAAGTATTTATAACAAAGGTCTATTGGAATTATACGTTAGACAATTTTAATGGTCACGGTAAACAAATAGACTCGAATGGATGTCGATATCATTAACCGTTTCACGGACTTGCCAGGTACCGAAAATCCAAAACACAGAATTGAATATACCGTAGAGATCAACACGATGAGACGATCAAAACGGTATACAGATATCAGTGGTATGATTGAATTATATAAAAAAAAAATTCGAACTTTCTACTAGCGGAAAATGTAGCAAAACGCAGAAAAATAAGATCGACTGAGCTAAAGAAGTCCGAATTTTGAAAAACGAAAAATGACGTCATGCTCAGAAGACCATTTAGAATTTTTCTATGTAAAAATATTTGGATTTCGGAAATATTTTATGTTCATCGCTTTTTAACTGATTAAATTGAAGTGAATTTACGCACGAAATAAACTTTCATATTTTCGGACAAAAATTTACCAGTTGCTATGTTCAACTAGACGCATTTCAAATATCAAATTTATATTTCAAAATTTTATCGTTTAAAATTTCACAAAATTTCAATTAATAACGTTATTTAAAAACCGGTTAAATTTACGGGTTGTTACACTCTCCCCCACTCAAAACTTTTCGTCCCCGAAAAGGAATGAGGTAGGAGAATAGAACCAACTAGAAGAAAATAGATTAAAAACAAAATAAAACAATTTATTTAACATATAAATTTCAACTTAAATAAATATATATTCAACAATTTGATTTTTAAATTCAAGGTTTTCATTAAATTGATTTGATTTCACATTTATTAATGTTAGGTACAAAAGGTTTCTTCCAAATGAAATTAAATTTAAATTCAATTAATCCAAGATACTCCCTTAAGTTGATTTAATTCAATTTATTAACTTTCAATACAAATTTTCTTCTATTAATCATAACTATTATTTATTTAACTTATTATTCTATTTATCTCCATAAACATTTTATAGTTTAAAATTTAAGTGAATAACATTTATTATACGCACTCACATTTTATTTATAAAGACAATTTATTGTATATTCTCCAATTTTCTTAAATTAACAATTTCAAAAGTCCTAAATTTTAATAGTCATTTATTATAATCACACTTTATTCGACAAATTTAATTCTTCTTCATACCAAATTATTATTAAATTTATTCTACTTAATGTATCCTATCACATATATTAAGTATATTTACATTTATTATAACTACTCAAATTTGTTTAAAATTTCGTTTGATATCATTTTCTGCTGTATAATATTCAATTACATAGTTAACTTTTGAAAATTTAGGTAAGTTATATTAAATGCAATTGAGTATTATACAAGTAAATTTTACAATTCAGTTATTTCAAGTTAAGTATTTATAAAAGAATTTGGCTTCATTTATAATTGAAAATCATCCATTAAGAAAATTTAGAATTAAATTTCCGATTAAATTTAAACAATTTAGAGATAAATATATACATACAATATATCCAGGTCAAATCTAAATTAAATACTAATATGTATGTATATAAATATTTTTGAATCAAGTCATACTTAAGAAATTCAAATCAAATTCATTTCAAAACAAAAGTGTAACAAGCTAATGATGGTCTCTACTCTTCGAAACTCGAAAATGAATGTCGATGATGCGGCCGTCATCACCGAAATTATTTTCCAGCAATAAAGAGAAGAGCACTGATTTAGACTTTAAATTCATTGGAATGATTCATTTTGAAGATATTTAAATACTATACACTTTAAAACTTTCAAATCAAAGTTTGAAACCACCGAATATTAAATTCTCAAATTTAGTTTAAATCCCTTTAAATTAAAAATCAATTTTAACCCATTTTATAAATTCATTTATTTATATTATCCAATAGTCAATGGTTTATGAAATAAAAAAATTAAATATTACCATTTCGGACAACAACTCATTAACAATTTAATTTCAGAAAAATTTATACTTGTATATATAATATAATCATTCAAAAATTTATTTTGTTTACCAAATTTGAAACGATATTGTGTCGGTTTGCTCTATTAAAGTGTTTTGGAAATCCTATCGATAACATTGATCAGACGAATCGATCGAAAATCCAAATTCACATCAACAACTCAAACAACACAATATATTTTTAAAACATTTTACAAATACAATTCCTCAGTCGACGATACAAGAATAGATTTCAAAACATGTATAGCGATTCAAATTTGATGGAAATCAAATCAAAGAGAATTTTGATTCGAAGATAAGCTCGAAACAAAGATAAGACAATTAAATAACAAGATAGGAAGATGAATAAGTTTATATAAATCGCGGGCAACCTTAACCGGGTCGACCGTGGCTTCAAGAATAAGATCAATGTAGAATTCCGAGGCAAATCGACATTTGATCTCAAGAAATAGAATTCAGGCATTGCAGGAGATAGATAGCATCGTAAACCGAGGATACAGAAATCTCCGGTAAATCGATGCTATTGTAAAGGAGTTCCACCCCTTTATAAATAAATCTGAGATTGGCAAGACCGCCAACTCATTATAAAGATCATTCGAAGTGGAGTTATGGGATACTCCAGAATTAAAAGAAAGACGAATAGTAAGGGACACAAATGGATTTTGGAACCGCAGGGAACGTTCCAAAATTCAAAGGAATCGAGTCAAAAGGAAGAGATTGAAACTCGAATGAGAGTGATTCTGTAAATACATTTACCCTATATGCTAAGTTCTGCCTAGAGCTACCAAAGCTCTGATACCAACTGTAACGACCCGCTATTTTGGACCATTCGCATCCGCACATGTCGGACTTGAATAATTCAAAATACCGAATTGTTAATTTAAATTGGCAAAACTGAGCATATACAGTAAATAAATGAATAATCACAGATCACAGACACAAAGTAATAAATGCAGCGGAAACAAAAGATAGTAGTTCATGAAGGTACTATATACATATCAGAGTTAAATAAAGTACAGCAGAAGTCTCGAATACAATAGTCAAATACAAGAATCAGAATACAATCAGTGGAATCAACTGGATATCTGAAAGCTGGATAGATAGCTGGATCTCCAAGCGAAGCTCCAACTCCAAAGGTGAGTCTCGAATAATGGTACACTCAGTCTGACCCGAGCATAAAGCCACTACAACAAAAAGGACTTTTTATAGCGTGTAAAAACCGCTATAAAAACTTTCTATAGCGATTCTATAATCGCCATAGATCAACATGTTGTAAAAATTCTGGTAGATACTATAGCGTGTCATACTTGCAATGGAAAACGTTTTTTTCTTGCCATCTAAAATATGCCATATTGGTGCAACTGCTTTTCTATAGCATTATGAAACGTGCTATAGAACTTTTTATGACGCATTTTAGTTGCTATAAATATGTCGACATGCTATATTATTATAGCATTTGAACGCGCTATGGAATCATCGTGTCAACCTTCTATGACACATTGAAATGCTATAGAAAATTCATTACTATCTATTATAGCACCATCTTATTGCTATGAAAACTATTTACTCTTTGCAAAATATTTTGTATAACACTAACATGATGCTATAGTATAACAAAGTTGAACAATTTTTCTTTTTATTGCATAGTTAGAACGCTATAAAAAAAATTCTATTGCACATTTTTTGCTGCCATAACATTCAAAGCTTACAATTTTCAATTCTACTTATATATTATAACTCAAAAAACCACATTCATCACATTAACATAAGTACACAAATTGAGTCATAAGCCAAATCACAATATATATATATATATCCATAATATTTCATACATGAAGAATTAAACATAAATATTGTGATAAAAATTAAACATAAGTGCACAAATTGAGTGTAGCATTCCAAAACGATACATACTAAAAATATTTTAATGACCGTCGATAAGCATGACCGATTTAAAGTAGAAAGAGTGCGACATCATGTATCAACCTCAAAAGCATCATACAACACCTGTGAAGAAGAAACACAAACATACATATGTTATTCAATATATACAAGTATGTATAAGTACAAAAGATGCATCGCCAAAGACTAAGTTACTGAAAATAGCATAAGCCCTAATGAACCTGTTATTGTGATCAATCATGCTTTAAAAAAGCACACTAAGGACAGTGGCACTGGCTTGCTAGGATTCTGGGTAAAGTTGTAATCAATACAATCAGAAATCTAAGTTTTATGCACTACTTCAGAAGACAACAAGATACTGTCTTGCATGATGATATTGGCAGTTAATGACATTAGCACGGCAAATATACAGTTAATGATTTTCAGCTTAATATTGTAATCCCTTTTATCTCAATGCATTTAACCTTCATATTAGTTTTAACGCATTCTAAGATCTCCAGTCAGAAAAAAAACAAGGATTGGAAACTCCTAAGCAAAGATACACCTCATATAAATCCAAAATCAACCGACAGGAGAGTCAAAGTAATAAAAAGAGAAAGAAAACTAATCATAAACAAGAAGAAAAAGGTAATATAGTTGTTTGTTAGCAATATTAATTGCATTATCATCCATGCCACTTGCTGAAAACTGAAACATTTAATGAAACACTAATAGTATGTTTTTAGCTGCGAAGAGACGTCATTATCCTCTTTAGTAATCGTTTGATAACTTATTCTTCCAAATTCGATTATGCTTTTGTTAAATTCAATTCTAACAAAAATGCAAATGGATCTTTACCAATTATAATTTATTGCAACTGTTTAATATATTTAATAAGATGCAAATTATATTCTGTTATATCTATGATGTGGTCTAAAACTTTTTAGAAAATTTTCCTCTACCAAAATGAGATTAAAGGTTTCAAACAAGAAGAATCAACACCATACAACCATTAATTCCTCTTTGATATCCACTGTCATTTAGAGCTCCGTTAATATTTGTTCATAGATTTTGGTTCCTGTACAAAACTTTTACTTTTAAATTTCTTTTTATCCTCTCGCTTCTCTGCAACTTTTATACAGAGATAATTATACATAGTTGCCTTGAATTAAACTGAATATAAAAGATGAATTAAACTTTATAGTGCTATGTAGTTGTATATAACTGGACAAGCTCTTCTCCTCTAGTGGAAAAATGGGAAGTGTTCACCGCTCTAAAGATTTAATGGTTCAAACCAGGGTGAGCATTGTTCATTTCAAACCAAATTAACCAATGTAAAGATACCTGCAGAGCATAAATTGTACTGTGCCAAAAGAAGCAAATTCCTGCAAATAGCACATGAAAAGCCCTCTCATCGATGACTTTCTCACCACTATCTTGAAGACTTGCTAAACCACTATGTGCTAGAGCAAATATAAAAATGAAAAGCAACATAGTAACCTGCAAATAAAAGAAGTTAGTTATCATTACCAGAATGAATGAAAACACACCCTGGTAAGAAACTGTATTTTAATCAGAGAAAAATTCATCACGGCAGGGAATTTATAATGTTACTGTTTTAAAACATTGAGTGAGTACACTAATAAATTCAGGCATAGAATAAGAAGCTATCCTTAAAAAATTGTTGCTATAATCATGTATATCTGCACATCCATGATTTCTCAATACCAAACATGAAAATTTCTCACAAGATCGCAAAAATGTCCAAAATACTAATGTGTCCACACAAAAACTTCATGAGTCCAATCCCAAAAAATGGCAATGAATGCGTATTGTAAACAATGAAGGATGTTATTAATTGTTTATGCTAAGCAAAACAACAGTTACTTGTTGATACAACCATACAGCAGCATTTAAAACAATCAACCAGCAATAGATAGGGCTCACGGTCGAATATTCTCGAACAAATAAAATAAGAAATTTAAAACAAATTAATAACCACCATTTTTATTTATTATCATCACA
This sequence comes from Allium fistulosum, assembly GCA_030737815.1. Classification (NCBI taxonomy): domain Eukaryota; kingdom Viridiplantae; phylum Streptophyta; class Magnoliopsida; order Asparagales; family Amaryllidaceae; genus Allium; species Allium fistulosum. The sequence continues at coordinate 960,988,597 of CM060903.1, read as the reverse complement.
CACAACACCGCAAAACTTTACACACACAAATTTTGTAATTTGGTGGAAAGAGGAGACTGATTTCTATAGTGGGAGATTATGGAGATAGTCAAATTGAAATATTAAAGCATAACAAAAGGTCAAAATTAGAAGAGCACATAGCCAGCTTAGATGAATCACTATTTGGCAACCACACTCGAGCTACTTCGGCTTCATTCCTAAATGCAAAGACTGGGCCTTTACTTTGATTCTATTGATAATATACTTTGTCAACAAGCCATATAGATCTCACATGTGAGTTTCTCTCTTGTTTGTAGAATCTACCAAACAATTACTAAGATCAAAATATAACCTGACTCTGATATTCAATCTTTCATCGATAAAATTATGTAAATTTTCCAAGTGGTCATTTAGTCCAACTAATTTTTAGGAAAGCCATTTTTTAGATCCCGTCGTTTTGCTTCTATTTTCCAAAACTATATTCGTTTTCCTTTTCTTTTTTAATACGACTACTGCACTACTATTATTCTCTTTGGAAGTATGAGTAGTCATCCACCGTTCAATCATTAATTATTTTAAAACTAAAAATGTTCCTTTTTGTTATTTTATTCTATATTTGTGACTTTAAACGAAGAACGAGTTATATTTGTAGTGTAAATATTTTGCACTGACCTCATTTTATATAAAAATTTAAGTATCATTTTTGAATAGTTTAGCAAGTAAATATGCATTTTGCAGTGTAATTGTGATATGCAATTAATCGTGAAAAAAAGTTATCAACTTACAAAAGGAATATTAAACTTCGAAGCTCAAAAAGTGAAAGAAAAAAGGGTTTTTGATGCTTAATTTACAGTTTCTCTTTATAAGTTTACAACAAGCATAATTTATCGGTGCTTCTTTGAGGAGTTATAAAAGATTTTATGTTAGCTCAGTAGCCAGAACAACCGCACATTTAGCATTAATACCAAATTTTGATAGAAAATTAGATAGCAATGTCATTTGATATAATAATCTACAAATATGTATTCCTTAATTTTTATGTGGCTTTTGTTTACTTCAACATCGATGTAAAACAAGCTGAAATTATAAGTTTGAGGTTAATATTAAGACAACAAATAAAATTTTCTGCGGCGAAGATTGTAAACACCACAAGTGTTATAAACGTACTCTTTTCACAACTAAATTTACTTGGACCATGTATTAGAATTTTATTCTTTAAGGCATTCTTACATTTCTTTATAATATCTAAAACAGATGTCCACAATGTAACTACAACTAATTAAATACTAAGTACAACTAGTTACTCTTATCTAAAACATAATCTAAGGATAATTTTGAAGCCATGTATATGCCTAGAAACAACAGGAAGGCGAGTAGAACTATTTCTTTAAAAACTGAACAAAAAATGTTGTTATTATACACAACCATAAAGTTGTAGTAGGTATACAACATATTTCAAGTTCTAGTATTTCTTCATTTTTTTTACCAACTCAGCATATATATTAGCAATTAGTTTATAGTTTTCGGTTAAGAATGTGAAATTATGATTATATAGGAATAATACTCAGTACGCCTTCTTTGAAATACTATATATCCAACTGTAGTGTAATATGGTCACTACAATAAGACTTCATAAGAAGAATAAAATGTAACGAGACTATAATACTCACCAGTTAAGTAGAATACTTTTGACTATAACTCCCAGTTTTAAGCATTGTGTAATTATAAGATAAGTGATGGTATAAAAATCCTATGTTACTTAAAAGATGTGTAGTAAATATGATAGGAAAAACTTTGGTCCCTAATTTAAACTCGTTTTAAGGAAACAGATATTTCGGTATTTTCCATGTTATAAAAACATGCTCAATTTTATCTAAATTTCAAGAATTTAGAAAACATAAAATACGCATAGAACTGTATTTGCAAAGAATTACCCAGTATTCTCTCTCAAAGATGCCGTGTTGATTTGGCACAAGCTTTTAGCACGCAGAACTTATGATAGATGTCCACCTCTGTATTGAAGAAACATGTCAATCAAGCCCACCTGCATGGCACCAAATTCTAAATCAAGTACACTTATGCCAAATCGTTCCAGTTATAGATATCACTTTGTAATGTATTTATTTTGTCATTTGTGCAGAAAATATATTTTTTATGTCTAAATGAAGTTATAACTTGGTGTTAGCCTTGAATTAGTATCCTTGTCAGTCATTGACAGACTCAACCTATATTTCTTTATACTCGGTCATGGAGACCGTTTTAGTATCATTACCACCCTGTGCAGTTTAAGTGTACAGCAATTTCATAGTGATGAAAATGCAAAAAAATATGGCAGTGGTATAGGGAGGATACAACGAAACAATGGAGGTGGCAAAAGCTATATTCGAAACAAATCCAATTGCCAAAATAAATTTATTATTTGTCCCATATCATTGATGTAAAAAAGAAAAAAACCTTGTTTCGACCAATATAACAAAAGTTACAAAACTTAAGAAATGGTTTAAGTCAAGTGAGTGCAATATGCTAGTAGCTACCAAAACAGACAATCTACTAGTTAAGGTGAGTTTCAGTATGAATCTGTGATATGCAAGGACTTCTTTAAAATAACGATGACGAAGGATGGAAAAGAAAAGAGAAGAAAGTACTGACATTTGACACCACATAAATACAAGGTAAAAAGAAGTGTAGACTCAATTGAAGACTAAACTAAGCCTTATTGAAAATACAGTTATGTGGCATAAATGTTGTAGCAAGTCAAAGTCAATTTGCTACTTTAAAATGCAACACATTGCCCAAATCACCGAGTTTATTTTTTATAAAATGGTTGTGACGGACTGATACTGCTTAATAACACAACCCGAAGAAAAGGAGATCCCACCCCCAAGCCTGGGCAGTGACAGCTATTGAAATAACAGAAAATGTCAAACTACCATTGAGTACCATCTGCATACTTATCGTAGGAAGTCAAAGTTAATTTGTTACATTAAATTTTATTTTGTAAACATGGTTATTTATTTTCATGTGTCAACATTGTTTACTGTAGCTGCTTGGGTGTTATGCAGTGGCTATAAGCCTACTAGGCCACTCACTGCGTAAATAAACCAATTCAAATTTACACGCTTAGAGATATGCATCTCACAGTATGTGTAGAATAAGCCTATATAGGCTATAATGATGTGGAATGGATACTTCTCTACATCACTGCCTTATTGTTTATGGAATTCAAAGTACGCCTAAGAGTTTGATGACAACCACACTCATGTCCACTGTGGGATTCAGACAAATGGAGGTATAGCTTAATGGTATACTTTTTTTCGAAAATAAGTAGGATAGTGATCATACATTAGATTTAAAGAAAGAAAGAGGGTGTCGGTTTATATTACCTATAGTCGGTCCAATTCCATACACCATTAATCAACCAAATTCATATGTTCTGATTTTAAGAGTTCATGCATTTAATTCCTACAAAAATACAGTTATAGAACCTATCTCCAATCCCAACATTGACCCACATTAGACTCACTTTGTCAGTGAATGATATAGCTTGCTCCACGGCCAGATCCAACCCAAAATAATCCTTCTAGTCCAATGATTGATGATGTTGATAAAACTGTTTGCATATGACCATAATTGGGTGGACAGATATTATACTGTGCAATTATGAAAGGGTACAGTGATTATGAGTGATTGCTGCAATCTGTGATTTTGTTTTACTCGCAACAGACCTTAAAATTCTTATATCAGGTTTCCCTAAGAAATGTACGGGTGCAACAAGCATCGTACCACTTACCATTCTCAGGTATAAATTTTTAACACTCAAATTACAAATATATTCTGTCATATGAATGGAAGTAACTAGTAATGTTACTGAAGTCATGTTATTTTCCAAATGAAACAAATGCTGAAACGGTGATTTGCATAAGACAAATTAAGTAATGATGGCATACAGATTTGGACAGTAGTCATTAATTGCCCTATACTAATGTAACATTAGCTTAGTTTTGATATACACCTAGCTGGGGTTAGTCGATTGGAATATTATCAAAAACTGGAACGAAACATGGAAGTTTGGAGGAATTATATGGTTATTATTATTATTTCAACAATGATATTGTGCCTTAAGGTACAAAATGGTACACTACAACCATGTACCTATAGGGGCTGTACTGGTTCCTATGTATTGTCATTATGAGCGTACTATAAAACTGTGCAATCTTCAAAGAAATATTCAAGATCCTTCATTCATAGTTCATACATACTCAAAAATACATTTGGTTGGCTTCAGTAGAAAAAGTTTTTAATTTCTTCAGTTGGCTTCCACAGAAAATGTTATTAATTTCTTCAATTGGCTTCTAATCAAAGATAAATTAATTCATACATACTCAAAATAAAGTCAGTCATAATCAATTCAATAGTAATACAATCATTCATACATATAGGTTTTAAAATTACAAAACTTAAAATTACGTAGTAGAACTAAGATTTATAAAGTAGCCTTGTTTGTTTAACAACTACATGCATACAACCATTTAAAATCAAATATACATTCAATTTACTCAAACCAAGATGTTAGTTGTGTACCATATACTTACAAAATCAAATCAAAATGTAAAATAATTAAGTCACTCAAAATTAGGAAAAATACCAACCTTTAGAATCGTTTTCAATTTTCTGCAGTGAAAAAAGTGTCTAGTGAAGTAGCTGCAAAGTGATGGCTGAATCCACGTAATTATCATGAGTATACGGGTGTAATTATGTTGCATTTTTCGCCGACAATGGAAATCGTGCTTGCAATCACATTCGACTATTTAGAGGCGAGATAGATCTGCAAAAATCAAACGTGGTAAAACTGATTTAAAGTGCAGGCGATGAGGGATTTAGGAGTAAGATTGGAAGAATACAAACGAACTGGGGTTTTTTTTCTACGATGACGAAGGGGAGGTGTATTTAGAGGGGGTTAGCAAAATAAGAGGGAAAAAATTACCGCCTTTGTCTTGGTAATTTTGGGGTGCGGTCAAATTATAGCGCGCGTCTCAATTTTTCAATACCTAGCGAACTAAAATACAGCAAGTTTGGTTACAACGCTGTCATGCTAGGCTATCAATAGTATATTTTGTTGTAGTGAGCAAAACACAAAACACTCGAGTCAGGATTAATATTCTTATATCAATAAATCCAACTCAACTGAAATAGTAATTGAAATACAAGTAACTCAAAGGATGTTTGGAATAACCATCCTTTAAGGATCCGTTAAACTATCTACTATGTAGTAGTGTACGGTAAATAGATAATGCCTATCAGTAATATAAAGTATCAAAATAGTGTTAAGCCGTTACCATTATTCCCCTTAACACATTTTATATAAGCGTTATAGTCTATACATCACTGTAAACTCCACCGTAAACTAGTGGGCTATTAGGGAGTACTCCATAGGTATAACACAAAACAAATCGTAGTGGTCGCGTATATAGGGATACAAGTATGACAAGGCACATGAGACAATACCCAAGGTAGTGAAACTACCGTTTTCCTGATCCGGATTGGTGAAAACGCATCGCCGCAGCGATCGCAACACCGCGAAACAACACTCCCAAAATCAAGGGTGCACCAATCGACAACAAGTAATGAGTAGTTTTCGAAGAAGTGTGTTCGCTCGAGATAGCTAACCCCCATTTGGCCCGGCACGGCTCCTGTTTTAGTCATTTCCAATTTGAAACAAGTGTCAAGGCTATCCATTATCGTTCACTTTCTTCAGTCATCACGTACATCATTCCAACCACTTCATTCAGGATCACACTCCGCATATAGTTATTAAAGTGGTTTTCGGTTTAGACAGAGAGTATGTCCCTAACCGATTCCGGTCTCTTTAATAACTTTCGTAATTGTTACACCGATTGGTCGTTTATTTATTTCAAAACCAAATTAATTACAATTTCAATTATAATTTTATAAACTAATATTTCATTTGTCTATCTAAAACAATTTCCTTAATTTACGTTTCAAAAACTTCCAAATTTCCATTTCAAAATCTTATAATTCAAATTAAATATTTGATTTAAGACAATTCAAGTATTCATTTAAATTCGTATATAAGTTTCATTCCGAAATCATTTAAATTAATTTAGTTTAACATTCAAATCAATTCAACTTCATTTATCGATTTCATTCAATATTCGTTAAGTAAATTTATCATTTAAACATTTTCTATTTAATTTCCAATTTACTAAATCAAATACTTAAGTTCAACTTCATTGTATCAAAACTTACAAATTTGAATTAAATTAAATTCATCAAATCAATTCTTTCAATTACAAGTCTTACATTAAAATCAATAAATCACATTCTATTTCTTGTTAAAGAAATTCAATTTCACTTATTTATATACTTAGTTACAAATTTCAAATCTCAATTAATAAAGAAACTTAATTTCACTTATTCAAGAAGTTCAATTTTACTTAATAAAGAATTCAATTTTATTTAATTATTAAATAATTCAAAACTTAATTATTAAATAATTTCAAAACTTAATTATTAATAATTCTAAATTTAATTATTAAATAATTAATTTTAAAACAACGTTCATTCATCCTCTACTATGTTAATATTTTGATTCAGATTATTAAATATTAACATTTCCTTTCATAAAAATTCAAATTCTAACTTCGTTTCAAAACTTATCATTTATTCAAATAAAATCTTTATTTTATTTTTAAATCAAATTATTGACCAATCGGGTTTTATTTAATTCTCTATCCTAAGTCAAAGTTTTTATTTTGGGTATTTATCATTTCAATCCGATTCCAATTCAATTCAAAATCAAAGCATAGCAAAGGGAACTTGCAGTGTGATAACTGGGATGGTGTCAAAGTAAGTAAACAAGCAATAACAACAACCAATATCAATCCAATAATCAATTCAAATAATCCCGAAATAATCGTATTAATTCACATTGTTGTTTGTGTAAATTAATATAATTATTTCTAGAATCTACACTATCATTTCATGTAGATTAAAGATTATTACACTAATATTTATACGGTTCTTCAATTGTCATTCGATTTCAATTTTAACACTACAACAATTAATCAAATATACATTCAATGGTTCAAAGTGTAATTATCACTATTCTACATGTCAATTAATTTAACAATTAAAAGGGGTCATATTCAACTAATCAAATTCAACATATGTGTCGATTCAAATTTTAATTATCCTACATCAAATTTATTTGCATAATATTTATCACTTTATACATTACAAATTTAACATCCAATATAAACAACAAACAATCAATCAATTATCAATCAAACGGAATTATCATCGTATAATTAACAAATAATGGTGTCAGATGTCACAGGTGAAATGATACAGGTAATAACATATATAACAGTGTAAATAACTAACAGCAGCATATTTCAATTGTTGTTTTAATTGAAATCAAATTTAATAAATAAAAGAACATTAATCGTGAGTGATTGCTCACCTTTCGAGGCTAGAGCGGTTTGACAATGAAAGGAGTTACGAATTGCAAGCACTACTTCCGAAATAAACTAGATAGGCACGAATCGACGAGCAAAGCTGTTAAATAGGAATTGCCGAAATCAAATAAAAACATTCAACATAGCAACAAATAAAAAAAACATGTCCTGCGTCAAAGTTTCACAATATAATTCTATGTGCTACCGAGATCGAAATGGTCTGAAATTAGGTATGAATAAAGATTAAAACTTGTATTTCAAACTGCAAAAGAATCTCTTGATTTGGACAAGAGACGAGAAAAGTTACAATGTCACGAACATAGACTCAGGCCATGTTGCGACTATCAAATGTTCAGGTCTAAAAACCCCTCTGGGTCTGACTTTCAGGTAAGAAACAGAGGACTGAACCACCTCGTATGAAGCTAAAATTTTATATACAGAAAGTAAAAAACTTTATCTTTTAAACAAAAAGGGAGTCACTATATTCCGACGTAAGACGGAAGAGATAAGATGCATCAAACATGAACTCGGGTCGTGTTTGCAGCAGTGTAAAATAATTTCAAGTACAAAAGAATAGCTGCCTGGGTCAAACTTCCAGATCCTCGACCACTAATCAAACGATGTCGGATTTTGCTGAAATTTGACAGGCATAAACTAGGTAACTTCGACTCTTTTTTAAAAATAGAATCAACCCATTCCGATAAAACATGAGTGAGATATGATATCGTGAACATGAAGTCTAACTGCTGTTCAGAAAAAAAAATAAACATGCAAACAAGTGCAAAATCAGTTTGGTTGCAACTTTCAGGTATAAAACAGAGGACCAAACGGCCTTGAATTGGACTGAAATTTTACATGCATAAACTAGAGAATCTCATCTTTCAATCCAAAAATGAATAGTTGAATTTCGATAGGAAATGAAAGAGATACGCTGCGTCAAACATGGACACTGGTCGTGTTTGTAACAGCGCGAATAATTCTAAGTACAACTGAAACATTCAAATTCATTTCTCTTAAACCTCAAGTACTAAAATTATGGATATATATATACTACACTTAGAACCAATACTAAAGTAAAAGCTTAAACATATGAAGTGATTGATTACTAATATATAACTAACAAGCATCCCTATGTAAATTTAAAACCAACGAATATGTACTAATACATAACTTTATAAACATTCCATATATATAATATCTATATCCACTTATAAATGTCAATAACCGAAAATACCATACATACTTCCCTCATGTATATACAATTAAAAATCAAAACTTACGAAACTATTATCAACTTCAAAAACTTCATATAGCATGCCGACCAAATATATACAGTGCAGACCAATACAGAGTTCATATACCATTTTATATTAAGCTACTTATACTCTATACAATACATATTTTATATGCACAGAGTCTATTCACTACATGTTTTATTGGCTACTATATATATATTATAAATCATGATATCCAGATATGTATATTTCAAAATAATATAGCTAAAGTACAACTTAGAAAATGGAAATGGACACAAGGTTAGCTGGCAAAACAAAACTTATAAATATATGCAAAGATAGACCGAACCGATATATAAAAAACAAAATGAAGTGGTCGTTGAGTTGCTTGCAACCGAGGGCAGTGATGGAAAAACTTCGATGGAGAGGTAGCTTGAAAAATGGAGCTCGGCAGGAGGGGAAGATGCGATGGGAGGTGGGTGAATGGAGTTCGGTGGTCGGGTTTGAGTTTCATGCACGGGGAGCTCGCGTGAGGAAGAGGGGAAGGCCGATGCCGATCGGTGGCGGGCTGGTCTTTGCGGGGTTTGTGGTAGTGGATGTTGGTTGAGATGGTGATGTAGGTGGCCAATAAGGAGGTGGGGTTTAAGGAGGCGGCGACGTGACTGACGTGAAAGGCGGAGGAGGAGCAGCTAGTGGCCGCGGTGAAGGTGAGTTCGAGGTTTGGCATGTGGTGGTTCGTGCCATGAGGCGGCGGCCATGGATTCTCGGATTGAGGAAGAGGCCGAATGGTTTTCAGGCAATATATATTTTCTTTTCTTTTTATTTTAACAACCATGGTCGAAAAGAGAAGAGCAAGAGGAGTTGGATACAGGTACTTGGAAATGAAGTAGGTACATGGAAATGAAGAAAGTAGGTGCGCATGCTTTCAAAAGAAATAAGTAGCAGAGAGAAAATGAATAGGTGATATAAACTCTTTGAATGAATCAGAACTAGAATAATAAAGTAAACTAGGGAAACCAAAAATCAAAAGTGAACCGATTGGAATTATAAAGGTAACGTTCTAATTTCAGAAAGTATTTATAACAAAGGTCTATTGGAATTATACGTTAGACAGTTTTAATGGTCACGGTAAACAAATAGACTCGAATGGATGTCGATATCATTAACCGTTTCACGGACTTCGCCAGGTACCAGAAATCCAAAACACAAAATTGAATATACCGTAGAGATCAACACGATGAGACGACCAAAACGGTATACAGATATCAGTGGTATGATTGAATTATAAAAAAAAATTCGAACTTTCTACTAGCGAAAAATGCAGCAAAACGCAGAAAAATATGATCGACGGAGCTAAAGAAGTCCGAATTTTGAAAAATGAAAAATGACGTCATGCTCAGAAGACGATTTAGAATTTTTCTATGTAAAAATATTTGGATTTCGGAAACATTTTATTTTCATCGCTTTTTAACTGATTAAATTGAAGTGAATTTACGCTCAAAATAAACTTTCATATTTTCGGACGAAAATTTACTAGTTTCTATGTTCAACTAGACGCATTTCAAATATCAAATTTATATTTCAAAATTTTATCGTTTAAAATTTCACAAAATTTCAATTAATAACGTTATTTAAAAACTGGTTAAATTTACGGGTTATTACACTCTCCCCCACTCAAAACTTTTCGTCCCCGAAAAGGAACGAGGTAGGAGAATAGAACCAACTAGAAGAAAATAGATTGAAAACAAAATAAAACAATTTATTTAACATATAAATTTCAACTTAAATAAATTTATATTCAACAATTTGTTTTTTAAATTCAAGGTTTTCATTAAATTGATTTGATTTCACATTTATTAATGTTAGGTACAAAAGGTTTCTTCCAAATGAAATTAAATTTAAATTCAATTAATCCAAGATACTCCCTTAGGTTGATTTAATTCAATTTATTAACTTTCAATACAAATTTTCTTCTATTAATCATAACTATTATTTATTTAACTTATTATTCTATTTATCTCCATAAACATTTTATAGTTTAAAATTTAAGTGAATAACATTTATTATACGCACTCACATTTTATTTATAAAGACAATTTATTGTATATTCTCCAATTTTCTTAAATTAACAATTTCAAAAGTCCTAAATTTGAATAGTCATTTATTATAATCACACTTTATTCGACAAATTTAATTCTTCTTCATACCAAATTATTATTAAATTTATTCTACTTAATGTATCCTATCACATATATTAAGTATATTTACATTTATTATAATTACTCAAATTTGTTTAAAATTTCTTTTGATATCATTTTCTGCTGTATAATATTCAATTACATAGTTAACTTTTGAAAATTTAGGTAAGTTATATTAAATGCAATTGAGTATTATACAAGTAAATTTTACAATTCAGTTATTTCAAGTTAAGTATTTATAAAAGAATTTGGCTTCATTTATAATTGAAAATCATCCAATAAGAAAATTTAGAATTAAATTTCCGATTAAATTTAAACAATTTAGAGATAAATATATACATACAATATATCCAAGTCAAATCTAAATTAAATACTAATATGTATGTATATAAATATTTTTAAATCAAGTCATACTTAAGAAATTCAAATCAAATTCATTTCAAAACAAAAGTGTAACAAGCTAATGATGGTCTCTACTCTTCGAAACTCGAAAATGAATGTCGATGATGCGGCCGTCATCACCGAAATTATTTTCCAGCGATAAAGAGAAGAGCACTGATTTAGACTTTAATTTCTTTGGAATGATTCTTTTTGAAGATATTTAAATACTATACTCTTTAAAACTTTCAAATCAAAGTTTGAAACCACCGAATATTAAATTCTCAAATTTAGTTTAAATCCCTTTAAATTAAAAATCAATTTTAACCCATTTTATAAATTCATTTATTTATATTATCCAATAGTCAATGGTTTATGAAATAAAAAAATTAAATATTACCATTTCGGACAACAACTCATTAACAATTTAATTTCAGAAAAATTTATACTTGTATATATAATATAATCATTCAAAAATTTATTTTGTTTACCAAATTTGAAAACGATATTGTGTCGGTTTGCTCTGTTAAAGTGTTTTGGAAATCCTATCGATAGCGTTGATCAGACGAATCGATCGAAAATCCAAATCCACATCAACAACTCAAACAACACAATATATTTTTAAAACATTTTACAAATACAATTCCTCACTCAACGATACAAGAATAGATTTCAAAACATGTATAGCGATTCAAATTTGATGGAAATCAAATCAAAGAGAATTTCGATTCGAAGATAAGCTCGAAACAAAGATAAGACAATTAAATAACAAGATAGGAAGATGAATAAGTTTATATAAATCGCGGGCAACCTTAACCGGGTCGACCGTGTCTTCAAGAATAAGATCAATGTAGAATTCCGAGGCAAATCGACATTTGATCTCAAGAAATAAAATTCAGGCATTGCAGGAGATAGATAGCATCGTAAACCGAGGATACAGAAATCTCCGGTAAATCGATGTTATTGTAAAGGAGTTCCACCCCTTTATAAATAAATCTGAGATTGGCAAGACCGCCAACTCATTATAAAGAACATTCGAACTGGATTTATGGGATACTCCAGAATTAAAAGAAAGACGAATAGTAAGGGACACGAATGGATTTTGGAACCGCAGGGAAAGTTCCAAAATTCAAAGGAATCGAGTCAAAAGGAAGAGATTGAAACTCGAATGAGAGTGATTCTGTAAATACATTTACCCTATATGCTAAGTTTTTCCTAGAGCTACCAAAGCTCTGATACCAACTGTAACGACCCGCTATTTTGGACCATTCGCATCCGCACATGTCAGACTTGAATAATTCAAAATACCGAATTGTTAATTTAAATTGGAAAAACTGAGCATATACAGTAAATAAATGAATAATCACAGATCACAGACACAGAGTAATAAATGCAGCGGAAACAAAATATAGTAGTTCATGAAGCTACTATATACATATCAGAGTTAAATAAAGTACAGCAGAAGTCTCGAATACAATAGTCAAATACAAGAATCAGAATACAATCACTGGAATCAACACGATATCTGAAAGCTAGATAGATAGCTGGATCTCCAAGCGAAGCTCCAACTCTAAAGGTGAGTCTCGAATACTGGTACACTCAGTCTGACCCTAGCGTAAAGCCACTACAACAAAAAGGACTTTTTATAGCGTGTAAAAACCGCTATAAAAACTTTCTATAGCGATTCTATAATCGCCATAGATCAACATGTTGTAAAAAGTCAGGTAGATACTATAGCGTGTCATACTTGTAATTGTGATATGCAATTAATTGTGAAAAAAAGTTATCAACTTACAAAAGGAATATTAAACTTCGAAGCTCAAAAAGTGAAAGAAAAAAGGGTTTTTGATGCTTAATTTACAGTTTCTCTTTATAAGTTTACAACAAGCATAATTTATCGGTGCTTCTTTGAGGAGTTATAAAAGATTTTATGTTAGCTCGGTAGCCAGAACAACCGCACATTTAGCATTAATACCAAATTTTGATAGAAAATTAGATAGCAATGGCATTTGATATAATAATCTACAAATATGTATTCCTCAATTTTTATGTGGCTTTTGTTTACTTCAACATCGATGTAAAACAAGCTGAAATTATAAGTTTGAGGTTAATATTAAGACAACAAATAAAATTTTCTGCGGCGAAGATTGTAAACACCACAAGTGTTATAAACATACTCTTTTCACAACTAAATTTACTTGGACCATATTTTAGAATTTTATTCTTTAAGGCATTCTTACATTTCTTTAGAATATCTAAACAGATGTCCACAATGTAACTACAACTAAATAAATAACAAGTACAACTAGTTACTCTTATCTAAAACAAAATCTAAGGATAATTTTGAAGTCATGTATATGCCTAGAAAAAACAGGAAGGCGAGTAGAAATATTTCTTTAAAAACTGAACAAAAAATGTTGTTATTATACACAACCATAAAGTTGTAGAAGGTGTACAACATATTTCAAGTTCTAGTATTTCTCCATTTTTTTACCAACTCAGCATATATATTGGCAATTAGTTTATAGTTTTCGGTTAAGAATGTGAAATTATGAGTATATAGGAATAATACTCAGTACGCCATCTTTGAAATACTATATATCCAGCTGTAGTGTAATATGGTCACTACAATAAGACTTCATAAGAAGAATAAAATGTAACGAGACTACTCAATGAAAAAATTCAGATTAAGATAAGCATTAGTCCATGTTAATGCAAATCGCAAATAACCGTAATTAAACCTTAAACTTTCCAAACATTGAGGATATTCAAGAACCTTAATTTAAGAACATTATTGACCAAATATTTTCGAATTTTTCTGACTAAATACTCACCAGTTAAGTAGAATACTTTTGACTATAACTTCCAGTTTTAAGCATTGTGTAATTATAAGATAAGTGATGGTATAAAAATCCTATGTTACTTAAAAGATGTGTAGTAAATATGATAGGAAAAACTTTGGTCCCCAATTTAAACTCGTTTTAACGAAACAGATATTTCGGTAATTTCCATGTTATAAAAACATGCTCAATTTTATCTAAATTTCAAGAATTTAGAAAACATAAAATACTCATAAAAGTGTATTTGCAAAGAATTACCCAGTATTCTCTTTCAAACATGCCGTGTTGATTTGGCACAAGCTTTTAGCACGTAGAACTTATGATAGATGTCCACCTCTGTATTGAAGAAACATGTCAATCAAGCCCACCTGCATGGCACAAAATTCTAAATCAAGTACACTTATGCCAAATCGTTCCAGTTATAGATATCACTTTGTAATGTATTTATTTTGTCATTTGTGCAGAAAATATATATTTTTTATGTCTAAATGAAGTTATAACTTGGTGTTAGTCCTGAATTAGTATCCTTGTCAGTCATTGACAGGCTCAACCTATAATTCTTTATACTTGGTCATGGAGACCGTTTTATTATCATTACCACCCTGTGCAGTTTAAGTGTACAGCAATTTCATAGTGGTGAAAATGCAAAAAATATGGCAGTGGTATAGGGAGGATACAACGAAACAATGGAGGTGGCAAAAGCTATATTCGAAACAAATCCAATTGCCAAAATAAATTTATTATTTGTCCCATATCATTGATGTAAAAAAAGAAAAAACCTTGTTTCGACCAATATAACAAAAGTTACAAAACTTAAGAAATGGTTTAAGTCAAGTGAGTGCAATATGCTAGTAGCTACCAAAACAGACAATCTACTAGTTAAGGTGAGTTTCAGTATGAATCTGTGATATGCAAGGACTTCTTTAAAATAACGATGACGAAGGATGGAAAAGAAAAGAGAAGAAAGTACTGACATTTGACACCACATAAATACAAGGTAAAAAGAAGTGTAGACTCAGTTGAAGACTAAACTAAGCCTTATCGAAAATACAGTTATGTGGCATAAATGTTGTAGGAAGTCAAAGTCAATTTGCTACTTTAAAATGCAACACATTGCCCAAATCACCGAGTTTATTTTTTATAAAATGGTTGTGACGGACTGATACTACTTAATAACACAACCCGAAGAAAAGGAGATCCCACCCCCAAGCCTGGGCAGTGACAACTATTGAAATAACAGAAAATGTCAAACTACCATTGAGTACCATCTGCATACTTATCGTTGGAAGTCAAAGTTAATTTGTTACATTAAATTTTATTTTGTAAACATGGTTATTTATTTTCATGTGTCAACATTGTTTACTGTAGCTGCTTGGGTGTTATGCAGTGGCTATAAGCCTACTAGGCCACTCACTGCGTAAATAAACCAATTCAAATTTACACGCTTAGAGATATGCATCTCACAGTATGTGTAGAATAAGCCTATATAGGCTATAATGATGTGGAATGGATACTTCTCTACATCACTGCCTTATTGTTTATGGAATTCAAAGTACGCCTAAGAGTTTGATGACAACCACACTCATATACACTGTGGGATTCAGACAAATGGAGGTATAGCTTAATGGTATACTTTTTTCGAAAATAAGTAGGATAGTGATCATACATTGGATTTAAAGAAAGAAAGAGGGATCCAGTTTACATTACCTGCAGTCGGTCCAATTCCATACACCATTAATCAACCAAATTCATATGTTCTGATTTTAAGAGTTCATGCATTTAATTCCTACAAAAATACAGTTACAGAACCTATCTCCAATCCCAACATTGACCCACATTAGACTCACTTTGTCAGTGAATGATATAGCTTGCTCCACGGCCAGATCCAACCCAAAAAAATCCTTCTAGTCCAATGATTGATGATGTTGATAAAACTGTTTGCATATGACCATAATTGGGTGGACGGACATTGTACTGTGCAATTATGAAAGGGTACAGTGATTATGAGTGATTGCTGCAATCTGTGATTTTGTTTTACTCGCAACAGACCTTAAAATTCTTATATCAGGTTTCCCTAAGAAATGTACTGGTGCAACAAGCATCGTACCACTTACCATTCTCGGGTATAAATTTTTAACACTCAAATTACAAATATATTCTGTCATATGAATGGAAGTAACTAGTAATGTTACTGAAGTCATGTTATTTTCCAAATAAAACAAATGCTGAAACAGTGATTTGCATAAGACAAATTAAGTAATGATGGCATACAGATTTGGACAGTAGTCATTAATTGCCCTATACTAATGTAACATTAGCTTAGTTTTGATATACACCTAGCTGGGGTTAGTCGATTGGAATATTATCAAAAACTGGAATGAAACATGGAAGTTTGGAGGAATTATATGGTTATTATTATTATTTCAACAATGATATTGTGCCTTAAGGTACAAAATGGTACACTACAACCATGTACCTATATGGGCTGTACTGGTTCCTATGTATTGTCATTATGAGCGTACTATAAAACCGTGCAATCTTCAAAGAAATATTCAAGATCCTTCATTCATAGTTCATACATACTCAAAAATACATTTGGTTGGCTTCAGTAGAAAAAGTTTTTAATTTCTTCAGTTGGCTTCTACAGAAAATGTTATTAATTTCTTAAATTGGCTTCCAATCAAAAATAAATTAATTCATACATACTCAAAATAAAGTCAGTCATAATCAATTCAATAGTAATACAATCATTCATACATATAGGTTTTAAAATTACAAAACTTAAAATTACGTAGTAGAACTAAGATTTATATAGTAGCCTTGTTTGTTTAACAACTACATGCATACAACCATTTAAAATCAAATATACATTCAATTTACTCAAACCAAGATGTTAGTTGTGTACCATATACTTACAAAATCAAATCAAAATGTAAAATAATTAAGTCACTCAAAATTAGGAAAAATACCGACCTTTAGAATCGTTTTCAATTTTCTGCAGTGAAAAAAGTGTCTAGTGAAGCAGCTGCAAAGTGATGGCTGAATCCACGTAATTATCATGAGTATACGGGTGTAATTATGTTGCGTTTTTCACCGACAATGGAAATCGTGCTTGCAATCACATTCGACTATTTAGAGGCGAGATAGATCTGCAAAAATCAAACGTGGTAAAACTGATTTAGAGTGCAGGCGATGAGGGATTTAGGAGTAAGATTGGAAGAATACAAACGAATTGGGGTTTTTTTCTGCGATGACGAAGGGGAGGTGTATTTAGAGGGGGTTAGCGAAATAAGAGGGAAAAAATTGCCGCCTTTGTCTTGGTTATTTTAGGGTGCGGTCAAATTATAGCGCGCGTCTCAATTTTTCAATACCTAGCGAACTAAAATACAACAAGTTTGGTTACAACGCTGTCATGCTAGGCTATCAATAGTATATTTTGTTGTAGTGAGCAAAACACAAAACACTCGAGTCAGGATTAATATTCTTATATCAACAAATCCAACTCAAGTGAAATAGTAATTAAAATACAAGTAACTCAAAGGATGTTTGGAATAACCATCCTTTAAGGATCCGTTAAACTATCTACTATGTAGTAGTGTACGGTAAATAGATAATGCCTATCAGTAATATAAAGTATCAAAATAGTGTTAAGGCGTTACCATTATTCCCCTTAACACGTTTTATATAAGCGTTATAGTCTATACAGCACTGTAAACTCCACCGTATACTAGTGGGCTATCGAGGAGTACTCCATAGGTATAACACAAAACAAATCGTAGTGGTCGCGTATATAGGGATACAAGTATGACAAGGCACATGAGGCAATACCCAAGGTAGTGAAACTACCATTTGTCTGTTCCGGACTGGTGAAAACGCATCGCCGTAGCGATCGCAACACCGCGAAACATCACTCCTAAAATCAAGGGTGCACCAATCGACAACAAGTAATGAGTAGTTTTCAAAGAAGTGTGTTCGCTCGAGGTAGCTAACCCCCATTTGGACCAGCACGGCTCTTGTTTTAGTCATTTCCAATTTGACACAAGTGTCAAGGCTATCCATTGTCGTTCACTTTCTTCAGTCATCACGTACATCATTCCAACCACTTCATTCTGGATCACACTCCGTGTATAGTTATTAACGTGGTTTTCGGTTTAGACAGAGAGTATGTCCCTAACCGATTCCGGTCTCTTTAATAACTTTCGTAATTGTTACACCAATTGGTCGTTTATTTATTTCAAAACCAAATCAATTACAATTTCAATTAGAATTTTATAAACCAATATTTCATTTGTCTATCTAAAACAATTTCCATAATTTACGTTTCAAAAACTTCCAAATTTCCATTTCAAAATCTTATAATTCAAATTAAATATTTGATTTAAGACAATTCAAGTATTCATTTAAATTCGTATATAAGTTTCATTCTGAAATCATTTAAATTAATTTAGTTTAATATTCAAATCAATTCAACTTCATTTATCGATTTCATTCAATATTCGTTAAGTAAATTTATCATTTAAACATTTTCTATTTAATTTCCAATTTACTAAATCAAATACTTAAGTTCAACTTCATTGTATCAAAACTTACAAATTTGAATTAAATTAAATTCATCAAATCAATTCTTTCAATTACAAGTCTTACATTAATTTCAATAAATCACATTCTATTTCTTGTTAAAGAAATTCAATTTCACTTATTTATATACTTAGTTACAAATTTCAAAATCTCAATTAATAAAGAAACTTAATTTCACTTATTCAAGAAGTTCAATTTTACTTAATAAAGAATTCAATTTTATTTAATTATTAAATAATTCAAAACTTAATTATTAACTAATTTCAAAACTTAATTATTAATAATTTTAAATTTAATTATTAAATAATTAATTTTAAAACAATGTTCATTCATTCTCTACTATGTTAATATTTTGATTCAAATTATTAAATATTAACATTTCCTTTCATAAAAATTCAAATTCAAACTTCGTTTCTTAACTTATCATTTATTCAAATAAAATCTTTATTTTATTTTTAAATCAAATTATTGACCAATCGGGTTTTATTTAATTCTCTATCATAAGTCAAAGTTTTTATTTTGGGTATTTATCATTTCAATCCGATTCCAATTCAATTCAAAATCAAAGCATAGCAAAGGGAACTTGCAGTGTGATAACTGGGATGGTGTCAAAGTAAGTAAACAAGCAATAACAACAACCAATATCAATCCAATAATCAATTCAAATAATCCTGAAATAATCGTATTAATTCACATTGTTGTTTGTGTAAATTAATATAATTATTTCTATAATCTACACTATCATTTCATGTAGATTAAAGATTATTACACTAATATTTATACGTTTCTTCAATTGTCATTCGATTTCAATTTTAACACTACAACAATTAATCAAATATACGTTCAATGGTTCAAAGTGTAATTATCACTATTCTACATGTCAACTAATTTAACAATTAAAAGGGGTCATATTCAACTAATCAAATTCAACATATGTGTCGATTCAAATTTTAATTATCATACGTCAAATTTATTTGCATAATATTTATCACTTTATACATTACAAATTTAACATCCAATATAAACAATAAACAATCAATCAATTATCAATCAAACGGAATTATCATCGTATAATTAACAAATAATGGTGTCAGATGTCACAGGTGAACTGATACAGGTAATAACATATATAACAGTGTAAATAACTAACAGCAGCATATTTCAATCGTCGTTTCAATTGAAATCAAATTTAATAAATAAAAGAACATTAATCGTGAGTGATTGCTCACCTTTCGAGGCTAGAGCGGTTTGACAATGAAAGGAGTTACGAATTGCAAGCACTACTTCCGAAATAAACTAGATAGGCACGAATCGACGAGCAAAGCTGTTAAATAGGAAATGCCGAAATCAAATCAAACATTCAACATAGCAACAAATAAAAAAAACATGTCCTGCGTCAATGTTTCACAATATAATTCTATGTGCTACCGAGATCGAAATGGTCTGAAATTTGGTATGAATAAAAATTAAAACTTTTATTTCAAACTGCAAAAGAATCTCTTGATTTGGACAAGAGACGAGAAAAGTTACGATGTCACGAACATAGACTCAGGCCATGTTGCGACTGTCAAATGTTCAGGTCTGAAAACCCCTCTGGGTCTGACTTTCAGGTAAGAAACAGGGGACTGAACCACCTCGTATGAAGCTAAAATTTTATATACAGAAAGTAGAAAACTTTATCTTTTAAACAAAAAGTGAATCACTATATTCCGACGTAAGACGGAAGAGATAAGATGCGTCAAACATGAACTCGGGTCGTGTTTGCAGCAGTGTAAAATAATTTCAAGTACAAAAGAATAGCTGCCTGGGTCTAACTTCCAGATCCTCGACCACTAATCAAACGATGTCGGATTTTGCTGAAATTTGACAGGCATAAACTAGGTAACATCAACTCTTTTTTAAAAATAGAATCAACCCATTCCGATAAAACATGAGTGAGATATGATATCGTGAACATGAAGTCTAACTGTTGTTAGAAAAAAAATTAAACATGCAAACAAGTGCAAAATCAGTTTGGTTGCAACTTTCAGGTTTAAAAAAGAGGACTAAACGGCCTTGAATTGGACTGAAATTTTACATGCTTAAACTAGAGAATCTCATCTTTCAATCAAAAAAAGAATCGTTGAATTTCGATAGGAAATGAAAGAGATACGCTGCGTCAAACATGAACACTGGTCGTGTTTGTAACAGCGCGAATAATTCTCTGTACAACTGAAACATTCAAATTCATTTCTCTTAAACCTCAAGTACTAAAATTATGGATATATATACTACACTTAAAACCAATACTAAAGTGAAGGCTTAAACATATGAAGTGATTGATTACTAATATATAACTAACAAGCCTCCCTATGTAAATTTAAAACCAACGAATATGTACTAATACATAACTTTATAAACATTCCATATATATAATATCTATATCCACTTATAAATGTCAATAACCGAAAATACCATACGTACTTCCCTCATGTATATACAATTAAAAATCAAAACTTATGAAACTATTATCAACTTCAAAAACTACATATAGCATGCCGACCAAATATATACAGTGCAGACCGATATAGAGTTCATATACCATTTTATATTAAGCTACTTATACTCTATACAATACATATTTTATATGCACAGAGTCTATTCACTACATGCTTTATTGGCTACTATATATATATTTTATAAATCATGATATCCAGATATGTATATTTCAAAATAATATAGCTAAAGTACAACTTAGAAAATGGAAATGGACACAAGGTTAGCTGGCAAAACAAAACTTATAAATATATGCAAAGATAGACTGTACCGATATATAAAAAACAAAATGAAGTGGTCGTTGAGTTGCTTGCAACCGAGGGCGGTGATGGAAAAACTTCGATGGAGAGGTGGCTTGAAAAATGGAGCTCGGCAGGAGGGGAAGATGCGATGGGAGGTGGGTGAATGGAGTTCGGTGGTCGGGTTTGAGTTTCATGCACGGGGAGCTCGCATGAGGAAGAGAGGAAGGCCGATGCTGATCGGTGGCGGGCTGGTCTGTGCGGGGTTTGTGGCAGTGGATGTTGGTTGAGATGGTGATGTAGGCGGCCAATAAGGAGGTGGGGTTTAAGGAGGCGGCGACGTGACTGACGTGAAAGGCGGAGGAGGAGCAGCTAGTGGCCGCGGTGAAGGTGAGTTCGAGGTTTGGCATGTGGTGGTTCGTGCCATGAGGCGGCGGCCATGGATTCTCGGATTGGGGAAGAGGCCGAATGGTTTTCAGGCAATATATATAATTTTTTTTTATTTTAACAACCATGGTCGAAAAGAGAAGAGCGAGAGGAGTTGGATACAGGTACTTGGAAATGAAGTAGGTACCTGGAAATGAAGAAAGTAGGTGCGCATGCTTTCAAAAGAAATAAGTAGCAGAGAGAAAATGAATAGGTGACATAAACTCTTTGAATGAATCAGAACTAGAATAATAAATTAAACTAGGGAAACCAAAATTCAAAAGTGAACCGATTGGAATTATAAAGGTAACGTTCTAATTTCCGAAAGTATTTATAACAAAGGTCTATTGGAATTATACGTTAGACAATTTTAATGGTCACGGTAAACAAATAGACTCGAATGGATGTCGATATCATTAACCGTTTCACGGACTTCGCCAGGTACCGGAAATCCAAAACACAGAATTGAATATACCGTAGAGATCAACACGATGAGACGATCAAAACGGTATACAGATATCAGTGGTATGATTGAATTATATAAAAAAAATTCGAACTTTCTACTAGCAGAAAATGCAGCAAAACGCAGAAAAATAAGATCGACGGAGCTAAAGAAGTCCGAATTTTGAAAAACAAAAAATGACGTCATGCTCAGAAGATGATTTAGAATTTTTCTATGTAAAATATTTGGATTTCGGAAACATTTTATTTTCATCGCTTTTTAACTGATTAAATTGAAGTGAATTTACGCACGAAATAAACTTTCATATTTTCGGACGAAAATTTACCAGTTGCTATGTTCAACTAGACGCATTTCAAATATCAAATTTATATTTCAAAATTTTATCATTCAAAATTTCACAAAATTTCAATTAATAACGTTATTTAAAAACCGGTTAAATTTACGGGTTGTTACATGCCTAGACTACACTATCTTCATACTTAAAAACTGTTGCATTCATTCGTACATCACTCGTTTGCCTCTTTTATTGCCTGTTCTTGGAGGCCTGTAGTCAGGTGTACTTTGGTTTATCCCTTGTTGTACATTGGTTTTGATTTTTCCTGTTACTGTTTGGTTTTGAGTTTTGGTAGCACTCGAGTCTTTCTTGATTCACTGTTGCTACCTGGCCGTCATTGTGCACATGTTGCAACTTGATATTATATTGTCACATGCTGACCCAGTTTGCAGTTTTCATTTTTGATGGTCATTTGCGGTTGCATCCCTTGGGTACTTGTTTGTACATGCTGACCTAGTTTGCAGTTTTCATTTTTTATGGTCATTGCTGTTGTATCCCTTGTGCTGTTGACAGGTGCATTGTCTTTGTCTTTATACTTGTTTGCAACTGTAATTTCATTACTTGGAATTCAACAGTTTGCATTTGAGTTGTAGTTTTGAATTTAATTGCCTGTACATCCCCAGTCATGCTTTGTACTGGTGCACTTGACTTGAGTTCGCGTTGCTTCAATGTAGATTTATGTTGGGTATGTCGACTTTGCATAAGCTCGAACTCTGTAGCCTTGCTTTGTTCAGTTGCATTATTAGTATTGAGATTATGCCTCGGTGATGTATTGCATTGTTGTTGGTTTGTTTATTCGAGTCTGCATCGTGACTTGAGTTGAACTCGATTTTTGGGTTTGACCTTATGCTCATTTGTGACTTTCATTGAGCTTTCGTGTATTTCATCGCGGTGGCGGCGAGGCAGTGCACGCGTGCGTGTACTGCAGCCACACCGAAATTTGATTTGATTTGATCATTTTGAGATTGTCTAATTATCCATTTGATAATTAGATTTCTGAGTTTCTAATTATTTATTAAATAATTGGATTTTGTTGTTAATTGTTGTTTGGGCAATTCTGCGGTTTTCATATTATCTTCATTGACAATCTTTTTATTTATCTTTGTTGATGATTTTGATTTGCTGATGGTTGTTTAACACTCTTTAGTGTTATATCTGCCGTTATCCGATTCTCTTATCGAAGAGTCGGATATACGAGATTTCTGTGATTGTCGTCTATTTGATATTTGATTATTATTGCTTCTGTGCATTAATAACTGAGTTTGAATTAGACTGACCCGTGTATTATTTTCTTTTGAATTTAATACTCTGGTCAGACCCGAGTTATTTTAGGTTGTAGATATCTTGCTTTGGGTTGTTGTTTGAGCTATGAAGACTTTTCACATCTTTTGGAGTAGTCATGTCATAGTATAGGTTGATATGTATTCATGTATATTAGTTGATAATGTACTTGTATATATAACTTCCAGAGTCGACAGTTGTAGTTTTATCATATGTATCGTGTCAAATGTATTGTAACTGACATCAGTTTTATATATATGAGACTTTTGTTATCTGTGTTCCCCATTTTATTATCTGTGTTATTATTAAATATATTGTCCTAAACTATTATGAACCATCGTAGTTCGTTTTATACTGGAATAGGGTATGTCGATGGGAGTAAATAAATAAGAGTTGAAAAATGAAAAATATATACCAATCCTATCGAGGTAACCAATACTGGTGTAAGGCAAACTATGGATGGTCGCTCCTATCCAGCTTTATTCTTCATAATAACAGACAGTATTTCTTTTAATACTCTTTGTTATTGTGAGCATAGAGGTGGGGCGTAACAGTTGGTATCAGAGCTTGGGGTTTATGGACATAATATAAAACATAACTTGGATGGAACATGTGTTACAACTATTTGTCGATGTTTTTAGTTGTGCTTTGAGTCAAAACTAAAGTTTTGAAATTTTGATTAAATTTTTAAATGTCTTTATTTAAAAATAAAAGTGGAATTGTGTTTTGTTGATTGATAATTTGTGTTATGTTATCAGAGTGCGCAGCGGAAACAGTGAGACTGTCTTCGCTGAATACAGCTGATAATCTTTTTGATTTAAAAATCAAAATGTGAAATTGAAATAAATTTCATTTGTTGTTTACATTGCTGGGTTTATTTTGTTTCTTTGAAAATTTCGAATCCGATTTGAGGATTCGAAGCGATTGCAGTTATGTGATTTTTTTTGAGATTTTTGTTGGGTTTCTTTTATGCTAATCATATATTGATTAGATTTTGCTGTTTTGAATTATCTTCATTGAGGCCTTTGTCATAGGATAAGCCCACTAGGCTTTAGAAAAGAAATATGATAGTTATCATTTCCCTTAATCACTTATCCATCATTCTCCTTTTTCCTGTACGTTCAATTCCGCAGAAAAATAATATAAACAAGAAACCAAATTGGAACCAAAACCTAGGCCTTAGAAAATCAAGATCAATTCATAGAAAATTTGTAAAATCAAAAAGAGATATGGGTAAGACTTCTTTTCATCTCCTCTATTCAATTCTACCATTTATTTAAGGTTTATTTTAGTTTGTAATTTCTGAAATTATTGGTAGGAGATGGATTTTTGGTATTTTAACGGAGACATAGGAGTTGTAGAAGATGAGAATAGCAATAGAGTGTTCAAAGCTTTATTGTTCATCAATTAGCAAGCTTTCTTCATCTTGTGGATTAGAGGTGAGTTGCAAACTCACATATATATCTCTATTAAGTATTAATTCTTTGAATTGAGTGATAAGTATCACTAAATAGTTGAATGGTTTAAGTAATTTGATTGAATTGTTGAAATTTGCAAAGTGGCTGCTGAAATTTATTTGTGAACATTGCTGTAGTAAAACAACAATATCTCTGTGTAGAATGATCCGAATTGGTTCATTCTTTTTGTGGTAATGAAATTTAAATAAGCTATAAATTTTTTTTATCATTTTTCGAAATACCATGTTTAAAAAGGTCTAAATTAAGTTTGAAACTGATGTCATAGCACAGCCATTTCCAATTTTCTGAGTTAATAACTGAGAGTAAAATAGACATAACTTTTGATTGGTAAATCCAATTGTGTTGAATCTTTTGAAGTAGAAAGATAATTTCCTAAGGAAGAACTTTTGTTTTAATTAATTTCTCATATTTTGAAGATTCTTTGGTCAAAAATTGGGTTTTAACCGAGTAATAGTCTCCGCCCTGTCAAATTTCTGTGCTAAACATTGTTAGTAATTTAAGCATAACTTTCTCATTTCTTATTGGTTTTGATAATATTTAAAGTTCTGAAAATCTTAAAATTTGTGCTACAACTTTGATGTTGTAAGTTTCTGCAAATTCTATGATTTGAATGGTCGAAATTGGGTTTACAACTGATACATATTCTCTGCTCTGTCGATTTTCTAAGTTGAAACCTAAAACTAAAATCGCCATAACTTTTTAACGGTAAATCAAAATGGTACAAAAAAAATTTCTGGTGAAAATCTGAGATTTTAAGGAACAAGTTTCATGTTATATGTTTATGAAAATTCTTGAAAAAAAGAGGTTGAAATGGTGTTTCAAAACTGAAAATCTAGTGTGACCTATGATTTGTTGCTATGTGTGTGGTGTTGTTTAAATTTGCTTTGAATGTTCTATCGTGATTGTTTTGATATTTTTTTTATTGGTTTGCTAAGTTATAAATTATGTTTATAGCTTATATGAAAATCAAACTTTATGAAACTATTGGTCGTTACAATCTTGTGATATGTAATAGTGAATTTCTTGTGCTTTATGGACTTTGAATCATTTTTGATTCAAGGCTTTGGAAATTTATAATTTAAATCTACCTATTTTGCGAATGTATATAACTACTTTATTTGGTATACAAGAGACTTTATTTAGGTTTTAAATATCAAACATGTTTTCTAAAGTAGTCTAATTATTTTTAAAAATGATTTTATGGATTTGAAATTTCAAAATTTGGAAACACAATTGTACGAGGTTTTAACTAATTATTAGAATACTAAATTGGTTTTGTAATGGGATTTATGGATTCACAAATAAATGAATACTTTTATAAGTGGATTTTGAAATATGGTGTGTAAACATTATAACCTTATGGAATTTTAAAGAATCAATTTGATTTTGAAACATGGAAATTCTTGTTTTGTAAAAAAATACTCTTGGAACAATTTGGAATAACGGAATATTTTGATAAGTGAAAAATTAAATAAATGTTTTGAGAACCTTAATTCTATAATTTGAGAAGTACTAATAATCGACTTAGTGTCATCGATTGGTTTAAATGCTTTCGAATGAGACTTCGTCGAATATGGTATAACTCAGTGAATAGAATGTTTGAGTGGAACTTACTAGCCCATTAGCAAGTACTCAAATTTCACCGGGTAGTATGGGATGCCTTGGTTAAATTCATGTGATTGCTATTAGGAAGTATTTTACACTTTAGAGTTATAATTTCTTCTGGTGTGCGACAAGTGGTTGCTAGTTCTTTAAGAGAATGTAGTTCAGGTTTTCTAGTGGTATCCGTAATAAGTGATATTTACTAGCTTTTAGTAAATACTTGAATTTCACCATATGGTATGGGACGTATTGGTTAAATTCTACTGATTACTGAAGGTGATAGTATTTGGCACTTTAGAGTTTACTCTTTTTTGGTGTGCGGCAAGTGGCTGCTAGATCCTTAAGAATTTTATTACTGGATTTCTTTTCGAACATAATAATATTAAATAAATGTAGATTTATCGAGTTATGGTTTCTACGATCACCTTGATCGGTATGGACTATCCTTGAGATCATTCTGTGATTCTGTGTTCCCGGTCTGAGTACGATCCTTGGTATCGGATCGGTTCGAGTGATACCAATTTGTTTGTTTGTTTGCCACGAGTTTTGAGTACAATCATTACGATTGTTTTGGACGATCATTATGATCAGTTTGGATTAAGATCTCTGGGATTCTGGATATTTGGATTATGTGACATTCTATGTTCGTGAAATAAGTATACATTCTTATGTCTTGTATTTGTGAAGTAAACCTATATTCTTGTGTCGTGTGTTCCTGAAATAAATATATATACTTGTCTTGTGATGGATTATAAATTAAATTATTGATATTTGTGTGCTTAGAGATCTTGTGCTTTGTTATGTGAATTCAGTGTTCGTGACCTAAATTTATAAACCTGTTCCTTGTGATGAATTCTAAGTTGGATTAATCTCGTGACTTGTTATTTCTTAGACATTTGTAGTGCCTATATATTATCTGTTCTTGTGTTATATCTTGTTCTCACCCTATTGGATATTTAGAGATAGATTGACCTGGGTGTTATTTTGCTCGGGTCAGGCCGAGACTTTTCAGGTTACAGAACAAGTTGACCTTTGGATGTTTGGGATAGCAAGGAGATAATTTTTTTGACTTTTAGTTTATCTCATTTAGGAAATTTGTGAGTATGTTTATAAGATGTATAATTGAGATTAGAGAATTGTAAAATTTGTATAACAATCGAGTTTAGTATTTCATTTTGTAAACTAAATAATTTGTATATGTATAAGTTGAGATTTTTATTCTGCTGTGATCTGTAACTGTTATTTATGTGATATATTGTTCTGATTCTGAGAAATCGGTGTGTCTATTACTTTGTATTAATACTGTACACGTCAAATTCAGTTCAGATATTCAATGAAAAGGTATAAATGACGTGTCAGTTTTAGTGTAAAGATATATTCACATTCGATCGCCCTTAAAAAGCCGTATTCTCCGGATTAGAAGACGATATTACTTGTAATATTCTTTGCTAATCTGGGTATCGCGGTGGGGTCGTTACAAATATGGTTAAATGATGTTATAACCTAAGTTGGGATTTGAAATGATATTTCCTAGTGAAATTACATATTTGAGTAAATATGATGATTTTGAAATGAGAGTTTAACCTATTTTGTGAATATGATTTCAAATGTGATAAGATTTCGAAAGTGAATATGATTTCGAAGTGATATGGTTTGAATTTAATATGATATTTTGAAATCAATTATGAATCTGTTTTGGAAATGTAAAAGAACCATCCGGTGTGATATAATCATTTGGTTGTTACAGAGTCCGGGATTGGATATTGTCATACTCTCTGCCAATACCTAAAACCACCTTAACAACTATGTACGTGGTGGAGATTCCAGAATGAAGTAGGATGGTTTGGTGAATGATCCTGTATGAGGTATTTATGTAGCCCTGACTCCCGTGAGTCAGCTTGATGTGGCGAAAACAGGAGCTATACCAGGCCAAGTGAGGTCGACCTCATATCGGGCACATTTCTTCGATACCATATTTTGACTTTGTGATTGATTTGGTGGCCACCCTTCGATTTGATTATGGGACTGTGTTCCGAGGTGGGCGGTAGTAGCTGTTATGCGTTACCACCAGTCCGGGAGTGCAAATGGTAGAATCCTACCCAGGCATTGCCTCGCGTGCCTTGTCATATGCCTTATCGCGCCTTCTACGAGTTTGGTTTGTGTTGTACCTATGGAGTGCTTCCTAATAGCCCACTAGTTTACGGTGGAGTTTACAGTACTGTATAGACTATGACATTATATAAAATGTGTTAAGGGGGATATGGGTAACGCCTTAATGCTATATTAATACTTTACTTTACTGTAGACCCTATTATAATAGCGTATTATACTATGTATGTAGATAGTTTAACGGATCCTTAGGAGATGGAAATCCTGAATATCACTTAAGTTATTGCACTCACGTTAGACAATGGATAGGAGATGTCAAACCCCGTAAACATCTTTGACGCTGTTACACTCATATTTACTTACTGTTGATTTAACTTACATAATATCTTTTAGTTCTGACTCGAGTGTTTTGTCTTTTCAATTCTCTCGGGTCAGTCTGAGCTTTTCAGTGTATCGAAGACTGCTTTTGGAGGAAAAAGATGAAGATTTAGTACTATTATATTCTATCATATTTATTCCATTGCATCATGTTGTTCCGCTGCATTGTTATTTACTTCTGTTGTATGTAACTCTGATCTGTATTGTAAAAGTGTAATCAAATGTTATTTGTAAAACAACTTCATGAACTATTTATTTGATTATTATATTTTGTCATTCCGCTATGAGATTCTGTGTTTATTTTTCTTTCTTTGTTTTTCTTATTTACCCCATAACAATCCTACCTTTTGAATGGTTTGAGTCTGACACGTGTGGTTTATCATTGATTTAAACCGTCCAAAAAGGTGGGTCGTTACAGAGATGTTTCCAAAATAGTATATTTTGAACTAATACAGTGAATTATGAATTGATTCTACAATAATTTGAAGAGAATAGAGTATATTTTTCATGTGAATTTTCAAGAGAGTAAGGAGTAGGAAGAAAGTATGTAATTAGTTGTTGAAAATTCGTTTTGCACTCTCCTATATGTAGTGAATGAACAGATGTATCCATTTGTGAAGGGTTGTTTCGAATAGACACTTCCATTCAAAATTTGGAAAACCATTTGGCAGCATGTATGTCGACATATCCTAGATATGTATGTCGACATATGCTAGTTGAAAACGAAGATTGTTTTCTTTAAAATGTTTTGAAAATTCTATACTTTATAAAAATATTTTAAAAATAGATTTTAAATATTTTTGAACTTAAAAAAACTTTTATGAAGTACTTAAAATATACTTTTGAAATTAAAGTAACTTATTTTTGTTTAAAATATCAAAGATCAGAAATTGGAGATAGAGATCATAAATTGCTATCAAGGACTTTAACAATATTTACTAATGATTCTATACACTAAATTATAACCTTGAGTCTTCATTTCTTTGTCTTTGAACTCATGAGTATTCATATCTTTATCTTGAGTATTTATAATGTACAATCTTCGATTCAACATTTTTGTAATATTCTGCACTATATACTATATAGCTTAGAAAAACATTAGTATATATATTTTATATGGTTGTTTTCATAAAAATTAATAACAAGGGTATTAACAGTCTCCCCATTTTTTATGATGACAACCATTAAATATTCCTGTATATAAAATAAGATATAACCTCCCATGAGTTACATAACTCCCCCTAAATATATGCATTTGTATATTTTATATTTTTTCTCCTCCTTTGCCATCAACAAAAATGGGTGAAAAATTCCCCCTATATGAAATACTAATAAAATTGCCGATGCCGGTCACATATCCTTTAGAGTTGCCTCCGAAGTTAATTGATCCACCATCTTTGTAAACAATATCTTTCAAGATCTCTGAATTTTCAGTCATGTGTCTTGATCATCCACAGTCCAGTATCCATTTGTCTTTCTTGATTTGTGATAAATGAATATCAAGTGTTTGTTCACCATCAACCATATAACATACTTATTCCTATAATACAACATTATACCTTTCCTATATATCAAGTGATTTTTCAAAATAATTAGTTTCTAATAACATATTGGTTTCACAAAATTATATTTCTATAAAAGTGTTAAAAAGAGTACTAACAGTGTTGCTAGTCATTTAAACTTTTCAAAAATTAAATTACGTGTTTATTGAAAACCTATTGCTCTAATACCAAATATGGGTTGTAGAATTATGGATCTTAAAGCTAATTAAACACTAGAAAAGGGGTGAATAGTGTTTTCTAACTTACGCAAATCTTTTTATTTCCCTTCAATATTAATTAAATCATAGATTAACAACACATAATTATACTAATAATTAGTCATAGATGCAATCAAAGATAAAACTAAAAGCAGTAAAATAAAGTAAGAGTTAAAGAGATGACATCAGGGATTTTATACTGGTTTGGATTTCTTCTACATCCAGTCTCATACATTTGCTTGTATAGATTTCTTTTCAATTGTCAATCTTTAACCAGGTAGAAGGCATACCCAAATACAATCTCGATTTCGAGGCTATGAGGCACCCTCTTGTGTTTAGAGTCAGTGGTAAACTTATTTGATTTGATCAAGCTACAAGCACACCCACTAGATTTGAATGGATTAATAAACAAGCACACTCGATTTGAACGGGCTACGAGCACACTCACTTAATTTGAACGGGCTACAAGCAACTCTCAAACAATCACGAGTAGAGTTGATAGTTTTCAAATTCTTGTAGTTTGGATATGATTGATCCTATAGTCTCTTGGATGGCACTTTGATCTTTGAAATGAGTGAGATGTTTCCAAAACAATAAGAAAGTAGTATTGAATAAATACAATGAAGTATGAATTGGTTCTATATGATTTTGAAGAGAATAGAGTATATTTTTCAAGAGAATTTTCAAGAGAGTAAGGAGTGCGAAGAAAGTAAGTAACTAGTTGTTAAAAATTCATTTTGCACTCCCTTATATATAGTGAATGAACAGATTTATCCATTATTGAAGGGTTTTTCGAATAGACACTTCTATTCAAAATTTGAAAAACCATTTAGCGGCATATATGTCGACATACCCTAGATATGTATGTCAACATATGCTAGTTAAAAATGAAGATTTATTTCTTTAAAATGTTTTGAAAATGTCTATGCTTTATAAAGAAAATTAAAAAAAGATTTTAAATATTTTTGAACTTAAGAAAACTTTTATATAGTATTTAAAATATATTTTTGAAATTAAAGTAATTTAATTTTGCTTAAAATATCAAAGATCAGAAATTAGAGATAGAGATCAGAAATTACTATCAAGGACTTTAACAATATTTACTAATGACTCTATACACTTAAATTATAACATTGAGATCTTCATTTCTTTATCTTTGAACTCACGATTCTTTATATCTCTTGAGTCTTTATACTATACAGTCTCCGATTTAGCATCTATGTAATATTCTGCACTAAATACTATATAACTTAACAAAACATTAGTATCTATATTTTATATAGTTGTTGTCATCTAAATTAATAACTGATGTACTAAACCATCGCATATGTTGTGTACTAAATTAGGTTTGCATTAATACAATAGACAAATTAAATCAAGTCTTAAAATTTACCAGGTGAAAAGTTCTTAGATATTTACAAAAATTACCAAGAATTATTTATGAAACAATGAAATTTTCAAGAAGGATGTTCATGCTAATACTTCATTGGAAATATAAAGTGTAGTAAGACAATCTTAAATTCTACATGTTCAACGTTAGCTAAGGTCTTATGATGGAAAGAGTTCCAATTGAAAGTTGCACCAAGTTCTAGCAGGATGAGTGTATCATGTAGAATAATGGTGCAGTAAAATATTTTTTTGCAAATTTATAGATGAGATAAAGATGATTTCCTCAATTGAGAGTCCAATGACTTATGATACAAATAATGCAACAGGAATTGCAAAAAGAATCAAGAACTCATGAAAAGATAAGACGCATTGTCTACGACTTAGGATAAATAGTTTATCGAATGGACAAACAAAGTGAAACTGATGTAGTAGTAATAACATAATAACACATATTCATTCATCGAGGCCTGTAACATCCTGAAATTTTCAACCATTCACATCCATACATGTCGGACTTGAATTGCTCAAAATATCAGATTGTTAATTTAAATTTGGCAGAACTCAGCATATACAGTAAATAAAATAATCACGGAATCACAGACACGAAGTAATATAACAATAATACAGCGGAAACAAAAGAATAGTAGTTCATGAAGCTACTATATATATAACAGAGTTAAATACGATACAACAGAGGTCTCGAATACATAGATGTCTCAATACAATAGTCAAATACAAAATCTGAATACATCACTGGAATCAACTGAATAACTGAAAGAAGAATCGATAGATGGATCTCCAAGCGAAGCTCCAACTCCAAAGGTGAGTCTCGAATGTTGTATCACTCAGTCTGACCCGAGCGTAAAGCAAAACACAAAACACTCGAGTTAGGATTAAAATTCTTATATCAATAAATCCAACACAAGTGAAATATCAACTGAAATACAAGTAACTCAAAGGATGTTTGGGATAACCATCCTCTAAGGATCCGTTAAACTATCTACTATGTAGTAATATACGCTATTATAATATGTCTAAAGTAAAGCAAACTATTAAAATAGCGTTAAGGCGTTACCCATATCCCCCTTAACACATTTTATATATTCCCATAGTCTATACAGTACCGTAATCTCCCCCGTAATGGGCGTCGTCAGAGGGCACTCCATAGGTATGGTACAAAAAAAACTCGTAGAAGGCGTACTAGGGTAGGTGACATGGCACAACAAGGCAATGCCAAGGTAGATATACCAATTACGCATCCGGACTGGTGGTAACGCAGAGCCGCAACAATCGCCTACCTCGAGCGACACTCCCGAATCAAAGGTGCACACCAAACCAATCACAAAGTAATAGAATGGCATATGGTGGAGTGTGTCCGATCAGAGGAGCTACCTCATTGGCCCTGAATCGCTCCTGGTTTAACCACCTTATGCCAATTCACGGGAGTTGGGTCCATGTAAATATACCTTTAGGATCGTCGCCACCATCCTACTTCATTCTGGAATCTCCACCGCATACACAGTTGTTAAAGTGGTTTTCGGTATCGACAGAGAGTATGCCCATATCTGATCCCGGTCTCTTTAACAACCAAACGTTATTATAACACCGCGGTCATTTCAAAATAGTTTATACTTCAAAACCAAAATATCATTTTCATTTCGAAACCAAATCAATACGATATCATTTTCCCTTCAAAACCATATTAATACAATATTATTTTTCACTTCAAATATATCCATTTCCAAAATCATAATACTTCCAAAATTATAACACTTCCGAAACCAAACACTTTGAAATCATAATATTTTGGAAAACCTTAACTTTGAAATCATAACTTCCACCCTTAAACAGTTTAGATATTAATAATAGTATATGATAAAATAGTTTATAAAATAAAAATAGTTTATATAAAATAGTTATAAGTTAAAATAGTTTATAATAAAATAGTTAGTATACTAAAATAGTTTATATTAAAATAATTTATATTAAAAATAATTTATATTAAAATAATTTATAAAGTAAAATAAAAAAATAGTTTTAAATATAGTTAAAATACTTTATATAATAAAATAGCTTCCTCAAATTTCACAAATCGATTCAAATCAACTCGAATTCCAAAATTCAAATTTTTATTCAATCTCAATTTATAAATTTCAACTCAATTCAGTTTATAAATAAACCATTTCAAATTATCGATTTCAAATACATATTTGAACCATAAAATAAGCCATTTTAATTTCAATATATTTCAAAGCTTTAAATATTTAACATTTCAAAACTAAATTCGATAATTTTATATATATATATATATATATATCAAATTCACTTTACTATTATTTAGTTTTGAAATATATACTTAATCATTTCAATAACAAATACAACTTCAATTTACAAAATATCCCATTTAAATTTATGAGTTTGAAATATTTATTTAAGTCGCTTTTAATCAAATTCAAGTTAATTCAAGTTATAAAACATATCTTTAAAATCTCAAATTTAATAAATTTCAAATCAAACATGTTTAAGTAAAATCTTAAATAAATATAATTTCAAATCAATTTCAAATTTATCTTTTCAACCTGAATCATTATAAACTCTATATTTGAAAATATATATTTTTAAATAAATACTTAAACATATTATATATCAACTTTATTAAATCAACTTTAATAATCTTAAAAATCAATATTTATTAAAACCATATACTTCATTTCAAAACCATAAAAATCATTTTAAAAATATTTATATATAGATCAACGGTGTATGTATATAATTTTCTATCCTATGGTCAAGTGATACAGATATTTATCATTTCAATCCATGGTTTAAATATATACGGGTATATATCTTTTCAACCCGCAATCCCAAATTCAGCTTGGGTTTATCATTTCAACCCATAACGATTTCCTCATATTCTACAGATCGTTCGGGTATGTATCATTTCAACTCATAGGGAATTCTATACTAACAGGGAACTTGCTGTGTGATAACAGATATGATAATAATATAACATGCATACATCATCAATATAATTAACAGATAATGGTGTCAAATGTCACAGGTAAATAGATACAGATAATAGCATATATATAGAAATGCAAATAAACTAACAGTAGCATATTTCAATTGAAATCAAATTTAATAAATATAAGAACGTTAATCGTGAGTGATTGCTCACCTTTCGAGACTAGAGGAGTTTGAAACAAAACTAGCTATGAATTGGATCACGATCTAGAAAATCGAACAATCCAAACAACAGTCTCAAAGTGAAGTAAGCTGAAAGCGGATTCGACGGACAAAGTTGATAGATAAGAATCGATGAGAAACGAATCAGAATCAATTTGATAGAACATCAACGATATACATATTATCATTATTATTATTTTCCATGAAATCAATATTAATTTAAACACATATTATTAAAATAATATATATATATATATAATTAAAAATCATTGTTTACATTTAAAACACATATAACAAAGTATTAACATATAAAGTATAGTTTCAAATTAATTATGAGAAAATGAAAACAACTTATTTACAACTTATATAACTTAAAATCTATATATACAATACATTACAAACTATCACTTAACTGAAAACATATACATGAATAAAGAAAATCAATGTATGTATAACTATGCAGTCCATAACAAGTATGCATGCTCTTTCCTATGTAACCAAAATAAATATCGGGCTAGATATATATATATATATGAAATCCAGGCCCATATATAAACGTATTTACTTATACACATATTATTTTAAAATTAACCCATGCAATACTAGCAGCTAATATATGTAAACAACCTTTAACTATAGTTATATATTATATTATAAATATAAAAAATATGAAAGCTGCAAACACCGTATACTCAAATAGTATTACCTTTATATGACATGAATATATCCTTATGTATTATATATATATTATAAACAACTGACCTACTGCAACAGTTAATATATATGAAAGCATGAAATTGTATAAACACATATTTATATATAGCTAGAAAAACTTGTATGGTTTAATATGTACTATATATATATATATATCCAAACTTCATAATAAAATTTATATATAAATCACACGTTAAATGTTTTTATAATTATATATATAACAAATAATGCACATATAATATATACAACTAAAAATATATATGTAACGCATAGTAATATATAATAATGAAAATAGCTGTACTACTATTCGAATATAGAAGCTAATGAACAAATATACTATTGAAAACTTAAATACTATTTTTTTTAATAATAAATATATGTATGAATTAGACTATAAACACAATATATACAAAACACAATATGTACCTTTCTTTATAACCAGAGAAAAGAGGACCGACCAAAAATGGAAGAGGGGGATGGAAGCTCGGGTGGCTAGCTTGCCATGGTTCAGATGAGGGAAGGTGGAAAAGTGAAGGGGAAGGCTGCGCGTGGGTGAAGTTTAGAGTGTGATTGCTGAATGTGAGTGAAAGAGGAAGAAGGCGAGTTGATGGTCATCACGAGCAGGCAAGGGCGGACTCACGGAGGAAGTGGTGGCCGGGAGAAAAGGCGGAGAGGCTATCGGCTAAGCGGTGGTGACTCGTGGTTCTAGAGACGGGCTAAGCAATGGAGTCGAGCAGATCTGAAAGAAAGAGGAGAACAGCAGAGAGAAGTGGAAAGGAAGATATTAGCTTTCCAATTTTTTTCTCAATATAAATTTTTGTTTAAAACCAACGAATAGAGTAAATGAACGAGAGAAAACAAAACGAACCAAAATACATTGAATATGTTGGGAATAGGAAAATTGAACGGATTTTAGAAATTATTAATTTCAAATAGCTGTTTGTTCTTCCGATAGATAGATGAAGGGTCATATAAACCCAAATGTTTAAAATGTATACCGGTATGATTAACCGTTCCAACGATTTCATCGCGTACCGGTTTCCAAAAAACACAAATGAATACACTATTGAGATTGGCACGACGAGACGATCAAAATGGTATACATATATCAGTGGTACGATCATCCGATCAAAAGTCGACAATCGGTACCGAAAATGCTGCTAAAATGCCGGAATTAAGATAAATGGAGCAATAACAGTCCAAATTTGGAGAAACGAAATATGATGTCTCACTCGGAAGATGATTAACAAATTTTCTGTATAAAAATATTCAGGTTTGGAAAACATTTTATTATCATCAAATATTAACTGATTTGAATTGAAATAAAATTACACAATAAAGTAAACTTCCATATTTTCAGATGAAAATTTACCAGTTGCTATGTTTAATTAGGCGTATTCCAAATATTAAATTTTTGTTTCCAAAGTTAATTATTAAATTTTCACAAAATTTCAGTTAATCACGTTATTAAAACAGTTAAAATTTACGGGTCGTTACAAGGCCAATCTCTCGCTCTGATCTAGGAAAGGTATTGGATTATGGATCCAAAATTGCCCCCAAGTGCAATTGGAAGATTAAAAGTTAAGGTAGTATATCATAGGGGCAATTATGCAATTTACTACATTAACATTGATACCAATTTCATTCGTAAAGTATGCTTTTGGTGTTTGTTTTCTATTATATATAATGTTAAATTATGATATAAATATATGATTAAATAACCATTTAACATATATAAATAGAAAACCCTTAAATCAAGTATAATATGGTTGTAGTTACAAATGTTATAACTGTGACGCCCCACCTCTATACCCACGCTAGCAAAGAACACTACGGTGTAATGTTGTCGACTAGCACAGAGAATAAGGCTGTTGAGGAGCGACCATCTATGTAATTTCTTTGTGCGAGCACCGATATGTCAGATAGTATAGCTTGCATTTCGTTTAAGGAGGAAATCCGACATACCGATACAAACTCAAAGATATCACACAGTGGCTATATATAATCTTCGGAAACAAATATAGAAGTAAACATAACACAAATCAGTCATAGACAATTCATATCACAAAG
Source organism: Allium fistulosum (assembly GCA_030737815.1). Classification (NCBI taxonomy): domain Eukaryota; kingdom Viridiplantae; phylum Streptophyta; class Magnoliopsida; order Asparagales; family Amaryllidaceae; genus Allium; species Allium fistulosum. Next base: position 960,949,948 of record CM060903.1, on the reverse strand, counting down.
GCGGAAATAGATATGAATATACAACACTTAAAAGTGTTTATCAGAGTAGTGGTCAAATAAGATCCACAATAACACAAAAGAATAGATACAAGTGCTAGACAAAAGATTAATTATACAACATGGAGTCTACATCTCAAATGTGTACAACCAAAACTACTAAACTAAAGTAGTTAGCCAAAAGTCAGATGATGGTTCCAGATAGGAAGTCAAGAGGAAGCACCTGTAAAATCTCAGTCTGACCCGAGTATTATTTAAGAAGAAAATAATAAACGGATCAGTCTAGCTATAATTATCAGATAAAATGAGATATAAGAAGAGATATAATAAATAAACGTATGATAACCGAAAATGTCATACCTCGACAAGTATACATTAGAAAATCAACAAAGGAAAATCATACAAATATCTCACGAATCTCATAGCATAAAAAGAATGTCATATTCTTTATTTAATTCACCAAACCACAATAAATGACATACATGTCAATGCCAACTGAAAAAGGTGGTGAAACATAAATTCCAAAAACCAACACCAGAAATCCGAAAATAACATAATTCGGAGCAACGACATCGTACAGCGAACGTCCGATGATCCAGAGACACAATAAAAAGGAACAACGATGTCGTACAGCGTAACATCCGATGAACCAAAGCACAATAAAAAGGAACAACGATGTCATACAGCGTAACATCCGATGAACCAAAGCAAAATAAAAAGGAACAACGATGTCGTACAGCGTAACCTCCGATGAACCAAAGCAAAATAAAAAGGAACAACGATGTCGTACAACGTAACATCCGATGAACCAACACATAGGAATATGGAACAACGACGTCGTACAGCGTAACGTCCGATGAACCAACACATAGGAAAATGGAACAACGACGTCGTACAGCGTAACGTCCGATGAACCAACACACGATAAAAAAGGAGCAACGATGTCGTACAACGTAACATCCGATGAACCAACACATAGTAAAATGGAACAACGACGTCGTACAGCGTAACGTCCGATGAACCAAATCACGATAAAACGGAACAACGACGTCGTACAGCGTAACGTCCGATGAACCGAATCAAAGAGACATCGCACATTGCTAGTCTAAACCATAAAATGATCATCATCGATCATCAAGAAGTGTCGATTACACTAAGCTAGTAAATATAAGAGTTTAGCTTCATGTCCCATAACCACTTGCTTAACTCAAATATTTACGAACAGATTGTAGATCTGCACTAGAAAATTGTCACAAGAGTTTCAATCGAACAAGTCCATATATTAACCGACGAAGTAAACGCAAGCGTTTCATACCACTTGTTTTGCTAAGCCGTTTAATTATATTTTCTCATACGAATGAAGTAAAGGTTTGTATATACTAATAGATTAGAAAATGGTTTTATAAAAGAGCTTTGTATTGAAATTAGTGTTGAAATCGTCTTTGTGAAAGAGTTTGAATATTTACTACTAGTATAGAAAACCTTTATATTTTGAAGTGACAAATCATAAAAGTGATTGTACAAACAATCGATCATAAAAATTCACATTCGAAGACGTGAATAAAATCCAAAGAAATCGATATTAAATCCATCAAAATGGATATTTTCAATAATTCCCAAAGAAAATGTCATCAAAGTCGATAATAAATGATAACAACAAAAGGGAGACAACACGAACCGATCAAAGTTGGAAACCAAGCGAAATAGGCAATATAGGCATAATTGGCAAATAGGAGCAGGTCGGTCGGCCGTTATCAGAGCTCGGTCGACCGGACACTGTTCTGAAAAATTCTCGGGAAGCAGGTCGGTCGACCGGACTTCCTGGTCGGTCAGCCGGAGCCAAAATTCCTACACTCCCAAAACAGAGGCAGGGAAGTGCTCAAGTAGCAGGTCGGTCGACCGGAACCTGCATTCGGTCGGCCGGAGCCTGATTTCCAGCACTTCTTGTCCTATCAATGAATACCAATTCTTTCCAAATCAAAAGCAATAGCACATGAATACTTGTTAGGAATTCATACCCAACATCAATGATATCAAGAGAGGTAGATGTGAGTTCAAAACTCACCTTTTTACACACAAGCAAAGAAGAAGAAGCTCAATTGCAAAGAAACAACCAATCACACTCCACTTCAATTCTACAAGCTTCAATCTAAGAAGACAACACATATTTCCCAAATTAGGTTTAGGAAACTAACTGAAATTTAAGGAGAAAGTGTTGGAGAAGATGGAGAGGAGGCTTACCCATGGCTTTACTTTGATTTTGGAGCAAGAAATCAAGATGCAAGAAGAAACTAGGGTTTGCAATTTCTATTTCCTCTTCCTTTCCCCCATTTCAGTTTTTACTTAAGTTTGGAGAGTGGGAATGAGAGAATGGAGAGGAGAGGGCTGAGTTGAGGGGTTAAGTGAGTTTAGTTAGCTAGTGGGTTGAACCCAAACCCAAACCCAACTAGAAAAAGGTCAAATTTTTGGCTTGCTCCAAACATATCAATGTTTATACTTAAAAGATTGCAAACGACGTTTTGAACTCAATGGAAGTGGTCTCGAGTCCTAATTCGACTGTTTGCAAAAAGTATCTTTTCGGACAAAAATCCGACGAACGATGAAATATTTAAATAAAATATTTAAATATAAAATCGATAAATATGCGGGTTGTTACAGACTCCCCTCCTTAAAGAAATTGCGTCCTCGCAATCTTTAGAAGAAAATAAATAGTAACAACCATATAAGCATATCAACACAAAAGAAAATTTGAAACGAGAAGTTCACCATAAAGAGCACGAAAGAGTTAGCCCGAACGCGAACCCTCGATGAATTCTCTGAATTCCCAAGAGAAATCCTTAGGATTTGAGAACCATCGGACTGTCACAAGAAGAACATATTTATTTCGAAGGCGCTCAACCCCCGAAGCAATGATGCGAATAAAATGTTGCTCATAAGTCAAATAGGCGAAACTTCAATTTCCACAATAATACCGGACTCAAGAATAAAAATCGGAATCCCTAAGCCATTTCCGTAGTTAAAAGACGTGGAAAACATCAAGAATAATAGAAAATTGAGCCGGTGCAACGGCGTAGTACAAAAACGATATGCCCGAGAATCTGGAAACACGAATAACTCCGAACATCGACGTAGTATAATAACGGTACGTCCAATAAACGGAAACTTAAATAATTCGAAACACTGACGTAGTACAAAAACGGTACGTCTAATGAACCGAAGGCCATAAAAGAACATCGGGCGCTAGTCCATATAAGAAATGAGACGAAGCTCAATAAAGCGGGGTATATTGAAACGTCCGATGAATTTGGTAAAAAGATCATAAGATACAAGGAATTCGAGCCAACAATGTTGACACAAATTAAGTTCCTTATGAAAAATAAATATTCCAAAGATTTATGATCGAGGTGGAGAACAAATTCCTCCGCCAAACACAATGATGCCAAACTCTGAAAGTGAAATCAAAAGCCGCGAGCACTAGGTCATGAGTGGCATACCTAGTCTCGATAGGCTTTAATGGTTTAGAAGCACAAGTGATAGCACATTCTCTTTTGCAAGAGAACGACATCCAAACCAATACTATTAGCATCGGTACAAAAGATAAAGTCTTGGTTCCCTTCGGGAATCACAAGAATAAGAATATCGGAAAAGAACTCTTTCAAATAATCTTCTTTCCCGAAAAGCTAGAATTTTCAAAACTTACAACTTACCTTTATGTAATAATCTTTCTAAAAAAATTTACATTTTTACAAGTCAATATATCGTGTCAAATTGTCTCATCAAAGCGTTTAGGAAATTCCTATCGATAACGTTGATCAGGCGCATCGACCAGAATTCTTAAAGCACCCAATGGGCAATACAATCACAAAATCATCTTCCATATGATAAAAATATCTCTTAGAAGTTTTAAGAATATTCTTTGTTCATTGAAGAACAAAACCCAATTATACTTATAAATAAATCTTATGAAAAAGATTTGCAAAATTTTAAATTGCTATTTCCATCCAAAATCAATAAATCCAAAAATGAAGTCATCGAGATACTCATAGAAGACTCGATTTATAGAATGGATGAAATAAGTTGGAAAAACTAAATGACATAATAAGTCATTCATAAGAACCATAACGAGTGCGGAATGCGGTAAGTGGATGCTAACTTCCGCAACTCGTAGCAAATGAAAATCGGTGGCAAGGTCGAGCTAAAAAGACCTTAACGCCACACAAAAGATTGCTTAGGTGATAATCCTAAGACAAACTCAAAAATACGTGAAAATTATCAAACTACATGAATGAGAGAAATAACACTTTCCTCATCATGTGAGCTTAAAGAATAAAATGATGCCATCAAATTGGAATCAAAATCACAAAGGAAAAACGGAAATCTGCTTAACAGATCGAAAATGTCGAAGATGAATAGTCCACACGGGACAAAGGATACGACTTCATAATAATTAAGCCAATCCTTACAAAAGTCAATTCCGAAGCCTAAGTAAAAATCAGCTCAGAAAGATAAATCACATAAAATAATTTCGACATAAAAAAAACAAATTGAGTATTGCGGATCCACCAATCCGGATTCGCAATCCTCAAAGAAGTCATCAAGCCCAGAAATGTTTTTAAAGAAAAAGAATCACAAGTTCCTTTGATATAAAAATAATGAGATGAAACCCATATCACAAAGAACTCGAATAAGATAATCTCAAAAGAAATATCGTCAATGATAGAAGAAGAATTACCTTGACCAAGAGAAGTGTCACGAGGGGCTTGGACAACATTTAGCTCTCCCTCTCTCCTACTTTGGAGTATAGGACAAGTAGATATAAGATGGCCCGAACTTTTGCAATAACGACAGAAAAATGGTTTCGGGCACTCATTTGCATAGTGGTCCGTAAGACCACAATTGTAGCATCGTCCACGACTAGAGGTAGGAGTCTTTGCTGCCGAAGATTCTTGCTTCCCTTTCTTGTTGGGATTAGGATTGGGGCCTTTGAACTTAATAGGCCTTTTCATGTTGTTGTTGAAGTTTTGTTTAGCACCCACAACTTCAACATCGCACTCTTTATCGCCCTCTTCAAGACGAAGAGCGATATCAATAAGCTGATCGAAAGAAACTTCCAATTTCAGAAGTAATGGCTTCTTGAGATTCTTATTCAAGCCATAGACAAATCTATGGTTCTTCATCAACGGGGTGTTAATGTATTCAACCCCGTATTTGGAAAGAGATTCAAAAGATTCGACATAGTCTGTCACAGAAGATTCACCTTGAACAAGGTCAATAAATCGCCGTGCTAAGGTTACTTTTTCAGCCTCCGGCACAAACTTCAATTTGAATCTTTCCCGGAATTGCTCCCAAGTGAGATCCGCTTCAACGATTTCAGAAATAAGAAGCTCATACCAATCCAATGCTCTTTCTTGGAGCATGCTAGAAGCCACTTGGACTCGGTGGAGATCAACAAGATTCATGCGAGAAAAGATGCGGTCGCATGATCTAAGCCAAGCTTGAATTTCAATGACACTCTCGGATCCCCGGAATGGCCTTCCACCCAAATCGGTATAATCTCTACACAAGCGTGCAAAACCGGATCGAGGATGAGTAGGCTCTGGAATGGGTCTGATAGCTTGAGCATTCTTAACCAGATCTAGAAGCTGCTGGGCAGACATAAATACTCCCTCCTGAGGAGTAGAACTAGATTGACCGACGTTGGTACGGCCAGATCTAACCATTTCTCTTCTTTAAGAAAGAAAGAAAAGAAAAAGTTATTCTCAGAATGAATATCAAACAATCATGATTGATAAAACAAGGAATCATAAAAAGAAATAGGATAGAACGGTACAAAGACCCGAATTAAATCCTATGGCACGATTCCTAAGAAAGGCTTATGACAATGATCCTTGCTAGATTATTCTACATTGTTCCGAAGTTTGGCTCTGATACCAAGCTGTGACGCCCCACCTCTATACCCACGCTAGCCAAGAACACTACGGTGTAATGCTGTCGACTAGCACGGAGAATAAGGCTGTTGAGGAGCGACCATCTATGTAATTTCTTTGTGCGAGCACCGATATGTCAGATAGTATAGCTTGCATTTCGTTTAAGGAGGAAATCCGACATACCGATACAAACTCAAAGATATCACACAGTGGCTATATATAATCTTCGGAACAAATATAGAAGTAAACATAACACAAATCAGTCATAGACAATTCATATCACAAAGGCAGAAATAGATATGAATATACAACACTTAAAAGTGTTTATCAGAGTAGTGGTCAAATAAGATCCACAATAACACAAAAGAATAGATACAAGTGCTAGACAAAAGATTAGTTATACAACATGGAGTCTACATCTCAAATGTGTACAACCAAAAACTACTAAACTAAAGTAGTTAGCCAAAAGTCAGATGATGGTTCCAGATAGGAAGTCAAGAGGAAGCACCTGTAAAATCTCAGTCTGACCCGAGTATTATTTAAGAAGAAAATAATAAACGGATCAGTCTAGCTATAATTATCAGATAAAATGAGATATAAGAAGAGATATAATAAATAAACGTATGATAACCGAAAATGTCATACCTCGACAAGTATACATTAGAAAATCAACAAAGGAAAATCATACAAATATCTCACGAATCTCATAGCATAAAAAGAATGTCATATTCTTTATTTAATTCACCAAACCACAATAAATGACATACATGTCAATGCCAACTGAAAAAGGTGGTGAAACATAAATTCCAGAAACCAACACAAGAAATCCAAAAATAACATAATTCGGAGCAACGACGTCGTACAGCGAACGTCCGATGATCCAGAGACACAATAAAAAGGAACAACGATGTCGTACAGCGTAACATCCGATGAACCAAAGGACAATAAAAAGGAACAACGATGTCGTACAACGTAACATCCGATGAACCAAAGAAAAATAAAAGGGAACAACGATGTCGTACAGCGTAACATCCGATGAACCAAAGAAAAATAAAAGGGAACAACGATGTCGTACAGCGTAACATCCGATGAACCAAAGCAAAATAAAAAGGAACAACGATGTCGTACAGCGTAACATCCGATGAACCAACACATAGGAAACTGGAACAACGATGTCGTACAGCGTAACGTCCGATGAACCAACACATAGGAAAATGGAACAACGACGTCGTACAGCGTAACGTCCGATGAACCAACACACGATAAAAAAGGAGCAACGATGTCATACAACGTAACATCCGATGAACCAACACATAGTAAAATGGAACAACGACGTCGTACAGCGTAACGTCCGATGAACCAAATCACGATAAAACGGAATAACGACGTCGTACAGCGTAACGTCCGATTAACCGAATCAAAGAGACATCGCACATTGCTAGTCTAAACCATAAAATGATCATCATCGATCATCAAGAAGTGTCGATTACACTAAGCTAGTAAATATAAGAGTTTAGCTTCATGTTCCATAACCACTTGCTTAACTCAAATATTTACGAACAGATTGTAGATCTGCACTAGAAAATTGTCACAAGAGTTTCAATCGAACAAGTCCATAAATTAACCGACGAAGTAAACGCAAGCGTTTCATACCACTTGTTTTGCTAAGCCGTTTAATTATATTTTCTCATACGAATGAAGTAAAGGTTTGTATATACTAATAGATTAGAAAATGGTTTTATAAAAGAGCTTTGTATTGAAATTAGAGTTGAAATCGTCTTTGTGAAAGAGTTTGAATATTTACTACTAGTATAGAAAACCTTTATATTTTGAAGTGACAAATCATAAAAGTGATTGTACAAACAATCAATCATAAAAATTCACATTCGAAGACGTGAATAAAATCCAAAGAAATCGATATCAAATCCATCAAAATGGATATTTTCAATAATTCCCAAAGAAAATGTCATCAAAGTCGATAATAAATGATAACAACAAAAGGGAGACAACACGAACCAATCAAAGTTGGAAACCAAGCGAAATAGGCAAAATAGGCATAATTGGCAAATAGAAGCAGGTCGGTCGGCCGTTATCAGAGCTCGGTCGACCGGACACTGTTCTGAAAAATTCTCGGGAAGCAGGTCGGTCGATCGGACTTCCTGGTCGGTCAGCCGGAGCCAAAATTCCTGCACTCCCAAAACAGAGGCAGGGAAGTGCTCAAGTAGCAGGTCGGTCGACCGGACCCTACATTCGGTCGGCCGGAGCCTGATTTCCAGCACTTCTTGCCCTATCAATGAATACCAATTCTTTCCAAATCAAAAGCAATAGAACATGAATACTTGTTAGGAATTCATACCCAACATCAATGATATCAAGAGAGGTAGATGTGAGTTCAAAACTCACCTTTTTACACACAAGCAAAGAAGAAGAAGCTCAATTGCAAAGAAACAACCAATCACACTCCACTTCAATTCTACAAGCTTCAATCTAAGAAGACAACACATATTTCCCAAATTAGGTTTAGGAAACTAACTGAAATTTACGGAGAAAGAGTTGGAGAAGATGGAGAGGAGGCTTACCTATGGCTTCACTTTGATTTTGGAGCAAGAAATCAAGATGCAAGAAGAAACTAGGGTTTGCAATTTCTATTTCCTATTCCTTTCCCCCATTTCAGTTTTTACTTAAGTTTGGAGAGTGGGAATGAGAGAATGGAGAGGAGAGGGCTGAGTTAGGGGGTTAAGTGAGTTTAGTTAGCTAGTGGGCTGAACCCAAACCCAACTAGAAAAAGGTCAAATTTTTGGCTTGCTCCAAACATATCAATGTTTATACTTAAAAGATTGCAAACGACGTTTTGAACTCAATGGAAGTGGTCTCGAGTCCTAATTCGACTGTTTGCAAAAAGTAGCTTTTCGGACAAAAATCCGACGAACGATGAAATATTTAAATAAAATATTTAAATATAAAATCGATAAATATGCGGGTTGTTACAATAACCATGAGTATAGAATCGTAAATCAAAATACTTTGTTTTAAATATACCTAGTTAAGATATTCTGAGAAAAGGATATTAATACATCTGTTGAGATCAAACTATGTTACGCTCTCCTAATCTTGGGTAGTGATTTACTCATGGCTGCTGGGAACACCAAGGGACTATGTACTTGTAGTTATTAGATGACTACAGAATGACTCGATCGAGAGATTTCTATTGGTTGATAATAACTAAGGTCAAATCGAAAATCTCTATGTGACTATGTTACGTAGTTCTTTCGATTTGAGAACATCGTGGAACATCAATGCGAACACTCCACTTTGATTATAATAACGTTGTGGCATGACGGCCATCAAACAACTATAGTTAGGTCAGAGTTGAAGCGTAGGAAGTGAAACACTATTCAATAGAGACTTCGTCTCCTCTATCATTAAAGATTAGTATCATGGTCAAATTTGGTCAACTCAAAGTCAAAAGTCTACGACCGGTGCATATTAGTTATTAATAAATGTTATTATTGAACCAAGGTATTTAAAGATGGACTAAATAGTTGCATGTAGATATTATTAGAGTTTTGACCAAGACCAAACTAAAGATATCAAAAGTGATATAGTGATGATGAAGAGAATATGCGTATAATATGTTGTTGCTTAAATACGTTGCTTAAATTAATCCAAAATAGTATTTTACGGAAAAAGATCTATATGTGATGAATTTGGCCAAACTATCAGACCATCAGCAAAGGTGATGTATGGATGTTAATATTCGGATTTTTTCAATATTAATCGCTGATTGAATTCACATATGTGAGTTGCATAATCAAAGCTGTGTAGTCCCTGGAATATCACCGAATTTAATTAGTGTATAATATGTTATAAATTAATTGAATTCTTTACTGTATAAGATGTGTTAGTTATGATTGCTTTTAGTAGTTAGGGTGCCATTAGTAATTTTAGTAGCTTTTTGGAATTTTCTGGATGCCATTAGAAATTATTTGGGTATGTATAAGCGTTTTATATACACGTATTAATATAAGATATTAACACATATTTAAATGGGTTTAAATATATAAATAAATGCATTAATTGAAGGAGATAAAAGGGGATAGAGCAACCACATTATGAAGATGAAGGGGTTTCTTTTACTTTGAATTTTAAGAGTTATTAGTGGTAGAGAACTCTCCAAATAACTCTTCTATTAATAGCATCTTAAAATCCTTCATTTTTCTTCTTGGCGAAAATATTAAAAAGGTGAAAAAGGAGGTTTTTCATTTCAAACCTCCACTTCCATGGCTACTCCTTGCTCGATACAAGAAATCTAAAAGTCTCTTCTCTTTCAATAGTGATAGTTCTTTGATCCTTGCATAATCAAGAAGGTAGAATTATATTGAAACTAGTCCTAATCTAGATCCCTCCATCACCATTATCGATGATCCTGAAACATTGATTAACTCCAAGCCTTAGTGCCCTTTTATTAAATGGAATTGAGATGAATAATCATGGAAACTTGCTACCATATACGTTGGTTACTATCATGTTGAGGGAACCATTTTCAAGTTCTTTTCTAACAACATAGGCAAGGATAGGTACTTAATTTACCATGTTATGGGTGAAACCCTAATGATAATAAAATAATGTGTCAACAGTGAATTGAAAGGGAAGCTCTTAGAAGAATTCTCCTAAAATAGGAAATATATTTACTCATGCTCTATTGACTATGTTCTAGAGCTTGCTAGACTATTTTCAAGATTTTTACATGACTTAGGTTTCGCTTCCAGTGATCAGGGTGGTGACACCTCCTCTATTGGGGGGTTAGATATGAACTTTTATATTGGTTAAGGCATTTGGCTATGCTCCTGTACTCAAAATGTATTTTCTTCTTTTCTTATTGATAAAAAAGATGAACCACTATAAAAACTGGTTTCCCTTTTAAAAAATGTGGAATCGGATTCCTGTGAGACATACCTAATTCAAGGTACAACAAGCACCAGGATCACAAAATTGATAAACATTGTATTTTATTTATTTCATGATGCCTAAACCCAATATATGATAATAAATCATGTTTATAAATTTATTTTATAATTGTTAAAATCAATAATTGATTAAATGTAATATATGTACATGAGTTGATTTAGTACAAGATTAAACTCTAATGAAGATTAACAGCTTATTATGCAAATCTATAAACATAACATTCAACTTTTCATTATTAAAATCTAATGTTTTTATAACTTCAACTATTGGGTTTGTGTGCATAGATTAGATTTTGTAATTATGTGTAAATTATGACATTGGAATGTTGAAGAACATTATTTTAGATTTATGGCTTGTATTCATATATCATATTACAAACTTATATGCAAATCATGATTTTGGAACGTTACATAAAATTATTTAGATTTCATGATTTGTATGCTTAAACATAAAAAAATTATAATTTACTAATCAACATGTACTTGAGTTGAATAAAATATATTTTTGGTTTTATTAATTATATACATATTAATTTTGAAATTAATTCTAAAATTATATATATATATGCCATTATTGACTACAATTAAACCAAAGTTAACTATTTCTATTAGTTGATGATAAGCAATTGGAATGTTAAGGGTCATAGGCTTGTAACTTTGAATTTAGTGTATTAATCGTTTAATTATTTATCATCTATATATGTGTATATGCATACATTAGTTGCAAATCCCAACAATTATATGTATGTATGCAATTTTCAAATGCTTTGAATTTATTATTATGTCATTATGTTGTCATGTATATGTACATCATGGTTTTTATCTTATCATGCCATATATATATATATATATTAATGTGGCTTTTTGCGTACATAAAATAATGAACATAAAACACTTGAGAAACACAAATACATTAATTGAATAGATAAATCATTATAACTAGCAATTGTTGAAGTTTCACATATGGAATATGAAAGGTTAAATTTTGTACATATAACATAAACACATTTAAACTTAAATAAAACATTAACTTAAAATATAGACTAAATCTGAAGCTAACTAGTTATTCATATAGGGCCATTAGGATCCACTTAGGGATTTTTTTTTGAAACTTTCCCCATTTTCATCCGCTGCCAAGTAGACCTAGCTCAACATCTCACCCCTTAATAGAGGGCGACTACTAGGTTGTTCTTGTCTGCCCCTGGCCTTTGTTGACTCCTAGTTTAAGTGGTTGATGTAAGAGCAGAGTGACTCGGTCAACACTTGCCATTTGTTGCAAAGTTCATTAACCATCATGGTTCATGTTCGAGAGGTGAAGAATAGGGTTTTGAAGTCGTTGCACATTTAGGCCCAAGAGTTGATACTTCCCGCTTATAGATGCAAGAACCAGCAAAAGGCCGGTTTGATTGGGTGGAGAGAAATAAGAGGCATTTGGTATTATTGGAGAGTTGACTAACTCAAGTGATGGAGTTGAAATCCATTACATGATCAGATGGGTTAGTGCTCCCATTATATTTTTCAATAGGGGCCAAAGCATACCTCCGATGAATATAAGTCCTTAATATCTCCTCTAAGAATGGTTCCCAACTCTCATTGTCTAAGAGCCGCCCGCCTTCTTAAATTTTGGTTTGTATTCCAGGTTATTGATGTTTGAGAAGTGTCATTTCCTCCCCAAGACTCACATCCGCCTCCTGTGGATAATGTGAGGCCCTAACTGGGGAGGGGCTCCTATTGCATCTTACGGGTGTAGGAGAACTTTGATGTCGGTAAGGAGATGGTGAGCGACGATAGGGGACATATGTTGGTGATTTCCAATTTATGTTCATATAAGGAGACCTAGAGTAGTGGTCTCATGAGAAAGAGGTCCAAGTATTTCTAGTTGCGGTCCGAAGTGAAAAGAGAATTCTTGGGGCTTATTATTTCTTGCTCATCCCTCACTTATTAGGCAGTTAAAGTATAGATCATGCCCCTCATCCACTACCCTAAGTCTTCAAATGCAGATGGTCTTTCAAGTGAGGGAGAGGGATGAGCAGTGGCTCTTCTGGGCAGTTGAAATGGTTCGAAATGGGAGCGTCGTAGGAAAATTCATGAGCGTGTGTGGATGCACATCCTAATTACGGGCAGGTGCATCCCTGTAGGCGTCTCGATCCTGACCCAATCTCGGGCACTGTGCATGATGTTGAAAGCACTAGGGTCAGTAGGTGGTATCTATGTAGTTAAAGCGCTCATCATATTCAATGTGGCGGAGGTGCAAAAAGTCATAGTGGGGATACAGCGAGGATATAGCAGGATATAGCGGATGACTCTAAAATAGAATATAAAACTCAATGTTTTCACAAATATATAAATGAAAATTAAATGAAAAATTAACATTCGATTGAATTATAATTAGTACATAAATACCTTTGAATAAAAACATGTGCGAATATACTGTAAATAAACGTAATACTTTTATATAACATAATTGAATATAGTAGAATATTAGAGTATTTTCATTTCTGAAATATATTAAAAATTCAATTAAATAAGTTAATTTCTTTTACAATTCATTTCTTTTAAAGAAGATATAGCAGAATATAGCTGGAATAACGGATATAGCGGAAACGGGGCTTAAAGTGGGAAGGCTATATTTGGGGCTATATGGAAAAATCACAGCGGTAGAAATCCACTATGAGATATAGCAGGGTTATAGCGGGGTAATAGCGGGACATTAACTGCATAGGGTGGTATTGGGGTCATGTCCATAGTAGCCGGGACTCTTAGACCATAGTTTGCGGTTCCTTTGGCTTCTACCCGAGCCTGAAGATCATTTAAACACTAGCCTTTTATCCTATGTTTTTGATCTTATTCAGTAGATTGATACATATATCATTGCTCATGCTAGGAACGGGGATGACGGCGCTATCCCTGGTGCCACCGTTAATGTCATGGCCATATAAATTATCAACATCAGCTTCAGAGTTGTAAGCTTGCATGATGAACATTTTCTAGGATCAGAATAGATACTTTGAAGAGGAAAAAGTGTAGAAATTTGAGAGCATTTTAGGAGAGGTCCTCCTTTTGCGCCTAAATGTTGATTAGATTTCTAGCCAGTCTCGGAATCATATTTAATGGGGATTTTAGCAAAGGTTGCTTGCTAAAACAGTGGTTTAAAATGTAAAATGAGGAATAATTAAACGAGTAATAAGCAAAATGCAATCAAAGTAAATGACAAGCGATGTAGATCTTAATGCTAATGTAGTACTAGAAGGTGGGTGAATACTGTTTTTAAACTTATCATCAATTTACTTCCTGATTATCAAATTTAGTAATGCAGAATCAAAATCACAGAAATAACATGATAAATGTAGAAAGTAAAGCAGTAAAGCAGAGACAAGATACCAAAAATTTTATACTAGTTCAAACTCCCAATCCTACATCCAGCCTTGTACCTCATATAGAATTTCATAATAACAAACTTGCACTTCCACATATGGCAAGCAAACCTTTACAACTTGACTTTAAATTAGGTGTTAAGTAACATTTATCCCAACTTTACATGGGTGGAAGGACACACCTACACCTTCTTGAATTTAAAACATGCGTCAAGAATTTCAGTCTTGACTTTCCACGGGTGGCAGGACACATCTATACAATCCTGGCTGTATACGGGTGGCAGGATGTACATTTAGAAAGAAATAGTAGAGTAATATCTACAAGAAATCAAATCTTTTGATCACAATTTCAAGTGATCTTCAATATAACTTCCTATAAACCTCCAGTAGTAATACATCTTTGATTTCTTTAAGGAATATGATAAAAACAAAAAGTAAATGATACTGGATTGAATATAGACTCCCTGACTTTTTAGTAGATTGAAAATCCATGAAGAAATAGAGAGAAAGAGAGTGGATTCACTAAGTATACATATGTGTATGTGTGTGTATAAGCAAGAGGACTTTTCTACATAATATGAGAGGAAGATAGTGAGAGAAATGATGGAGAATTCTATTATAAATTTGTTTCCAAAGCCTTTGTATAGAAGATGAGGAGAAATGACTTTTCGTGAAATTGAAAGGAAGTGTCTGTTCGTTTAAAATGAAAAGCTATATCCAATGGCTAGTATGTCAACATACTTCAAAAATAAATCGACATATCCTAATTCAAACTTACAATTTCTTTATAAAATGTGTTTTACCTCTTTTGAATTGTAAAACCAAAATATAACATTTATAAAATGGTTATAGGGAATAAAATAAAGAGTTTTAAAAGAGAGAATTCAAAGAATTGCTAAAGGATCTTTAACAATTAATTCTATGACTCGATATACTATAACAACAACTGACTATTGTCTTGTACTCTTCCAACTTTTGTTCCTTGAGTCCCCTTCATTCATTTTGATCTCCTTGATCTGCTTGATTCCTCTTGATCTCCTTGATTCAACTTTGATCTTCCTCGACCTCTTTAGTTCCTTTTAATCTACCTAATCTTGTGAGTTCTTGTATTCATCTGCCTTCATTAGTGTACTACATCTCTACTTGATTTCAATAAATCATAGGTTCCTGTATTTTCTACACTATATTATAAACAGACTTGGAAAATCATCGATACTAATATTTATCTGGTTGTTATCACCAAAACCAACACCCGTGGTTCTAACAATCTCACCTTTTTTGATGATGACAACCATTTAAATATTCTTTGGATAAAATATAAGATGAATATAAGTTTAACTTCCCTTGAATTCACTAACTGCCCCTATGTTAGTGCTGCCTTATCTTTTTGACTATTATATATTTTATACATTTTTCTTTCCCCTTTTGCCATTAATAAAAATGGGATAAAAAAAACTTTTGTAAATAATATAGAGAACATTAATGGTGTCATAAGTATATGTATATGTTTTGTTATCATCATAAAGAAGTTATAAATTCTCAAAAGCAATCAATATAAACACAAGAATAAACAACAAGTACAATCATCAAAAGCAATCAATATAAACACTAGAATACTTAATTTCGATGGTCTTTAACTATTGGACATTTGTGACCATTACAATTAAGGTAGAATGTGCAGAAATTTCCTTTTTGTTCTACTAGATTCCCTTGGGAATTGAAAAGACATCTCCTACACATCAAACATCATCATCCATTACTTCGACTTCTTCCTCTTCCTCTTCCTCTTCTACTTCTTCCTCATTATCCACTATTGCATTATGGATAACTATATTTGCTTCAGTTCCTGGTTCTTCAATGATTGTTGGATCATCCATATATTGAGTAAGTGATTGTAGATGGTCCTGATCATTCTTTCATGCCTCTCTTGCTAATTATTTAATCCAATCTAAAGGACTCCGACTTCAATAAGCTTGAAAGGACATGCTTCATTTTCTCTTCAGTCCCCTCGAGTTTAAAGAATGTAAAGTCTCCAAATGGTGATGAGTTATTAATGGGATTTTTGGAATTAATAGGATCCATCAAACTTAGTTTAGCGAGAGTTTTTCAAGGAGAAAATAAAGAAGAAATGGAGAAAACCATGAAATTAAGTGGTTAAATAAACAATTTTTAAATTTGAAATTATCAGTGAAAGTTATTTATGGCTAAAACGACGTATGTCGACTTGTATACTTAAGTATGTCGACACATATATTTTAGTTTCCATTTTCAATATTTTACAATATATTGACATACATACGTACACACAGAAATATGTATATGTGTGTTTTTCTTTATATGAAGTGAACATATGCCTAATTCTCTTCTTAATTTAATAAAAGTATTTTGAATCAGAGGTTTGTTAAAAAATCCGCTATTTGATTTTCGGTATTTATAAATTCTCGAGTCATATCTCCTTTGTTTATATGATCTCTTAGAAAATGATGTCTTCTGTCTATAACAAACCGGATTTTCGAACCTCGAAAATCGACACTAATATGTCCATTGTATCACATGTCGAACATTTAAGTACCGGAAATACCAATTTGTTAGGTTGAAAGAAGAAGGTAGAAGATAGAAGAAAACTAAACAACACATGATCTCATAACATAGCGAATAATATATAATACAACAATGATCTTTACAAAAAGGAAACATCTTTATTCATATAATTTCAGAATACACTAGACTTATCCAAAATTTGGATAGTTATAGAGACCTGTCCTTACGTTGAAAAACATACAGACTCTATAATACAGTGGAAGAAAAATATACGTGAATACGTCTTGACCATCCAGCTCCTCTTCAACTCCAAAGTATCTAGCTAAACTTGGGAAAACATGCTCGGTCCGACCCGAGCATTACATAGAATAATGTCTGGGTCAATCTGGTAAACCAGCGTGAGTAAAACTTGATAACAAGTAACAACCAAACTGGTTTCTACATTTGAAAACTTTTCAAACAAAGGGTATCTCGTAAGACCACACCATACATAAAAATGGATGGGTTTTTACCTTACGATAACCAAAACATTTTATATCAAAATCCAGTGATATTATCATAGTGTCTAGGTTTAAAGTTAATAGATAAAATAGCTGAAATGCTTTCATCTCATATTCTAACATACTAGGCTCTACAATTGAAAACGTATGGCACGTATTGGAGAATGGATTCCAACTAATGACCGGGCTACTGGGGTACCGCCCGCCACAGTACACCTCTAGAAAAATGTACCTAGGTCATACATAACGACCCCTGCCGACACAGAACTGGCCTACCCCTTGTTGGAGAGTACCGAATATATCATCACCCCGGTTGCTTTGCAACCTTTAACAGAGTACTCCCACATACACGAATTCATTGATGATTGTGTATATATCTAGAAGGGTGATGATATACCCTAATAGGTGCGACCCACATAGCCCTGCTGCATATCTCATGTTTTAGTCATTCTCATTGATGAGGCTTGAGGCTACGTTTTACCTTTCTAAATAGCAGTCCCTCTTGGAATGCTAACACTTCCCTCCCGGTAGTAATGCAGTGCCAACATTCATCCATACAAGTTGTCTAGAATAAAGACAAACCGAAGGCACTACTTCTACGACATCCATTTTGGAATCACCCTCAGGATTAGTAGCAAGCAACCTTTATACTTCAATGGCTCCATCTTCGATCGCATGCTTCAAGATATCTTCATTCTGAAACGCTTGAGTTGGATCGAAGTGGTTTCCGGGTAACATATCTGATCCCGGTCTCTTCGAAACAGCTTTCGATATTTTTCGGTAAATTCAACTCCGGTTCTTTAGGAAATAAACAGAAAAATGACAAGAGCGGAGTTCACCTCCTAACCGTTTATGGACGGATTTCCATATCATTCATCCTAGAAGAATAAACGAGTTTATACATACAGTATAGCACCTTCGATGGTAATTGTACCATATAATTCTCGTGTTTCTCCTAGATATTTCCAAAGTTACATTTTGGGTCTAGCTTTGATAGTTGGTTATTTAACTATCAAATAAACAAACATCCAATCATGGTTTAATTTCCATATGGGATCCACTAAGCCTTTAGTAATTCTCTTTAATTAATAAAACCACTCTATAAAATCTAATCACAAGATCTTTTCAAAACATTATTCCCAAACCGATTACATTTCCTTTGTACTTGGAAACATTTATATACTTATCTCAATGATATAAGTATATTACCAAAACATTTTACTTTTCATGCCTTGAAACGAAATCATCTACTTATCTTATCAGTGTAAGTATATTTACAAACTTTTCAAAGTTTCCTTCTTTCCAAATCCCATATTACATAACCAAACATTTCTTCCAAATAAAACATTCTGCTTATCCTTTATCAAAAATTCCCTTTATAAAAGCTCGTCTCATGTTTCAATTAACTTATAACTTTCAAAATAAAGTTATAACCCACTTTTATAAACGTTTAAGTTAATTTATAACCTCTTTCCAAATCTCTGAAATGATTTATAAACCTTTTTCCTATTTTTAAAACTCTTTATATAAACCTTTCTAAACTCCTTTATAAAATATCAAATACAAAACATCATTTGTAAAACACCTTAATAATCCTTTTCATTAGAAAAACCCCTTTCTATAAACAAGTTATCATTTAAAAATACCTTTATAAGAATTATATAACTTGAAAAACCATTTATAAACCCTTAGCCTCAAATTGATTAAAGAATTAAAGTAAATTCAAACCATACTTTGTAAATTCCGAATGAGGCTTAGCAGTCCCAATGATACTAATTTAAGTTACAATTTAATTTCAATTCGATTCCCAAATCACATAACAATTACTTACATAAGCTACCATATATGTAAATACAGTTCATATTCAATCAGGGAATAACACGTCAATATAACTAATTGGCATATACAAGTCCAAATAACATAACAACGGGATGGTGATTTATCCTGCTAAATAGATGTCCAAACAATTCAATCAATTTATAGTAGAACAGAGATTTATTCTGCTTAACACATGTCCGCACAATCAAATCACTTACACTATAGCAGAATGGTGTTTTGTTCTGCTAACGGATGTCGTTTAATTTTTCTAATCATATGGGTTACTTAAGGGCCCGGACAAGAGATCCTTTGATTTGGAATCAGTTCACTTTTAAAAAGAAAATTTATTTAAAACACGTTCGTTTTCAGTTTTAAATCACCTTTGAAAAGATTTAAATAGATTTAATCAACCTAAACCCCAATTAAATCTTAATTAACCCTTATTATTAAAGCTTAAGTCATAATTAAATTCTAATTTGGCTTAATGAACTTGATTGAGTGCTAATTAACTTACTAATGCAACTTGGTTAAGGTTAAACCAAATTGTTGAAAAGTTAAACCCTAATTCATTAAATATTAATTAAATAACCCATTAATTAGATACATAATTAATTACCCATTAATCTAAATTAAATAAGTATTAATCACTTAATTACTTCTTAACCCCATTAATCACTAATTAAAACTTTATAAATCAATTAATAGCCATTAACTTAAATTAAGTGATGATCAACCTCTAATCACCTTCCTAATTACCAATTAGGTGCTAATTACCTTTTAATTAACTAACTAATTAATTATATTACAACTTAATTACTTTTTAACATTACTAATTAAGTTTGAAAAACTTTGTACACTAATTTCAAAATAAAACAAATTTGAAATAGAAATTCAAATCTTTGCCGAACTACATCCATAGCGACTGTCGTTATGAGTACAGTTCGCTCTAACCCACCTTTAAGCGAAGTCACTTTACTAAAACCAACTATTTCATGATTCAAACATACGGTAGTAAATTTTCACACTTTAAAACTAATTACGCAAATCTAAACCAAAATCTAAACTTTAAACTCTTGAAAAGAGTTTGATTTCAAATCTGACCTCAAATCCGTCGCGACTACATACAAAGTTTCAACTTTGTTTTCAACCCATCATGACTAAAGTCAAGTTCATCATCAACTCTTTATATTCACACATCACATTCATACAACAAATTGTATACATATACCAATATATATGCAATTACTAACTTTACAATAACACATCCATTCGAGTGCTAACACTAACCCATACATTAACACTTATCATCACATTTCAAATGTGACGACCGCTCATGACCCCTGCACCGAATCTAGAGATAGTGCGCTGTAAAGTGTGCCAGGCGACCATGGACGATTGCCAAGGTAAATTAAAACAACAGAATCTATCGTATTACTCACAGCGCATGGACAAAATACAATAGAACATATATATAGTGAAGCTTCACAGAATAGAATCTCATCAATAAAACTTCATAATAGTTGAATACAAACATCTAAATAGTCAATACAACAAGCCTCACTACATATCACTCAGAGAATACAAAGCAGCGGAACATCCAGTACATATAGTAAGAAGTAATATGCAATACTCCAGCTTGTCTTCGTCATCAGCATCGTGGAAAGCAAGAGCAGCACCTGTCACCTGCTACCTAGTCTGCCCGTCCCAAAAATGGACGAACAGCCCAAGGCAATAAGAGTTAAAACATAAAGCCTTGAGTCAGACAACAGTCTTAGTGAGCAGTAAATTAACTAACAACATACCAAAAGAGTACAAAGGAAAAAGGAATAGGAATACAACCCTCCCACTCCAACCTCTTTCTACAGTGATAGCCCCCAGACACACACTAAGTAGAAGCAAACATAGCAGAGCATACAATGTAAAGTAAAGCAATTATCACTCGAGTCAAGGGCGATGTTTTCCAAGTACAAACCCCCAAGGCCTAAACCAAGATCAGATAAGCACCCAGAAAATACCGCTCTTGAGACCGAATGACGATACAACCAAACATCCATGACTCTGGCTATCACTGTTATCATTGCTTCGATATCACCGTTAATTGAATGGCCGGCACATTCTTTCAGCCGTCCGTCAAGGGCTAATGGAAACCCCGGTTCTAGACATAACTCCCGCACGTCATCGTGACCCATGCCTAGGACTATCGAATCTGCCCAGAGTACTTGACTACCAATCCGTAGCCTTCAGGGACTATCGAATCTGCCCAACGTACTCTTGCTTTGAGCATGCTAGAACATTCAACAACGATGAGATCTCAGCCTTCTAGTCATCCTCCTCGACAACTATTTCCATACTAGCTCAAGCGCCTCTCGAGCATCCATTATCCTCAAACTCGAACCATATCACCGAGTTATCAACCTGCTTGGAATGATCCCGTCTGGATTAGACCAAGACTATCTCATATCATACTTTGCTTCATCACATCCTTGCAAAGCTTCATCTCAACATCATCATCATCGAATCTATGCATAAGAGCTTCACCATCCGCTACATATGCCACAAGCAGCTTTTCCAATTCAAGAGCCTTTCCCTTAGCTTTTGAATCATCCTCGATCTAAATCAAATCATCAATCATCTAATTCATAGCAATCAACCAAATCAAACATTAATCCAAGCAATCAAGCATTCAAATATGATCTAAGTAGACAATTATAACAATAATGGCAATTTCGTAATTAAAGAGTTGAAAGTCTAATAAGCATGAAAACATGAACAATGTCTCTATAATCTTGATGAATGAACTTGCATAGGTTAACACTTAGTAAAATGGAAGTAACATCATCATGAACAATGGATCTATATGGATCTACACTTAGGATGAAGAAAATGTATGGAAATCATCATTTTAACACCAAATCGAGCCAACAATCCGATATACTCCTTTGGATCCGTGTGAGAGATAATCACCACTCACCAAATCACCAAAACAACCTCAAATCAATACGCTTCAGATCTGGACAGCGAAGGATCAAGCTTGATCTATCACGAATCCGCTTCAAACGAAGAAATCTCACTTCAAAGGATGAAGATCTTCAATTTGATCTTCAACTTGGATGGAAGGAATCACTAGATTAGAGTGGAGGAAAAGAAGTGAAGAAGTGTAGAAGTCGAGCTCTCAAAATGGCAGCACTTCGTCGCTTCGAAATCCGGATCCCAAAAATGGAACAAAGCCCTCCTATTTATAGCTGAAAATCCCCTTAAGTCGTTGCCTCGGAGTTAGGTCGTCTCCGACCTACGACCTAAGACCCCCACCGACCTAAGTCTTCAACCTAACAACCCATACGACTTAACAACCCCAAGTCTCTACGACTTACGACTTAAGAGAAATTACCACGACTTAGCGTCTCAGCACGCCCAAACGACCTACGACTTACCACACAAGCACTTACCGACCTAACAGGGTATACGACTTACGACCTAACACAGATCGCAACCTAACACTTAGACGCGACTTAACAACAGGTACGACCTAACACTTAGGCAAAACCCAGCGACCTAACGCAGACTGCCTCTACGACCTAACAACTTACTGAGTTACGACCTACGACTTATAAAACCTTGCGACCTAACAACTTAGCAACCCACGCGACCTAACAGTGTTACGACCTAACACTTAAGTCGTCTGAACGACTTAACTAACAAAGGCTGCTTACGACCTAACTAACACAGCACCCCCATAGGTCGCTTACGACCTAACTACTTAACCTTAAGTCGCTCAAACGACCTAACACAAAACTCCTAGGTCGCCCACCGCTACCCCAGCTTCCTTAGGTCGTTGTCGACCTAACTATACTAACTCGGTAACTACTAGGTCGCAAACTCTCTTAACTCGCTAACTTCTATAAGTCGTCAACACTTAGGTCGCTCGACCGACCTAACCTACCATACGACCTAACCACCTACGACCTAAAATCCTTAAGTCGCTAACTCACTTAATCCCTTAGGTCGCTAACATCCTATAGGTCGTCCCAACCGACCTAACACTTAACCAGTTCACTTCCTTAGGTCGTCCCCGACTTACCACTTCAACTACTGATGTCAAGATGCAATGCTACTAGTAGTAAGTCGGAGCTGAAGCATCCTAAGTCGCACACGACCTACGACATACCCTAGGTCGTTAACGACCTATGACTTAGACTCAGGACGACTTATCACAAATGCGACCAAACGTCAATTGTTTTACGATGTTTCGATCCGTAAAAATACGGGTCGTTACATCAAACATGCCAAGATCCAACATATATGTAACATACATATAGCTAAGGATCAACACAACATATAAAAGAAAGTTCTTTTCAAAAGATTAGGAATTTACTCATCGAAAGCTATCCAAACTCTCGCTAAATTAGGGTATTACATAGCACTTCCATTCCTAAGCAACAAGATGGAGTTTTGAACTCTAAATGCACTAGGTAGGCTACCAAATGTAATGACTAGGATTTTCGACCCTCGAAAATTGGCACTAATACGTCCACTGTATTCCATGACAAGAAATCAAATGTCGGAAAACCCAATTGTTAGGAGAAAAAGAAAGAAGGAAAAAGATAAGAAGAAAACTAAACAACATAGAATTTCACAGCGGAACGAATAAACTATAGTAGACCACAAATCTTTACAAAAAAGCAAAACTATAATATGTGTATATACAAATATCAATCAGAGTATACTAACCTATTTCAGCTTGGACAGTTATAACAACCTATCCTCACAATTGCTGGTAAACACAACCATGAATACAATGGAAAATAACCATCTACGTGAATACGTCTCTGGCCTCCAACTCGTCTCTTGAAGCTCCCAGCATCCAAACTATCTGTAATATGCTCAGTCTGACCCGAGCATTATAATAAAATAACACCCAAGTCCGTCTGGAAAACCAGCATGAGAAAACACACCCAATTGGATTTAAAGTTATAAGAAATTTTTTGAAACCAAAAGGTATCTCGTAAGATCACGCCACACATAAACAGGATGGGTTTTTACCTTACGATAACCAAAACACTTTTATAGAAAATCCAGTTATATTATAATAGTGTCTAAGTACAAATACTTATTAAAATAGTCGAAATTAGTGCATTAATTAAATTCCAGCATACTAGGCTCTACAATCAAAACCGTAAAGGCACGTATTGGAGAATGGATTCCATACTATGACCAGGTAAGGAACTACCTCTGATGGGTGCATCTCTAGATCAATGCACTTGGGTCTAACAAGAACATCTTGTATCCTGCCACACATAACCGGCCTACTACTTGACTAGTAGTACCGAATGTGTCATCGTCCCGGTCTTCCAACCTTAATCGAGATCTCTCATGCACAACCAAATCCCTAAAAATAGGGTAATATAGAAAGATGATGACATACCCTAATAGGAGCGACCCACTTATCCCTACTACATGCCCTATTTTATTCATTTCCCGGTTGATGAGGCTTGAGTCTACGTTTACCTTTTTGAATAGCAATCCCTCTTGGAATGCTAACATTGCCTTCCAAGCAACAATGCAATGATAGCATTCATCCATACAAGTTGTTCTAGGTTTGAACAAACCAATCTCTTCAAAGATCACCGTCTTCATTATCCTCAAGATTTCGCAATTCGTAATGCTCAAATCGGATCGAAGTGGTTTTCGGATAATTAAATCCGATCTTGGTCTCTTTGAAATGATCAACGAATTTGGCCAGATTTGATAGTTGGTTACTTAACTATCAAATTACACACATAAGCAGTCACTAGGCCCATATTGTAAATCTTTCAAACGTTTATTTCAAAATATCTTTACAAAGATATATATTCAAATCTCTCTCAGTATTTCAATATTTGGAAACAATTCTGAATACTTATATCCATAACAGGATATTTTCAAACCATATCAGTACTTAGAAATATTTTCAAGTTCAATTAATAATCCATTACTTAGAAAAATATTTCTATATAAATCCTTTCGTTTAATAAATTTCCAAAACCTTTCATAGTTAAAATATTTTCAAAACCTTCCACTCCAATACTTAGGAAAATATTACAAGTTTATTTTTTCCAAAACCATTTATAATATCAACACTTAGGAAATTTTCGTAGCTTATCCCGATTGTATGAGTATAATTACAAAAAAAAGAGGATTTCTCCTTCTACCCACTTAATAAAACATTTACAAATTCATTTGCAAATTCTCAACCCATTATAGCTCATTTTATAAATTCTTGGAATCCATTTCCAATCCTTTTTACAATTTCCAAAAAAACCGATCATACTTATTTATAATCCCATCTAACAATTTATAACTTCTTTTATAAATTCTAGTCATTTTTGAAGTTTCTGTATCTAACTATTTTGAAAATTTCTTAAGTTTCCAGAAATCCCATTATAAGATTTCTCTTATAAAATCACATCCATTTAATAAAATCCGGTTTACAAATCTCGAGAGTATTTATAAATAAGTTCCAATTACTTACTTTTAAATTCTATCTAAAATAATAAGAATTTTTAAAGAATGATAATTTATTTTCAAAAACACGTTTAAGTAATTATTTAAAATATCAAAACCCTTTTAAATAATCAACGATGACTCATTTCCAATTTATTTTTATATAAAACTAATCAATTTACAAAGCTTATTATAAAAATTCAAATTCATTTCCACTAATATTAAATATTTGAAAACCCAACTTCATCGAATATTTTAATACAGATAACAATTTTTAAACTACATAGTTTAATAAATAAAAATCCCTTTTTAAACAAACTTAACTCCTCGATAAACATATATTTTTAAAATTCCAATATAACCAATTTTATATTTATAAATCTCCCTCGATTTATCACAAATCGATTTACGTTTTCAATTTCATAACTGTTAACGCTGAAAATTGAACGCTAACACCCTGGTGTGTGTAGTAGTAATGTGAAAGCACCCCCCGTGATACGGGAATAAGAAATAAGCAGAAAAGTAGCAGAAAACAGTAAAAGACAACGATTTTATAGTGGTTCGTCTTAAGATCAAGCCTACATCCACTTTAAATTCCTTTATTGCTGATTTTGGTTACAAATTGATACAATGCACTTCAAGATACAATACACTTCGATTCTAAAACACTTCAGACTGGTAGCTCAAACTCCGATGTGATAAGGCTCTTTGAATCCATGTCGGATGTGCAAGATCTCTTTCGAAGCTTGTTGTAATGTCTTGAATGTTTGGAATGCTTAATGTGTTGGATGAGGTCAGGATTCAGTAGAGTAACGGCACTTCAGAAGATCAGCCAAAAGTCCCCCCCCTCATTGGAGTGGATGCAGTATTTATAGGGTGAAATCTGGACAGGAATTTTCCCCCAAGTTCTAGGTCGTGAACGACCTAATGTAGGTCGTAGGTCGGCGACGACCTAGAGAATCACTCGTATCCGCTGCTTTTGAACTTGTCTTGAATGAGCTATTAGGTCGTGCGCGACCTAATATAGGTCGTAGGTCAGCGGCGACTTAGGAAGGCGTTAAGTCGCTAGGTCGGGACTTAGGTTGCTGAGACCACCTCATTGCTTAGGTCGTAAGCTTTTTAGGTCAGTATGGAGTTAAGTCGCTATGATTTCTAGGTCGCTGCATTCTTAAGTCGTTAGGTCGCTGACCCGCTTATCTCATTAAGTAATTAGGTCGCTCTGCTCCTTAGGTCGTTGACCCGCTTATCTCGTTAAGTAATTAGGTCGCTCTGCTCCTTAGGTTGCTAGGTCGCTTCAGACCTTAGGTTGCTAGGTAGCTTCAGAACTTAGGTCGTTAGGTCGCTGTAGAGCTTTATTCCTGTTAGGTCGCTTTGCATCTTTAAGTCGTTAACGAAGAGGAGTTAACATTTGCCCCTCGAAGTACATGCCTAGGTCGTAGGCCGTGTGCTTCGATCCCCTTAACTCGTGCTCTGATGAGTTGTTAGGTCGTAAGCGACCTATCGAGGAAACTAGGTCGTATGTGCCGATTCGCATTTCACTGCCCCGGGGTATAAATAGTTTAGGTCGTTCCTTCTTTTCTTCATCTGCCTTAACATTCCATCCTGCCATTAACAAGTTTCCGAGCTCTCGAAGGCGATTCCAGATTACTCGACCATTAATCATCTTCATCATCATATTACGTAAGTGAATTCAACCAATGTTCAACCATGTCCACTATCGAATCGTGAATCCCTTATTTGCCGTCCCTAATCCAAGTTTGTATACCATGCTTCATCATGAATCGTGTCGCAATCGATTCTCGACTACCTTTAGTTGCGATGTCATTGTAATTCTCGAAAACACCACAGCATACTGGTTTCATGATGGATTTGAGGTGATTTGAGTCGATTCTGGGTGATTTGGTGGTGTGGTGAGATGATTGATTCCATGGTAGAGATGATAATGGGTTATCGGATTTAGATTTGCTGAGTGGGAAGGAGCGAACGGGTTAAAGAAAGTTAAGAAAAGACTAGTTTAGGAGCTTCAGACGACCTTAGGCCTATCAGTTTTGATGTGATTCGCACGACCTAATTTACTTGCGACCTATCTAGCTTGCGACTTAACTTGCTGGAATAACATTTAAGTTTAAAACAGGACGACCTAACAAACTGCCGACCTAACTTGCTATTGGCATAGGCTTTAGGTCGCGGCTGAGCTAGGACTTTGAGAAATTCGCGCATATCCTTTAGGTCGTGGACGAGTTAACACTTGAATTCTCAACTTGAATTACTGGACTGAACTGCCGAAACCTTGAACTGTTTTGAACTTTGAACTGTTTGAACTTCTTTACAGATTATCTCCAATGTTAATAACCTGTTAAACACAATATTTGCAGAAAACCGAGACGAATATACTGCCATTGACTGCCCACATCGAATGACAGATTAGTCGATAAAGAATAATCAACTTAAATGAACTGCGTGAACGAAATGCTGTAAACCAACCAATTCAAGTGAAGTATTAAAGAAAAACTAAAATAGTTAACTAAAGCTGATTTGTTTGCATTAACACTGCACTTGAGTTTTAAATTAACAAGTCCTAAAATCTTGTAATCGACCAATTGTCAACTAGTTTAATTCCAGTTATGTTTGCTTTAAATTTTTATTAGTTCTGCACAACACTTCACACTTTTTAGGAAACATGCACCTTCATATTTGAATATCCAGTTGATTGTGTAGAATGACTTCTCAACAAGAAGAGGTAATAGTTCAAGCTGGAGAGGCCATTCCTATTCCTGCCCCGTTAACTAATCCTCCAGAAAGAATCTCAACCACACTAACGTATAAAGTCTTCCGCCAACTGTGCACTCAGTTCGGCATTGCTGAAGCAGATGTCATACTTCCTGAGAAAAGCGACACTGCTGATATACCACCTTCTGGTTTCGTCGCAGTTAATCGTCAAATGTGCATGCATCCCTCCTTTTAACGACTTTCTTCAGCAACTTCTTCTCTGACTGGCTATCTCCCCCTTCCAGCTACACCCCAATGGCTATGCCATTCTGATGGGGTTATGTGTGCTATTTAGGAGGACACTGGATCGTCTTACGAGTTTTGATGAAGTTTGTTACTTGTGCACATTTGCCAAGAATAAAGACCATCCATCCATCACACTCGTGAGAAGTGCTAGGAACCGCAAACTGATCATTGGTCTTCCCGAGAGTGCTCATGGGTTTCTGAGTCAGTTTTTCTTCGTTCGCTATCCTCTGGGATTCTACGCTATATGGAGTAAGAAGTAAGATCATTTATTTTTGTTCCTTATGTTTTCTGAACTTTTCAAAGCCCGAATTGTCAAGTGTTAACTTCGCCCTTTACTTTTCAGTGCTTCCTCCTCCTTCTAGGGATCCGGGTCACAAACCAACTTTTAAGAGGCTCATGGCCGTGCCGGTTGAGGAGAGGAGCGTTCAATTTTTGTTGAAAGATGAGTTTTTACATCAGTTCGGACTTCTTCACTCCTCCCGATCTACTTAGATTCATGAAGTTTCTGATTCTCAAGCAAAGATATCGGATGCCCCAGTTTCTGCAGAAGAAATTACGTCGGAAGAACCTACTGTAGAGGCTGCATTGGTGAAGTGTTCTACTTCCGTTAATGTTGTGGGGTCATCTGGCAAACTCACACTCTCCCAAGTGATCGAAGAAGGAGTTGAAAAAGACGACTCCGCTGAGCATGACGGTGGAGATACTTTTGATGATCTAAGCGATTTAATGATAACTTCACAAGAGCTCTTTAAGGATGACCCTATTACTGCCAAAGTTGTTTCTTCAGTAATTGAAGTGACATCCGCCTTGCAGCAAACTCCAACAACCCAAGAATTAATGTCAGCCGCAAAAGTTGACATTACCCCCAAGCCGAAGAGTGGTTTGTAGCTCGACGCGCATAGTTTACACGCCACACACACTTAGAATCTTTAGCAGTTACTCGCACTTAATTTCCTTCTCCTGGAGATTTCTAAATTTTATTTCTTTTTCATTTTCAGATTCTCCGATGGGGAGATCTGGCTCGTACTATGACAATTTCCAGCGCCATGGAAGCCGCGATACTTATGATTATAGGCGCTATCTCACTGCCCCGAGAGAAACAGATGAAGAAAGAGCTGCTGGAAAGGCTCATGAAAGACGAACTTATGAGGAGTGGCAAAGAAAAAGGGACGATGACTACCATAAAAGAAAATCCTATGATGATAAAGGGAAAAGCCATGTTGTTGACGATCCGAGCAAACGGGTCAAACTTAGCGGTCAATCAGCGTCTACAATTTCTGAAAAGACCGATGCTCCTAACCCTCTCGACATTTCCTCCGGTTCTCCTGCTCTTAAGAAATCTGACATTCAGACAATTATCAACAGGCCTCAGTATCAAGTCAAAAATGCTCCTTCTACTCTTCAAAACCGATTCCCAAATTGGTGCTTAAGGGGAGTACGCTTCGACTTAGACTTGGTACCGATTGATAAGCCGACTATGCTAAGAAACCTTGATGCAGTCAAACTTGATATCGAGAGGATGTCTGGCTGGCAAAAACTTGTCGACGAACTTCAAAGAGTTTATCACATGAACCTTGAAGCCATGCTAACTATGGAGAATGACAAGTCTGAGTGGGATAAAATTTGTAAGCAACATGATGCAGAGATGGCGAGCATTGCTGACGAAAATGCGAGACCTGAGTCCGAAGTCAAGAAACTCAAAGAAGATCTCGCCTCTTCTTCCGCTTCGCACTCTCAAAAAGAAGAAGTCTTCCAAAAACAAGTGAGAGATGCTCATGCTGCTCAAAGAGATGTTAAGATGAAACTTGAGGCAGAGCAGCATGTTACTGAAAAATATCGCAAAGATACCGCTCAGCTGCGGGAAAGAGTTAGCTCGCAAGATCTGGAGATTGCAGCATTAAAAGCTCGACTTCTTAAAGTTGAAAAAGAGCGGGATGAGGCAGTTGCCGGCCAGGTTGCAGCCATTGCCGAAAAAGAAGCGGCTGAGCAGTCGCACGAGCTGACGAAGGCAAAAATCAGCTCTACTTTATTTGACTTTTATATCCATAGCGTCTTGGGGCGCGGGAGCCTCTCATTTCTGGGTCCGACATATGAAACTACTTTGGCCGAAGTGTGGGAAGCGATAATTGATATGTTTAGAGGCGCTGGCTACGCAGAAGCGGATCTTGAAGCGACCTATCTAGATGATGAAGCACATACCGCCCTTGCCAGGGGAAAAGAGCAGCTTGCCAGGGAGCGAGCCGAAGTGACAGGAGAAGAGCGTTTTGAGATAGCGACTTTAACCAACCCCGCTCATCTTCCGGCTTCGGTCGACCCTGATACTATTGGCTCTAGTTCTTATTCTCCACCTCCTGCAAAAACCGAAGTCAAAATCGCGACTACTGAGCCTCCCACTGTTCAAGCCGAGGAAAAAACCCAAGATGACACTGAAGCCGAAAACTTTGAAATCGAAGTGATTAAGCCGACTTCTCCAGGTAACTTCGATGTTGATCCAGGTCGAGCGGATTACTTGCTTGCTTCACCTGAGTTTGATGAATTTCTCGCTTATTACTTAAGTCTCGATGAACCAATATCTTCTCTTTTTTCCGAGAATACTGATTTTAACTTCTTTTCTTCTGTAGCGGAAACACTAAATGCTGCGCACACTTCTCCTCTTCCAGCCGTTCCTCCTCCATCCCTTCAAGTCACTCCTGCTTCTCAGCCGGGTTCGCAAGAAGAGCAAATAGAAGCCCTTCAAGGCTTGGAGGATCCACCCGCTTCGCAAGAGCAGAAGGCGGAAGAATTTGAGGACAATGAGAAGACCCCAGAGCAGTCTTATGATGATGATACAAAACTTTCTGCGTTGCTTACTCTGGGAAGTGAGTCTTCTTCAAAGAGGAAAGGGAAGCGCGCAGTGAGGAAGAAGAAGAAAAACACTTCAGCTGGAGAAGATAAAGTAGAAGAAGATCCGACTATTCCTCTTTCTCCTTCCCCCCCCCCCCGACCCGTCCACAACGGCTTCCAAAACTAGTTATCAAGCCGGGAAAGAGCTCTAAGGGTGGCGGGAAGAAGGAATGATAAGTTGGACTTTAGGCTTCTTGTTTTTGCTTTTTGCTTTTTGCATGTATTGACCGGAGATTGTGCGGGTACCGGTCCCCGCTTGAAACCTGCATATGTACAAAAACTTTATAGTATGGAATAAGATGGTTCTTTTTACTTATACAATTTCTTGTTAATATATGTATGGACGCATTTATTCCTTGTTTTTGCACAGGTTTCTTTATTTACTTTATATAATACTGCAGTGAGCTTGTGGTATGATGTTTGAGCGTTGTTTTTATTAATATAGCCATATGCCCCCATACCACGGTTTACTGCAATATTCTGAAAAGACTTGTACTCTTATTTTAAAGAATAATTCTTCCATTTTAAGGAAATATTATTCTGCTTTTAATAGAATATGCTTTGTATCGGAGAAGTTTTTCTTTCTCTTTCTTTCTAAAGAACACTTTTACTTTCGGGGATGATTACTTTTATTTGTTGAAAAGTGGATTCCCCTACGCAGTGAAGCGGGCTTCTGAAGAAATGTTTTGATCTGTTTGTCAGAAAGTTATATTCTATCATTGAATGGATCCACGGGACAAACGTCAGCTGTTTTACCGGATATTTGTTTGTACAAATAATCATATGTATTCAGCTGCGGCCTGGAATCTTCTTTTTGAGAAGATCCCCCCTTAGTGGTTTCATTAACGAAATTTTTGGGTGTGTCTCATTAGAGGGCTTTATCTGTTTAGTGATTCCGAAGAAGGCTTTGTGTCTCGTTAGATGAGCATTTTTGGCATTTCAGCTCTGGTGAAGTGGGCCTCCGAAGAGGAGCATTTTGCACTTCAACTCCGGTGAAATGTGCCTCCGAAGAGTTGTGCCTCCGAAGAGGGCTTTGTGCCTCCGGAGAGGTCTTGTGCCTCCGGAGAGGTCTTGTGTGCCTTGGGGAAGGTCTTCTGCCTTCGAAGAGGGCAGTGTGTGCCTTTGGTGAAGGCTTGTGCCTCTGAAGAGGGCTTGTGGTGCCTCGGGAGAGGTCTTATGCCTCCAGAGAGGTCTTGTGCCTCCGGAGAGGTCTTTATTTGATTGCCTAAAAGTTACTTTCTCACAGTTAAATGGATCCACGGGGCGGGCGCAAGTCAGTTAGTTGGATGTTCGCTCGCACAAACGATCGCAACTAGTTAACAAAGGCCCTGTGCCTTCCACTTGGGAAGGTGCCCCTTCGGTGGTTCCACCAACCTTTTTGTTGAGAAGAGCACTCCCATTTTTTGGCGTGCCTCCGAAGAGGGCTTGTGCCTCCGTAAAGTTCTTTATCCTCCAAGGAGTTGCGCCTCCGAAGAGGTCTTGTGCCTCCGAAGAGGGCTTTTGTTGACTGGCTTGCTCATGTCTCTCCGTTGTTTGCTCATTAGCGGTCCCCTGTTATCGTCTCTGAGCCCGTGTTCCTTTTTTGTAAGTAGTTTGCTCCATCCGAAGAAGTGAACTTCACTGTTAAGTGATCCCACGGGGCAGGCGAGCTATCTAATCAGATGTCTGTTCGTACAGACGATCGTAATTAGTTGACAAGTGTCTGGTTCCTTTTCTTTGGAAAAGTGCCCCTTCAACGGAATCATCAACTTTTTTGCATGAAGTTCATCTTATGTTGGATTTAAATCTGGAACTTTTTATGGCTTGAAATTCGTTTATCGAGTGATTTACGGGGCTCACTTGGCCTTGTGATGGGTAAGCTTTGCTTTGATTGCCTGCAATATTAAATCGACATTTTAGCAATATTTTAAAAATACTTGCATATCGAAATGAGACAGACATTTTATAGCATTAGAGAACACAAGATTTATAGTTCTTTATTATTGATTTACACTGATTTCTCAGTGGTTTACAATACAAAAGTTACACATCCACCATCATTTTACAAAATTAAGTAATGCTGTTAAGTAAAAAATGGATGCAAGTTATTGTTGTTCTAGAGTCTCCAGATTGAATTTCCATTTCCACTGGATTCGTAGTTTTGGATTCGTATGCCAAAGAGATTGGAAGATGCCCCAGCTGTAGTTTTGTGGGTAGTTAGCAGTCGCCCCAACTCCTGCATGCTGTGTGAGGACCTCCTGTGACAACATTAATGACAAGCTTTTCAGATTCTTGCATTGCAGTGTTGTTGCCAGAGCCAGATTGATGGGCAAGATGTTGTTGCCCCTGAGTGGATGAGGTTGGGTCGACTCTGTTTTTCTTCACATATTGTTGCAGTTTACCCTGTTTTAGCAATTCTTCAATCACACTCTTCAACTGGCGACATTGGTCAGTGTCATGGCCAGGTTGATTGTGGAATCGGCAGAATTTCCCATTATGCACTGCACCTCTCCCCATCTCAGGTGGTTTAGGATACTTGACAACATCTTTTGTTGCGAAGAAGATATTTTCCGGTGTATCAGTTAAAGGAGTAAAATCTGAAAGATTAAAGCGGTGAGGTTTCTTCTCATTCTCCTGCTTCTTTCCTCCGTCACTTTCCCTTTTCTGGTTTCCGGATTCTCTTTTGTTAGAAGTAACATCGTTATTCTTGACTTCAGCAACAACCACTCTTGCTGGCGCGGAGAGGTTTTCTAGACGCATAAATTCGTCGGCCTTTTTATAAAATTTCTCAAGTGAATTCGGTTCCTTCATTTTTAGCCATTTTCCAAATTCACTTGATTTGTCGATGGCTCGCATTAAGTAAGTTAGGATCATACGGGGGTCTGCATTATCTACTTCGGCCAAAGCTATATTGAAACGGTTTAAGAAAGATTTGATAGATTCTCCGGGAACTTGTTCAAGACTAGACAGTGACATCATATCCTTAGCCTTTGAAGCATACAATCTGAACTGATCTCTGAACTTTTGCGTTAAGTCAGAGAATTAATCTACGGACTAGACTGGTAGCTTTGTGAACCAAAGTAGAGCCACTCCCTCCAAGTACACTGGAAAGTATCGGCACTTAATCTCGTCTGATGCCCTTGCACCGGTCATATGCCAGTCGTACTTATATAGGAAATGATTTGGGTCACTTGTTCCCTTATAGGCCGGGATAGTAGGAGGTACAAATTTCCTTGGAAATTCCGCTTTCAGGATCCTTTCGGTAAACGGAGTTTTTCTTGGTGCAAATCCCCAGTCACTCTCATTTTCTTCCCTATGCATGCTCTCTTTCATGATTCGTCCAACCATGCCTGTTAGGTACTCTTTATCGTTCAAAGGCATCGCCGGGCAGGCATCAGTCCCTCTCTCGGAAGTTTGCCTGGGCAAATATTCGTCAAAAGTTGGCTGCGGCCTAGAACCTTCAGCTTGGAAAGGTGGCATTTAGGCAAAGGTTGTTTTATTTTTTTCCTGTTGTCAATTTGCCCCAAGCAGAGCGTTTAATTTGTCCATCATCAAAGCGTTTTGAGCTTCAATTCGTTGGTATAATCCAGACACTGCATTATCTAATTCAGCCCTTGTGACTCCAACGGTAGGAGTTGCCTGGTTTGCTGTTGGGGAAGCGGAGGTCCCTTCATTAGCATTTCCGGATCTGGATGATCTACCCTTTCTTCCCGGGGCCATTATTTCAGATAGACTTTTGGTTTTTAAGGAAAATCTTTCAACGAGTCTTTGCGAAGCAATGGTGAAAAGATCCCTGAGTTCAATTCTCAGTGAAAGCACCAAAATGTTAACGCTGAAAATTGAACGTTAACACCCTAGTGTGTGTAGTAGTAATGTGAAAGCACCACTCGTGATACGGGAATAAGAAATAAGCAGAAAAGTAGCAGAAAACAGTAAAAGACAACGATTTTATAGTGGTTCGGCTTAAGATCAAGTCTACGTCCACTTTAAATTCCTTTATTGTTGATTTTGGTTACAAATTGATACGATGCACTTCAAGATACAATACACTTCGATTCTAAAACACCTCAGACTAGTAGCTCAAACTCCGATGTGATAAGGCTCTTTGAATCCATGTCGGATGTGCAAGATCTCTTTCGAAGCTTGTTGTAATGTCTTGAATGTTTGGATTGCTTAATGTGTTGGATGAGGTCAGGATTCAGCAGAGTAACGGCACTTCAGAAGATCAGCCAAAAGTCCCCCCCTCGTTGGAGTGGATGCAGTATTTATAGGGTGAAATCTGGACAGGAATTTTCCCCCAAGTTCTAGGTCATGAACGACCTAATGTAGGTCGTAGGTCGGCGACGACCTAGAGAATCACTCGTATCCGCTGCTTTTGAACTTGTCTTGAATGAGCTATTAGGTCGTGCGCGACCTAATATAGGTCGTAGGTCAGCGGCAACTTAGGAAGGCGTTAAGTCGCTAGGTCGGGACGTAGGTTGCTGAGACCACCTCATTGCTTAGGTCGTAAGCTTTTTATGTCAGTATGGAGTTAAGTCGCTATGATTTCTAGGTCATTGCATTCTTAAGTCGTTAGGTCGTTGACCCGCTTATCTCGTTAAGTAATTAGGTCGCTCTGCTCCTTAGGTCGCTAGGTCGCTGACCCGCCTATCTCGTTAAGTAATTAGGTCGCTCTGCTCCTTAGGTCGCTAGGTCGCTAGGTCGCTTCAGACCTTAGGTTGCTAGGTAGCTTCAGACCTTAGGTCGTTAGGTCACTGTAGAGCTTTATTCATGTTAGGTCGCTTTGCATCTTTAAGTCGTTAACGAAGAGGAGTTAACAATAACCCTTTCCAAATTCCAAAATAGAATCTGCTATTTCTTCTAAACCGATTTCCGCATCTCATTATAAATTCTCACCGTGAATTTATATTTCCAATTTATCAAATGATAATCATTTCACTTTATCTATAAAAATTGTTTATAAATTTCATAAACTCATTCCTAGTTTATAACAAGTTTATATTACTAAAATCCATTTATAAATCGACTTCTAATAAAAATTCCATTTATAAATCTATTTCTTTAATAATCCAAACTATATTCCACAACCATTCAAATCTCGATTTCGACTTCCATTTCATATTTTAAGAATCTCATTTAAAAAATCTATTGTTTAAAATCTTCAATTTAAAATTCTCTATTTGAAACCATTTTACGGAATAGCTAAATAAATATCCAAAATCCAATCATTTATTTTATCCAAATCAATTCCTTTTAAATAATCCCAAAATTCAATATAAATATTTTCTTTTCCAGAATCGCCTTTGAATTTCCTTTCTAAATTCAAAAATATTATTTATGGTATTTATAATACCAAAATTAAGGCCAGTGCTACTGTAGCATCCAATAAATTCAAATCACATCATAATCTATAACACACTATTCAAAACACATCATATATCACTATATATGAAATTAAAATTAAAATTTTTCAGGAATCCAGTTGGATCCCTCCAACCCATTTTCCTGCAACTACAGATGTCATATAACCACCAGTCCGAGGCGGGATATCGTAATAAAAAGGGTCATCCGCTATTATGCGGGGTGCATAGTGTCTCATTCGTTCCAATAGGCGGAAATATATCCAAACCAACTAATAAACATAATAATTCATCCAAACAATCATTCAACAATTTTTATCAACTATAAATCATACTAGTTATCCAAAAAGGTGAGATTAACTCACATTTATTTTCTGTTGTCGCTGAGGCATTCCAGTTTGAAACTAAAACCGGACGACGTCCATGTTTAGCCCAATTTTCGACAGTGTCCAAATCCGTCCAAACCAGTTCCATTTCGAAGCTCTTGTCGATATGAGCGCAACACAAAAATCCACGTTCGAATCCGACCTCGTATGCAGGAGTTATAAATTTTATAAGTTATTGATATTTTTAAATAAAATAATATAAACTAATTACAAGTTCAAATTATTTACACTTATGCCATTATCTCTTCTTCCCTCCCTCACCTTATTTCCCTGTGCACGAAATGATGAAACCCAAATGGCCATGCATGCATATCAATTGACACGGAGCTCCGCTTATCCGATTGACGAACGGATAGTGCCATCATCTCCCCCTCCTCGATCTCGACCAACCCGACACCTCAAATCCACATCCACTCCTCCCATACAAAACGTGACATCAACCCCTTCGCTCTACTATAGCACGATGTCGCGGCCTTCCATAGTCGACCGCACCACTCCAAATAAACGGCACTGAAGCCCCAGGCCATCGAGAACATAAATCCAGGCTCCGATCGAGCCAACTCTTCCTCGATTTTGAAAAAAAGCCAACTCTAATTAGCTAAGGCCTCACGCTGCTCACTGACCAACCCACTAAACGTAATCGCAAACTTACAAACCATCTTCGAACCCCTTATAACAGTCAAAGAATTAAGTTTTTGATTTTTGAACGTTTAACTTTTATTTTCTTTTATTTTTTTCTTTCCTGGCCGAGTTTAAATAATGAGAGGGGGAAAAGATAGGAGATAACAGGGAATGGGGTGGGCTATGTTCAGGGTAGGGTGGCTGAGTGTAAGTATTACAGGCTGATGTGAATGAAGATAATTATGTGAAGTCAAATCCAAATATATAAATTATTTAAAATTCAAAATATCTAGCTACATAATTACGGACTCCAATCGAGGCGTACCGCCTGGCATTCCAAATGTTATACCCCTATTCCGAATGCAATGGAACTAGTCTCGAGCCCCAATTCGATCGTATGCAGAAGATAGCCTTTTGGATCCAATTAAAATATTTAATTTCTAATACTAATGTCAACGCGTTTCTATCCCATACGACCAAATGATACGTCTGATCGCTACAAAATTTGACGACGTATTATAATTCATTATTACGGATCCAATGACACTGGTTTTGTCGAAATCCGAGAGTGTGCTTCGGAAGGCTATTTTCATATGTTAATTAAAACGAGTTATTTTCAAAATCGAGTAAATCACTTTTAAACCCAATTTAAAATTTTTATTATCTTCCTTCTTATTAATATAAATTTAATAAGCCTTTAAATCATTTTTATTCAACCTAAAAATCCAAGATTCAATTTTTTTTTCACAATTTAAATTATTAAATTTAACAATTAAACTATCCAATAAATCGCTATATTTGGAATTTAAGTTATTTAACCTATAAAATTAACTTTTCAATATTTAAAATTAATTAAATATTCTAATTTCAAATAACTAAAATTCTAGGTTGTTACACTCGGCCTTGAAGGGAAGAGGAAGCGAGACTTGTTGTGGTAAGGTGGAGCGACTTCAGATAAACATCGAATTCTCAAAAATAAACTCGAAAATATGTCATTTTCCAACTGATTTTTGGGCTACCTACTGATAGAATTTCAAAACTCACTCAAAGAGAAAGTTATTGGAATTTATTTTCTCTATCATTTAAAAAATGTGTCACTCATTTTCGATTTAGTTTGAAGAATTTATGATCAAAAGAAGAAGGGTAATTTTCGGACTTGAAATTCTTAGTGAAAAATTGCTTTGCAAAGATTGGGTATTTTGACATAGCTATGATAGAAATTTGAAAAAGTGGTCCACTAGAATGTTGTAGCCATTAAAATTTCACACAGTTTCATAAAAAGAAAAACTCAATTTGATTTTGAAATGAAGAAGAAAATGTTGGTGGAAAGAGGAGGAAAAATGGAGAAACATAAGGGCTATTCATAAGCAAAATTTCACACCTAATCACTTTGTCAAGTCACATCACAAATCTTTTATAATATATATATATGTATGTATATCTATAATTATGTTTAATCACATCACTCTTATATATATATAATTATGTTTAGTCACATCACTTTCTTTTTTTTATATAATTATTATGTTTAGTCACATCACTTTCTTTTATTTATTTATATATATATATAAGTTTAATTATTAATTAACTAAGATGTGATAAGAGATAATTATGGTTAATGGTTACAAATCTAAGATGTGGCAAGAGAGGAATATATATATTTGTATGTATAAGATTATTATTTTTAAAACTATGTCTTGTCACATCACTTACTAATCCAAATTAACATAAGATAATTTATTTCTAAGTGTATTATTAATTAGTTAATTAAATCTTATATATATGTACATATACTGCACAAAGACGAACAATGTTCCAGATAACTTTTCGGTGTCGAAATGTTGAAATTTCGAAAAACGTTATTCAATCACATTTTCTGTTTTTCTACTAACTATTTAATTTGGTAAACTAATTTTGAAAACGATTTTACCATCATTATTAAT
Source organism: Allium fistulosum (assembly GCA_030737815.1). Taxonomy (NCBI): domain Eukaryota; kingdom Viridiplantae; phylum Streptophyta; class Magnoliopsida; order Asparagales; family Amaryllidaceae; genus Allium; species Allium fistulosum. The sequence continues at coordinate 960,910,157 of CM060903.1, read as the reverse complement.
TAATTAAAATGAGTTTATTTTCATTGTAAAACCTATATGTTGAATATTTAAAATTAATTAAATATTCTCTAATCAAAGCAGTGAAATTTCGGGTCGTTACACTGTCTACGTTTTTTTATCTTGGCATGATTAGATGGATTTTTAGATAAATTTGTTGTACTTGTATTATCATATAATATAGCTGATTGATTGATTTTTAGTCCAAAATCTTTTAAAGTTAATTGCATATGTAATTACTATGCACATGCCCAAGCTATAGATATATGTTCTGCTTATGTTGTAGACTAGGATACAGAATTCTGCTTTTTACCGAATCAAAATATAAGTGAGTGTTCTAACAAATGATAGGTTCCATTCATACTTTTTTAGTAGATTTGCATCCAGCATAATCTGCATCACTATATGATATTAAGGCAAATGTATCTTCCTTAGGTTAAATTAGTCCATAGTCTAGTGTATTATTTACATATCTTAGAATTCATTTAACAGCTTTAATATAAATTTCCTAAAAGTTTGATCGATATATCACACAGAGATATACACTATGCATTATATCAGGTCTACTTGCAAAGTTGCAGTAACGTAGAGTAAAAAGCCAACCATTCCACGATATAGCTTTTTATTTACATCTTTAGATTTTTCCTGTTTACTTAAATTTACTCTCGATGTTATTGGAGTTGGCTTTCCACTTGTATTTGACATTCCAAATCATTTTACTAGTTCTTTGGCATATTTTTCTTAACTAATAAATATTCCATTATTTAATTGTTTAATTTGAAGTCCTAAAAAGAAGGTTAGTTCTCTCATATGACTTATTTCAAATTCTTTAGTCATTATTTTTGGAAATTCTAAATTTAGTTGTTCATTTGTTGTTGCACCGGAAAATGGCACAACACCCCAATATCAGATGAAAGCACCCAAAAATGTAGGAATCCAAATAAAACAAGCAAAAATAGGAATAAAATAAGAACACGCAAGCACTTTTTCTAGTGGTTTGGCAAATACTCCAGCCTATGTCCACTTCAATCGTATTATTCAATTGATTCTCCCTAAAATATAACGATTACAAATCAAATCTGACCACAATCTAGTAGATCTTGGATTTAGGAGTGTTTGGAGTATTTGGGGAATAAGAAGATAGAAAAGAAATCAAAGTGTCAAAAAAGTCCTCTTCTAGTTGTAGGTAACTTGCTATTTATAGGTAAATCCCTGCTGCAATCTCGCCATCTAGGTTTGAAAATGTCACAACTCCAAGATCCAAATATTTAGGCACGAAGACCGAGCTATCTAGCATGATCACCAAGTAGAAAATCAATTTAGTACTGATACTTCTAGTCGGTACTGACCTGATTTTTCCATCATTCTTCAAGTTTTTCTCCATGTCTTTACTTTCCTCATCGACCTCTTGCCAAATTAACTCTTCATTTCAAATCGGTGGTCATCAAGTGGAAGTACTAACCTAAATAATGTCGGTACCAACCCGAATTAGGTCAAACCAACCTGTACTTTTACATCCAAAGCTCATTTTCTCGTCATGTTTAAGCTCCTTTCATCCATCTATTGCCATCCTAAGTCATAGAACCAAATTAGTGCCAATCAAATCAGGTTGGTACAGACCTAATTTGGCTCTTCCAGATTCCATCAAACTTCTCAAGTTTTTCCATATCATCATTCTACATAGTTCTAATCATGTTAGAGTGAATCATGTCGGTGAAAATCATATCGAACTAACCTAAATTAGGTCGGTACCAAACTGATTTGCATTTTTGAAACTGAAACTTGGCCAAATCTTTGGTTTCTTCAATCTTAACATCTTCCAATCTCCTCAATCATTCCTTCATCAATTCACAGTCTATTTCATATGTTTGAGTCTGTTTTGAGATAGCGGAAAATTTGGTTATAACATTAGTTAAACAAAAAGTAATATCATTAACATAAATTTGTACCATTTGAATATCATTATTAATTCTTTTTATAAAATGTACTAAATCTCTTAACAAATCTCAAAGCCTGATTGAATTAAGTAAGGTTTTAATTTTTCATACCATCCATAGGAGTGCTTGTTTTAAACGATATACTGCTCTTTTTAACTTATAGACATGATTAGGAAAATTTTCATCCTCAAATAATGAGGGTCTCTCAACGTATACATCTTCTTTTATTATACCACTTAAAAATGCGTTTAACATCCATTTGATATAATTTAAAATTATTATAATTTGTAAATGCTAATAATATAGGTATGACTTCTAGACGTGCTAAGGGGTAATTTTCATCATAATCTATTCATTCTTCTTGATTATATCCTTGAGCTACTAAATATGCTTTATTTCTTACTCCCTCTTCGAGTCCATTTAATTATTCATATAAACCCATTTAGTTCCAATAACTAACCGAGCTTTGGGTCGAGGTAAAAGTTCCAAAACATCACTTCTTATAAACTAATTAATTCTTCTTGCATAGCAATAATCCATGAATCATCAGTAGATGCTTCTTTAGGATTTTTAGGTTCATTTGTTGATATAATTGCTACATTTCTTATTTTATATAGTTGATTCCTTGTTTTTACAAATGATCTATATTCCATAAGATATTTTCTTTAGGGTGGTCTTTTAAGGTATGAGTTCTAGGTATCGTATTTTCATTTATATTATTATTGTGATTATTTTCATTTTTTAGTTTGTTCTAAAGTTTCATCTTCATCCTTTTCTAATCTTGTTTCCTTAAAATTTTCATCATAAGAAACATGTAGAGTATCCTAAATAGTGTTGGTTCTAGTATTATAAATTTTGTACGCCTTACTTCTATTGGAATATCCAATAAATATTCCGTTATCTGCTTTAGCATTGAATTTATCGAAATTATCTTTTCTGTTTAGTACAAAACATTACTTCCAAATTTTTTAAAATACGATACTTTTGGCTTTTTATCAAAAAATAGTTTATATGAAGTTTTCTTTATTGGTGGTCTAATCAAAATTCTGTTTAGAATGTAATAAGTGGTCGCTACTGCTTCAGCTCAAATCTTTTTGGGTAAATTACTATCATTTAACATCGTTCTAGCACAATCTTGAATTGTTCTATTTTTATGTTCTACTACTCGTTTTATTGGAATGTTCACGGAAGCAAGAAATTATGAGTTATCCCTTTCTTATTACAAAAAAAATCTTTTTCAAATTCTCTTCATGACCACTTCTTATAGTTTACATTTTATGTGATTTTTAAATTTGAATACTTTTAAATAAGGTCTTAAACATTTCAAATGTATCACTTTTATGTTTAAAGAAAATTAACCGTCTATATCTTGAGAAATCGTCTACGATTACAAAAACATATTTATTATGATTAATTGATTGTATTTAAATGGTCTAAAGAGATCTAGAAGAAGTTCTAGTGGATGAGAATTAATTATCACATCCTTTTATTAGAAAGATTTCTTGTGAAGTTTAACCATTTGATAGTCATTACAAAGTTTATCTACTTTTAGTTTCATCATAAGTAATCCTCTTACTAATTCATATTTTGAATTTTTTGTCAAGCATTTGAAGATGAAGCAACAAAGGTGTAACGACCCACTTTCATGTACATTCTAAGCTGACAAATGACCGCACATGTCAACTCAAATTGAACAAAAAGGTGGATTGTTAGGGGTAAGAAGAAAAGATAGAAGATAAGAAAAAAACTAAACAATACAGAATCTCATAGCGGAACGAATAATCTATAATGTATCACAAGTCTTTGCACAAAACAAAACCAGTAATCTGTATATATATTCAAACATCAATCAGAGTACAACAGCCAATATAACAATCTGGACAGTTATAATAACTTGTCTTAATATACATAACACACAGCAGAGATAACCAAGTACGTGAATACGTCTTTGTCATCTAGCTCATCTCCTGAGCTTTATAACATCCTAACCTGAATCTGTAATACTCGATCTAACCCGAGCATTATAACAAAATACCACCCGAGTTAGTCTAGGGAACCAGTGTGAGAAAACACACTCAATTTGAATTTTATTATATTTTAAAAATCCTTTGGAAAACAAAAGTATCTCGTAAGACCGCGCCACACATACACATGAGGGTTTTACCTTACAATAACCAAAACATTTTATATCAAAATCATCTGGTATTATAATAGTGTCTATAGAAAGTAAATTATAAAATAGCTTAAATGCTTGCATCACACATTTCAGCAATATTCGGTATACAATCAAAACCGTACAGGCTCGTAGTGGATATTGGATTCCATACAATGACTGGGCTACTGGTGTACCATCCATCACAGTACACCTCTAAAAAATGTATCGAGATCGTACCTAATGATCCCTACCAACATAGGACCGGCCTACCCCTTACTGGATAGTACCGAATATGTTATCACCCCGGGTGTTCCCACCCTTATAGAGCGCTCTCTTTTCCATGCACAACCATATCCATAATTTTAAAATAATATATACGTGGGTATCTAGAAAGGTGACAACATACCCTACTTGGGTGCGACCCACTTAGCCCTACTGCATCTCCCATGTTTTATTCATTCCCAATTGATGAGCCTTGAGGCTACGTTTTACCTTTAGAATAGCATTCATACTTGGAATGCTAACATTGCCATTTCCGTTGAATACTAATTGCTTTCCACAAAAATACAACCCTTGAGCTCATACGTCTCAAGGAAGGGTGTTAAGCTAAGAGAAGTTTGCCTTCTCTGCCACCAAACAGATGTACGTTTGTAAAAACCAATGAACATAATCATTAGAAATGCACCGTCAGACATTCGTCCATACAAGTTGTCCTGGGTCTGGACAAACCAATCTTCTCAAAATGCACCGTCTTCATAAGCTTCACGATATCACAATTCATAACACACAAATCAGATCGAAGTGGTTTTTGGATAATTAAATCTAATCCCGGTCTCTTCGAAACGATCAACAAATTTGGCCAGATTTGTTAGTCGGTTATTTAACTATCAAACAAACAAAACATCCAAATCATACATTTCATTTCCCATGGAAACTACTGAGCTTCGCCTTTATAAATTTGAAATCACTTTTCAAAAACTTGGAAGTCGTTTCCATATACTTATCTCACAAAATTAGTATATTCACAAAACGAAATATTTTCAATACTTAGAAAATAAAACCAAGTTCTTATCTTAACAATATAAGTATATTTCCAAATCATTCCTTTCAGAACTTGAAGAACCTTTCCCACATACTTTCAAAATGGTATAAGTATCTTAACCAATTATCTAGAAAGATTTACTTATCTTAAGATCGTACTAAAATGGTTAAACACAAGTATCCTTTAAAACGAAATTATAAACATTCCAAGATACCCTTTCTCTGTTTATCTATCTTTCTTTTTGATTGAGAATATCTCCTTTATAAAATCTCCATGATTATTTACAAAAGTGCTCTTTCCACATCTCCTAACCATTTACAAAATTCTTCTTTTCCATAACCATTCAAAATATATTTCCTTTCTAAAACCCAACATTTTCACCTATAGCTTCTTAAGAATAGTCTTTGTAATATTTCCATTTAAATATAAATACTTCGGAATCAATCTCTTATTCATTTAAAATGAATGACTTATTCTCAAAAAATATCACTTTAAACCCTTTTATAATAATAATATATAATTTGAACCCTTATATGAATACCAGATAATATGATATAATAACTTCAAAACCACCATTAAAAATTCACATAAGTAATTAATTTGAAACTATATAATTTAAATAAAGTAATCGATACTTTACTATCCATTTATTAAATAATTATATTACCATAAATAAATAATACCACTTAAAATCTTGAAATAGTTCTTACACAATTTCATCAAAACAACCAACATTAATATATAAAAACAATCTACAAATCATTTATAAATAATAACTTAACAAAACACTTGTATATATTTATCGATATTTTTTTTACCTCAGATTATAAAATCTAAAGATAAACACAATCAGAAAACTTTACAAATTTCAAAACAAGCTCAATAGTTCCAACGGTACTTGAACAAGCAACCATTATATTTGATTTAACTATCCAAGTTAAATTATCCATATTCATATAATCCATTTACCAATATACATCTAATTCCATGATTAACAACCAATTCATTAAACGACACTTATCCATATTAATTGAACATCAATTAAACACTTGCCAAATTTTATATCATAGCATATTAGGAGTTTATTCTGCTTCTAACATATCATTCAAACCACATTCCCAATTTATACTAGATGGTGTTTATTTGGCCAAATAGACAATACCAATATATTCTAGTTCAATTTTACGTTATAATTAAACAACGTAATTCAAAAACAATCAATTCATCAAATTTCACACATATATGATTCAGTACTGGAAACAAAATTAAAAATAAACATAAACAATTTAATAGCAATTCGAGATGCTATATCATCACCTTAGATCTGGTTGAACCAATCTAATAGCATTTCAAGATGCTATATCGTCATCTTAGATTAATTTCAACAACCACCAATTTCAACAATCACCAATTTCAACAATCCAAATAGCATAATAAATTTTATTTGCTATAAAACATTACTGATTAACCAAATGAGGGAGTTTAACTCACCTTGAGCTTTCAAATTTTAAATCAAATCGAACGACGTTCGATTTAATCTAAAATTTTAGTTAGCTCGAATTAGCTCTAAATCACTTCCAGAACGTAGTGCTCATCGCCATGATTCCAACGCCACTTGTTTCGTCCAATTATGACCTTGTATGAAGAAGATATGCATTTTTAAAGATTATACGATTTAAGATATAAATAATTTAAAAAAAATTTCCCTAGAAAAAATCCCAGCCGTAGATCACTGGAAAGCAGATCTGGGTCGCACGCGATGTCTTCCATCTTTGATCGTTACTCAGGATGAAATAACCCATCATCACAAACAATTTCCTATCGCCGCTCCTCACCACGACAACCAGAAGTTAATCGCCTACAGCCAAATCACACGCCTACATCCCCTCGACCCCCGTGCGAAGTGCGGCATCGCCTAGCGCCACCGTTGCCTCGTTATTCATGCACGAACTCATGATAAACGCGGCCAAATATCTTCCTCCACGCATGTAACGACCTGTAAATTTCAGTGGTTTTATTTATTTAATTAATTGAATTTTTGTGAAATTTTAAACAATAAAATTTTGAAATAAAAATTTGATATTTGAAATATGTCTATTTTAACATAGCAACTGGTAAATTTTCATCGGATAATATGGAAGTTTATTTTCTTGTGTAATTTTATTTCAATTTAAATCAGTTAACATTTGATGATAATAAGTTTTCCAAACCTGAATATTTTATACAATAAATTTGTAAATCATCTTCTGAGTGAGACGTCAGCTTTCGTCTCTTCAAATTTGGACTGTTATTGCTCCGTTTATCTTATTTCTGTCAGATTTGCAGCATTTTCGGTACCGATTGTCGACTTTTGATAGGATGGTCGTACCACTGATATTTATATACCGTTTTGATCGTCTCGTCGTTCTGATCTTCGCGGTAAATTCATATCTGTGATTTGGAATACATTTCGCTGTGGGATCGATAACTATTTACCGTACCGGTACCAGTTTCGAGTCTCTAGAACTTCCTACCCATTCATTTGCCAAACGGCTAAAAATAAATAGCTATTGGTTATTAAACTTTTGATATTCTCTAACCATTGATATTTCACCATTTTTATAAAGTTGTTCGGTTCATACATTTATGTCTGTTCATTTTCTTCTGGTATGAAATAATATAGTTTATATTTTTAGGCATGTTCATCTCTGCTTTATAACCTATCCACTCACCTTCTTTTCTCCTTTCTTTCTTCTCTCTCTTTCTGTTAGTATATTTTTCAAAGAGAAATGTTGTTTAAATATTAAAGCATTTAGCTTCATTTGTTGTACTGAAAGTTTCGAACCCTTGTACCATCTTCTTCCTCATCCCTTCAACCCACAAACCCATAGCCGACCCATCAACCTTCCAGCCAACCCGAGCCATGCCCAACCTGCCGTGCCTCGCCCGACCACTCCCCTTCCTTGCAGCAGCCATCTTCCCTTGCTCATCTGCCGTTCATTCCTCTAGATCCGCCCCTATAGCCTCGACATCCGCCACTTACACCCAGATCAGTTCATCCCTTCTCAGTGTTGCTGTTTCACTCCTCCTTGCGTGTATATGTATGAATAATTGCAAAAGGTAATATATTTGTTTAGTAAATATTGATTTTAAATTATATATATATATATATATATCTTATGTTGTTGTATATACAAGTTATTAGTTGATATATTTGGTCTGTTGGCCTGTAATGTGTAACTTTACATTAGTCATATGCAATCTGTTGCCTTTATAATGTATACAAGTTGGGTACAATCTGTTTCAAGCCTTTATTTTTATATATTATAATAGAGTTACAAAGTTAGATTTTTTCTCAAAGTCTTTATTTTACATTCGGTCTTGTTATAATCAAACCATATATTTCATATATTATATTTGTTCTGTTGAATTATATAAACAAGTCGTATTAGTGTTGTTAGCATTGTTTAAATGTATATACTAAGTTATTTGGAGTTATAAAACTATAAGAGTATATGTAAATTATTATAGTCAGTATATATATTTGTAGTCTTATTAATGTATTCAGGTTATGTTTGAGTTAATACATATAAAATTTATAAAGTTTATATTAGTCTATAGGTAAGTTTATATACATATGTTAGTTTATTTATGTTATAAAGTCTGCATATTGTCTAGTGTGTGTGTATATGTCTAGGCTGCTTTAAGTATGTAGTTATATATCTATTTAATATACATAGGTTAGTTTATTTCTCAAAAATATAGTCTGTTTTAGTTAGTATATATTTATAATATAATAATTTTTGTATAAGAGTATGTATACATATGTAAGTATTGTTGCAGTCATCTTATATATATTAGTTATATATATATATATGGGTGTGTGTGTGTGTGACGACCACCCATGACCCCTGCACCAAACAAGGGAATAGTGCGTTGTAAAGTGTGCCAGGCTGCCATGGACGATTGTCATGGTAAGTTAAAAACAGCAGAATCTATCGTATTACTCACAGCGCATGGATAAAATACAGTAGAGAAAAATAAACATAGTGAAGCTACACAGAGCAGAATCGCATCAAATAAGCCTCATAGTAGTTTGATACAAAAATCTGAATAGTCAATACATCCAGCCTCACTACATATCACTCAGAGAATATACAAGCAGCGGAACATCCAGTACATATAATAAGAAAATAATATGCAAGCCTCCAGCTCATCTTCGTCATCAGCATCGTTGGAAACTAAGAACAGCACCTGTCACCTGCTACCTAGTCTGCCCATCCCAAAATGGATGAACAGCCCAAGGTAATAAGAGTTGAACATAAAACCTTGAGTCAGACAACAGTCTTAGTGAGCGGTAAATTAACTGACAACATACCAAAAGAGCATAAAGGAAAAAGGAATAGGAATCCAACCCTCCTACTCCACCTCTTTATACAGTGATAGCCCCCAGACCCACTAAGTAGAAGCAAACATAGCAAATCACACAATTAAAGTAAAGCAATTATCACTCGAGTCAAGGTCGATGTTTTCCAAGTACAAACCCCCAAGGCCTAAACCAAGATCAGATAAGCACCCAGAAAATACCGCTCTTGAGACCGAATGACGATACATTCAAACATCCATGACTCTGGCTATCACTATTATCATTGCTTCGATACCACCGTTAATTGAATGACCGGCACATTCTTTCAGCCATCCGTCAAGGGCTAATGGTAACCCCGGTTCTAGACAGAACTCCGCACGTCGTCGCAGCCCGTGCCTAGGATTATCGAATCTGCCCAGAGTACTTGACTATCAACTGTAGTCTTTTGGGACTATCGAATCTGCCCAGCGTACTCTTGCTTTGAGTCTGCTAGAACCTTCAACAACGATGAAATCTCAGCCTTCTAGTCATCCTCCTCGACGACTATTCTCATACTAGCTCAAGCCCCTCTCGAGCCAACCATTATCCTCAAACTCGAACCATTTCACCGAGTTACCAACATGCTTGGAATGATCCCGTCTGGATTAAACCAAGGCTATCTCACATCATGCCTCGCTTCATCTTATCATAGCAAAGCCTCATCTCAACATCATCATCAAATCTATCCATATGAGCTTTATCATCCGCGTCATATGCCACGAGCAGCTTTTCTTATTCAAGAGCCTTTCCCTTAGCTTTTGAATCATCTTCAACCAACTTGTCCAAACCAAATCATCAATCAACTAATTTATAACAATCAATCAAGTCAATCATTAATCCAAGTAAGCAAGCATTCAAACATGATCTAATAAACAATTATAACAATAATGGCAATCTTGTAAATAAAGAGTCTAAATCTAACAAGCGTGAATCATGGGCAATATCTCTACAACTTGATGAATGAACTTGCATAGGTTAACATGTAGTAAAATGGATGTCAAATCAACATGAACAATAGATCTATACTTAAGTTTAAGAAAATGCATAGAAATCACTATTTTAACACAAAATCAAGCCACCAATCCAATATACTCCTTTGGATCCGTGTGAGAGATAACCACCACTCACCAAATCACCCAAACACCTCAAAAGCAACACACTTCAGATCTGGACAGCAAAGGGTCTAGCTTGATCCGCCAAAATTCCGTTTCAAACGACGAAATTCCTCTTCGATGGATGTAGATCTTCAATCTAAGCTCTTAGATCTTCGATTTGATCTTCAATTTGGATGGAAGGAATCACAAGATTAAAGTGGAGAAAAGAAGTGAAGAAGTGCAGCACTTGAGTTCTCAAAATGGCAGGACTTCGTCGCTTCAAAATCCGGATCCCAAAAAGTGAAGTAGAACCGTGTATTTATAGGCTGGAAATCCTTAGGTCGTCCGCCCCCTTAAGTCGTCCACGACCTAACTATCCCCGACCTACGACCTAACGACTCAAGCCTATGCACATCCACGACCTAACGAGTTAGAAAATACTACGACTTAACTTTATAAGCCCTCACGCGACCTACGACCTAACACTCATAAGCGGCTTAGCGACTTAACGCTACGCGACCTAACGTTCTAACGCATAGCCGACCTAACGATCTAACAGGAGTACTGACCTAACACACACCTTTACGCGACCTAACTAGGTCGTCCCACGACCTAACTACACCCAGCATAATAACATAGGTCGTCTACGACCTAACTAAATACGTCATAGCGATTCAACGACCTAACACTTTAACTCGTCCACGACCTAACTTCCTTAGGTCGTTAACTCACTCAGCCCCTAGGTCGCTAAACCCCTTAAGTCGCTCCATTCCTTAGGTCGTTAACCTTCTTAGGTCGGTCAATTCCTTAAGTCGCCTACTGCTACCACCAACTTCCTTAGGTCGCTCAGCCGACTTATCTACCTTAGGTCGCTCCAACCTCTTAGGTTGTTAACCTTCTTAGGTCGGTCAATTCCTTAAGTCGCCAACTGCTACCACCAACTTCCTTAGGTCGCTCAGCCGACTTATCTACCTTAGGTCGCTCCAACCTCTTAGGTCGTTCACCGACCTAACTACCACTCGACCCAACTTCCGGACGACCTAACTTCTACACAACTTAACCCTGGACGATTCAAGCTCTGGTCGACTTAAACTCTGAACGATCTTACTCTGGACGTTCTAACAATACTCACGACCTAATGACAACAGTTTTACGATCTTTCGATCCGTAAAAATACGGGTCGTTACATTCTCTCCCCCTTAGGAATTTCGCCCCTGAAATTCCAAACAAACAAGAGCAATCAAAAACTATTCTGCATGCCTACCATCCATAGCAATCAACAAACCATGCGTCCAATTACTAGCCTAACATGCAGAATTCTAAAACTAGAACAAGTTACAATGTCGTGAGATGACACGACACCTTTTGGCCATACCTTGAAGAGTTCAGGATGAGCTGCCTTCATCCTCTCTTCCACCTCCCATGTACAGTCGTTAACATCATCACTCCATTGTATCTTGAGCAACCTAACTACCTTCCTCCTAAGCTGTTTCGTGTTAGTTTCCACAACACGAAGCGGCTTACGGGGTCTCTTATCAACTAGGTCAACTTCAAAATCTTCACAGCTATCAGCAGAAACCACAGTATTCGAGTCGTGCACATACTTCCGTAGATATGATATGTGAAAAACATTGTGCACACCCACCATCTTTTCTGGTAACTCCAATTTATAGGCGAGCTTTCCAATTCGCTCGACGATCGGGAATGGTCCAACAAATCTCAAAGTCAATTTTCCTTTCTTCCCGAATCGAATAACATTCTTCAGTGGAGAAATCTTCACAAAAACCATATCACCTACGTCGAATTCCAAATCCTTACGATGCTTATCAGTGTAACTTTTCTGACGGTCTTGGGCTGCCTTCATTCGTTGCCGAATGATCTCTATGCAATCCGAAGTCTGTCGAATCATTTCTGGTCCAAGTATCAACTTTTCTCCTGTTTCCAACCAACATGTCGGAGAGTTACACAGTCTTCCATACAGTGCTTCATACGGTGCCATAACAATGCTTGACTGGTAACTTTTATTATACGAAAATTCCACCAAATGAAGATGATCTTCCCATGATCCTTCGAAGTCCAAAACACATGCTCTGAGGAGATCTTCCAAAACTCGGTTGACTCTCTCGGTCTGACCATCTGTTTGAGGGTGATAAGCTGTACTCAAACACAACTCAGTTCCCAAAACTTCCTGGAAGCTCTTCCAAAATCCAATAGTGAACAATGGGTCTCGATCGCTCACTATACTCTTCGGAATACCATGGAATCGAACTATCCACTTAACATACAACTCAGCCAACTTTGATGCAGTCCTAGTCGATCGAACAGGAATGAATCTTGCACTCTTAGTCAGACGATCTACGATGACCCAAATCCCTTCATTTCCCGTTCTTGTTCTAGGTAGTCCATCAATAAAATCCATCGATACCTGCTCCCACTTCCATGTAGGAACTTCTAACGGCTGAAGCAATCCACTTGGCTTCTTTTGTTCGGCTTTTACCAACTGGCAGTTCATGCACTTGGAAATAAAATTTCCGACATCCTTCTTCATACCTTCCCAGTATTAGGTTCTCTTCATATCCCGATACATCTTATTTCCACCTGGATGAATTGTCAGCTTCGAGTGATGACTTTCCTTCAGAACTTCATTTCTCAATTCATCTATATCGGGAACAGCTAGTCGTCCTTGCTTTCAAAGCCAACCCTCTCGATCGACCTCGAATCCTTTATCCTTTTCTGGGTCCAATCCAGATTCCAAATCACAGATAATCTTGACAAGCTTATCGTCTCGCTTTTGGCTCTCGCCAATTCTTTCCACAAGAGTCGGTCTTATCGATAAGTTTGCCAACATCTCAGGTTCCAATTCACATCTGGACCTGAAGTCAAATCCAGCTAAATACTCGAGACTCTTCCATTCTGAAAACATGGCTCCCAATCCTGCATGTCTTTGACTTAACGCATCTGCCACTGTGTTACCCTTTCCCGGAGTATAGGCTATACCAAAATCATATGATGCCAAACACTCTAGCCATCGTTGATGCCTAAGATTCAAACCCTTTTGGGAGAAAAGATACTTCAACGACTTATGATCTGTAAACAACTCGAATCGAACTCCCAATAGGTAATGTCTCCACATCTTCAAAGCAAATACAATCGCTGCTAACTCCAAATCATGAGTCGGATAATTCCTTTCATGCGGCTTCAGTTGTCGACTTGCATACGCAACAACTTTACCCTTTTGCATCAGCACTGCTCCAAGTCCAGTACCACATGCGTCGGTGTAAACCACCATCTCATCATTTCCACTTGGAATAGACAAAACAGGAGCACTCGTCAATCGCTCTTTCAGGAGTCTGAAAGCTTGCTCATACTTAGCATCCCATCTGAATACTTGGTTCTTTTTCGTCAATCCTGTTAATGGTGCAGTCACCTTGGAAAAGTCTTTGATAAATCGACGATAGTATCCTGCTAATCCAAGAAAACTTCTCACATCAGATGCATTCTTAGGTCTACCCCAATCCTGGATTGCTGCTATCTTGGCGGGATCAACCGCTATTCCATTTCCAGAGATAATATGGCCTAAGAACCTCACTTCACCCTTCCAGAAGTGACACTTCGAAAACTTAGCCTTCAGCTGATGTTTCCGTAAGATTTCCAAAACAATACGCAAGTGCGTCTTGTGCTCTTCTTCAGTTCTGGAATAAATCAAAATATCATCCACGAACACCAGTACGAACTTGTTCAACTGATCTCTGAACACTCTATTCATAAGATCCACAAAATATGCTGGTGCATTGGTCAATCCAAACGGCATTACCAGCCACTCAAAGAAACCGGATGGTGTCCTGAAAGTAGTCTTTGGCATACTATCCTTAGCCACTCTTAACTGGTGAAATCCCGTTGCCAAATCCATCTGAGAAAACACCTTAGCTTCGTGAAGCTGATCAAACAAGTCATCTATTCTCGGCAATGGATACTTGTTCTTCTTAGTCACTTTATTCAGCTCACGATAATCCACACACAACCTCAACGATCCATCCGCTTTGGTTACAAACACAACTGGTGCACCCCATTCAGACACACTACGCCGAATGAATCCTTTTCATGAAAGATCATCAACCTGCACCTTCAACTCTTGCTGTTCCCTAGGCGCCATCCGCCTAAGAGGCATCACAACAGATCTGGCTCCTTCAACTAGATCGATACGAAACTCGATCTCTCTATGCGGCGGTAACCCTTTGACCTCATCAAAGACATCCTCAAATTCATTAGCGATTGGCACCGATGACAGTCCATCCCGTGGAACAACCAGCGAATACATGAAGCTCATGAAGACACCTTCCTCATGCTTACATCGTATCACAACCTTTCGCCCTTCCACATTCTCGACTGTCACCTCCAACCTTTCACAATCAACCTTTGCCGCATACTTCCTAAGCCAGTCCATACCCAAAATAATTCTGAACCCCGCAAAGTTCAGAACTAAACAATCACCAACAAAAGAGCAATCATGACTCGATACAACTAAACCACGGCATAGCATACACAAACAGGACGAACCCCCAACTGGACTAGTCACAACCAATGGTCTATCAACGATATCCGGTTCTAAACCCAACCGGCCTACAAGTTCATTACAAACTAAAGAATGCGACGCCCCAGTATCGAATAACACTCTAACTGGAACACCACATATGGAAAGAGTACCTTGAACCACCACACTCTTTCCTTTCTCTTCAATGGTAGGAGCTTTTGAAGATGATGGAACAGCCCCCAAAGCAAAAGCTTGCACAATCTGCTTGTCCTTTCGCGGTTCTGGACAATTCTTCTTAATATGCCCCGGCTTGTCACAATTGTGGCACTTCACCGGCACCTTTGGATTCTTGCAATCTCTAGAGAAATGGCCCTTCTGCTGACAATTATAGCAGGTCACTTCGCCCTTCGGCTTCTTCTGGCCATCCTTACCCTTCTGCTGGTGCTGCTTCCTCTTCTTGTTTCCACCCTGCTGTGGTTTAGACTCTTCCTTGGTTACAGCAATAACAGATCCCTTTTTAGGAAACAGATTCTCGTGCCTGAGAGCTTTCTCCACAAGCTTCTCAAATGGATCGTCCAAATGATCCACCAACTGCCTCCCAAGATAATTGTCCAAGCCTGTCACAAATTTCTCATTCTTCTGGTACGAAGATTCAATATACGATCGGGCATACTTAGACAAGGCTTCAAACTCAGACACATACTCAAGAACTGGTCTTCCACCTTGCTTGAGCTCCACAAACTTCTTGAACAGAACAGATTTCTGAGCTGTAGAAATGAACTTAGCTTCAAATCTGGCTTGGAACTGCACCCAAGTAATTTCTTCCTCCGGAGTACCAATGGTGATAGAGTTCCACCAGTCAGAAGCTCTCCCTTGAAGCTGTCTTGATGTGAGCTTCCTTTTGGTTGCATCCTCGATTCCCAAGTCACCAAAGATCCTTCTACAAGCATCTATCCATCTCTGGACCTCAATAGTTGACTCTGTTCCCATGAAAACCTTTCCTCCAAGAGCAGTATAATCTTTACACAGCTTAGCAAAATCCACCGGTTTTGGAGCTTGAACTTGAACTCCAACATCTACTGATGGCCCCGGAGCTGGCATCCTTCTCATGATCGAAGTCATCATAGCCTCGAACATAGCAGCATAATCAACAGCCCCCTCAGCAGCACGACCTTCCCTAGCAGCTGGTCTCCCTCTTCGACTCATTCTTAATATCTATAAAAGAAATGATCAGCACACCTTGAGAAACAATTGCATAAAGGACTCAAATCCTTCTAAGCTACTATATTATATATAGTAATCATCCATCAAAATACAATTACGTCTCTCATACTTAGTTACGTCAGCGAGCTTTAGGTAAAATCGATTAACCAATGCTCTGATACCAAATGTGACGACCACCCATGACCCCTGCACCAAACAAGGGAATAATGCGGTGTAAAGTGTGCCAGGCTGCCATGGACGATTGTCAAGGTAAGTTAAAAACAGCAGAATCTATCGTATTACTCACAGCGCATGGATAAAATACAATAGAGAAAAATATACATAGTGAAGCTACACAGAGCAGAATCGCATCAAATAAGCCTCATAGTAGTTTGATACAAAAATCTGAATAGTCAATACATCCAGCCTCACTACATATCACTCAGAGAATATACAAGCAGCGGAACATCCAATACATATAATAAGAAAATAATATGCAAGCCTCCAGCTCGTCTTCGTCATCAGCATCGTTGGAAACTAAGAACAGCACCTGTCACCTGCTACCTAGTCTGCCCATCCCAAAATGGATGAACATCCCAAGGTAATAAGAGTTGAACATAAAACCTTGAGTCAGACAACAGTCTTAGTGAGCGGTAAATTAACTGACAACATACCAAAAGAGCATAAAGGAAAAAGGAATAGGAATCCAACCCTCCTACTCCACCTCTTTATACAGTGATAGCCCCCAGACCCACTAAGTAGAAGCAAACATAGCAAATCACACAATTAAAGTAAAGCAATTATCACTCGAGTCAAGGTCGATGTTTTCCAAGTACAAACCCCCAAGGCCTAAACCAAGATCAGATAAGCACCCAGAAAATACCGCTCTTGAGACCGAATGACGATACATTCAAACATCCATGACTCTGGCTATCACTATTATCATTGCTTCGATACCACCGTTAATTGAATGACCGGCACATTCTTTCAGCCATCCGTCAAGGGCTAATGGTAACCCCGGTTCTAGACAGAACTCCGCACGTCGTCGCAGCCCGTGCCTAGGATTATCGAATCTGCCCAGAGTACTTGACTATCAACTGTAGTCTTTTGGGACTATCGAATCTGCCCAGCGTACTCTTGCTTTGAGTCTGCTAGAACCTTCAACAACGATGAAATCTCAGCCTTCTAGTCATCCTCCTCGACGACTATTCTCATACTAGATCAAGCCCCTCTCGAGCCAACCATTATCCTCAAACTCGAACCATTTCACCGAGTTACCAACATGCTTGGAATGATCCCGTCTGGATTAAACCAAGGCTATCTCACATCATGCCTCGCTTCATCTCATCATAGCAAAGCATCATCTCAACATCATCATCAAATCTATCCATATGAGCTTTATCATCCGCGTCATATGCCACGAGCAGCTTTTCTTATTCAAGAGCCTTTCCCTTAGCTTTTGAATCATCTTCAACCAACTTGTCCAAACCAAATCATCAATCAACTAATTTATAACAATCAATCAAGTCAATCATTAATCCAAGTAATCAAGCATTCAAACATGATCTAATAAACAATTATAATAATAATGGCAATCTTGTAAATAAAGAGTCTAAATCTAACAAGCGTGAATCATGGGCAATATCTCTACAACTTGATGAATGAACTTGCATAGGTTAACATGTAGTAAAATGGATGTCAAATCATCATGAACAATAGATCTATACTTAAGTTTAAGAAAATGCATAGAAATCACTATTTTAACACAAAATCAAGCCACCAATCCGATATACTCCTTTGGATCCGTGTGAGAGATAACCACCACTCACCAAATCACCCAAACACCTCAAAAGCAATACACTTCAGATCTGGACAGCAAAGGGTCTAGCTTGATCCGCCAAAATTCCATTTCAAACGACGAAATTCCTCTTCGATGGATGTAGATCTTCAATCTAAGCTCTTAGATCTTCGATTTGATCTTCAATTTGGATGGAAGGAATCACAAGATTAAAGTGGAGAAAAGAAGTGAAGAAGTGCAGCACTCGAGCTCTCAAAATGGCAGGACTTCGTCGCTTCAAAATCCGGATCCCAAAAAGTGAAGTAGAACCGTGTATTTAAAGGCTGGAAATCCTTAGGTCGTCCGCCCCCTTAAGTCGTCCACGACCTAACTATCCCCGACCTACGACCTAACGACTCAAGCCTATGCGCATCCACGACCTAACGAGTTAGCAAATACTACGACTTAACTTTATAAGCCCTCACGCGACCTACGACCTAACACTCATAAGCGGCTTAGCGACTTAACGCTACACGACCTAACGTTCTAACGCATAGCCGACCTAACGATCTAACAGGAGTACTGACCTAACACACACCTTTACGCGACCTAACTAGGTCGTCCCACGACCTAACTACACCCAGCATAATAACATAGGTCGTTTACGACCTAACTAAATACGTCATAGTGACTCAACGACCTAACACTTTAACTCGTCCATGACCTAACTTCCTTAGGTCGTTAACTCACTCAGCCCCTAGGTCGCTAAACCCCTTAAGTCGCTCCATTCCTTAGGTCGTTAACCTTCTTAGGTCGGTCAATTCCTTAAGTTGCCAACTGCTACCACCAACTTCCTTAGGTCGCTCAGCCGACTTATCTACCTTAGGTCGCTCCAACCTCTTAGGTCGTTAACCTTCTTAGGTCGGTCAATTCCTTAAGTCGCCAACTGTTACCACCAACTTCCTTAGGTCGCTCAGCCGACTTATCTACCTTAGGTCGCTCCAACCTCTTAGGTCGTTCATCCGACCTAACTACCACTCGACCCAACTTCAGGACGACCTAACTTCTACACAACTTAACCCTGGACGATTCAAGCTCTGGTCGACTTAAACTCTGAACGATCTAACTTTGGACGTTCTAACAATACTCACGACCTAATGACAACAGTTTTACGATCTTTCGATCCGTAAAAATATGGGTCGTTACAATATATATATTTGATTTCAAAGAATATATCTGTACATTATATGAATGTTTGTAAGACCTGTTGTATGATATGTCATATGAGTCTGTATAATATATTACCTTATATCATTATCTTATATATATTATATACTCATAGTTTATAATCTTATCTGTCCAAAAATTTATAATAGTATTATAAATATAGTCTGTTACATCAGTTATATTGGTTATATAAAGAAAATGGGGTATAGTGCAGTTTGCAGTGGTTATATACATATAGTAATGTGTAGATTTAATATGTATGGTTTTCAAAGATCTGTTTTTGGATTGAAGTGTATTATATATATTATGGTACTCTTGACTTATCAAGTAATGATAGTATATATATGTGTTCAACCTTATTTAAATATTGCTTTATGCATATTGTTTAAGTATTGTTTTGAAATTTTAAATTTTTTTGACTTTAAGTTATATGTGTTTTAACTTTAATATTGAATTTTAATTATATGTGTTTTAACTTAAATAATAGAATTTGAAATACATATGCATTCAATATAAATATCTTTGAATTTAGCATATGATTTGTATATATATATAGTTATATATAAGCTCACTTATATCAGTTATCTTCATCGATCCAATTCTGATTTGATTTCGTCAATTTCTATCCATCAGCTTTGTTCGTCGAATCGTGTCCATCTAGTGTTGCTTTGGAATTCGTAGCTCATCTCTTTTCAAGTCTATCTAGCCTCAAAAGGTGAGCAATCACTCACGGTTAACGTTCTTATATTTATTAAATTTGATTTCAATTGAAATGACAATTGAAATATGCTGCTGCTAGTTATTTACATTTTTATACATATGCCATTATCTGTATCTGTTAACCTGCGACATCTAACACCATTATCTGTTATTTACATTGATGATATATGCCTGTTATATTATTAGCATATATGTTATCACTCTGTAAGTTTCTTGTTAGTATAGAATTCACTATAGGTTGAAATGATACATACCCGAACGATCTGTAGAATAGGAGAAAATCGTTATGGGTTGAAATGATAAACCCAAGCGATTTTCATTGAATTGAATTTGGGATTGCGGCTTGAAATGATATATATCCGTATATATTTAAATTGTAGATTGAAATGATAAATATCTGTATCACTTGACCATAGGGTAGAGAATTATATACAGACACCATTGGTCTATATATATAATATTTTGAAAATGATTTCTACGGCTTTGAAAAGGAAAGATATGGTTTTAAATAAATATTGATTTTAAAAATTTATTAAAGTTGATTTAATAAAGTTGATATATAATATGTTTAAGTATTTATCTATATTTTCAAATATAGAGTTTATAATGATCCAGGTTGGAAAGATAAATTTGAAATTGATTTGAAATTATATTTATTTAAGAATTATACTTAAATAAGTTTGATTTGAAATTTATTAAATTTGAAATTCTAAAGATATGATTTTATAACTTGATTTTTGATTTAAAGTGATTTAAATTAATATTTCAAGTTTAACTAAATTGAAGGAAATATTTAGTTTATTGTAATTTGGGGTTTGCTTTAAATGATATTGGATTTATTAAGTGAATATTTCAAAACTAAAATAATAGTAAAGTGAATTTGATATATATATATATATATATATATGAAATTATCGAATTTAGTTTTGAAATGTTGAATATTTAAAGATTTAAATATATTGAAATTGAAATAGCTTATTTCATGGTTTATATTTGAAATCGATGATTTGAAATGGTTTATTGAGAAACTAAATTGAATTGAAATTTGAGGATTTGAGATTGGATTAAATTTGAATTTTGGAATCCGAGTTGAGTTGAATCGATTTGTGAAATTTGAGGAAACTATTTTATTATATAAAGTATTTTAAATTATATTTAAAACTATTTTATATTATTTTATAAACTATTTTTAATATAAACTATTTTTAATATAACTATTTTTAATACAAACTATTTTTAATATAACTATTTTTAATATAACTATTTTTAATATAAACTATTTTTAAATATACTAATTATTTTAATATAAATTGTTTTAACTTATAACTATTTTATATAAATTATTTTATTTTATAAACTATTTTATTTTATATACTATTATTAATATCTAAACTGTTTAACAGGAAAGTGTTATGGATTCCAAAATGTTATGATTTCAAAGCTATGATTTCAAAGTGTTATGAATTTCAAGGTTTTGATTTCCAAAGTGTTTTGATTTTAAAAGACTTATGATTTCGGAAGCGTTATAACTTTGGAAAATGATATGATTTTGGAAATGGATATATTTGAAGTGAAAATGATATCGTTTTGATATGGTTTTAAAATGGAAATGATATTTTGCTTTTGAAGTATAAACTATTTTGGAATGACAGTGGTTTTATAATAACGTTTGGTTGTTAAAGAGACCGGGATCAGATATGGGCATACTCTCTGTCGATACCGAAAACCACTTTAACAACTGTGTATGCGGTGGAGATTCCAGAATGAAGTAGGATGGTGGCGACGATCCTATATGAGGTATATATGTGGACCCGACTCCCGTGAGTTGGCATAAGGTGGCTAAAACAGGTGCAATTGACGGGCTAATGAGGTAGCTCCTCTGATCGGACACACTCCATCGTATGCTATTCTATTACTTGTGATTGATTTGGTGCGTACCCTTGATTCGGGAGTGTGGCTCGAGGTGGGCGATTGCTGCGGCTCTGCGTTACCACCGGCCCGGAAGTGTAATTGGTATATCTACCCTGGCATTGCCTAGTTGTGCCGTGTAACCTACCATAGCGTGCCTTATTACGAGTTTGATTTGTGTCGTACCTATGGAGTATCCTCTGGTAGCCCCAGTTTACGGGGTATTACGGTACTGTATAGACTATTGGCACACCTAAAAATGTGTTAAGGTGGAAAATGTAAAGCCTTAACGCTATTTTTAAATAGTATACTTTACTGTAGACATTATTATAATAGCATATATTACTACATACTAGATAGTTTAACGGATCCTTAAAGGATGGTTATCCCAAACATCCTTTAAGTTACTTGTATTTCATTTGATATTTCACTTGAGTTGGATTTATTGATATAAGAATGTTAATCCTGACTCGAGTGTTTTGTGTTTTGGTTTACGCTCGGGTCAGACTGAGTGATACCACATTCGAGACTCACCTTTAGAGTTGGAGCTTCGCTTGGAGATCCAACTATATCTATCCAGCTTCCAGTTATTCAGTTGACTTTAGTGATGTATTCTGATCTTGTATTTGACTATTGTATTGAGACATCTATGTATTTGTGACTTCTGTTGTATCTTGTTTAACTCAATTATATATATATGGTAGCTTCATGAACTACTATTCTTTTGTTTCGGCTGCTTATTTTTATATTACTCTGTGTCTATGATTCTGTGATTATTTTATTTACTGTATATGCTGAGTTTTGCCAAATATAAAAATTAACAATCTGATATTTTGAAAAATTCAAATCCGACATGTATGGATGCGAATGGTTGAAAATTTTAGGCTGTTACGACGCAGCGTTAAATACGATCTCTACCGTTGATCTGGTAGAGCTCGACGATCTCTTCAACTTTCTAGTTGGAAATTTTTCCTAAAAGTTTGTGGATTGAGAGGATTTGAAGGAGGAAAGCTTGATGATTTCGGCCATTAAATTAGTTAACGGTGGCGGCTGTATAATTAGGTTAGGGTTTTGGATGGTTTGGGTGTATATACATATATTTTACTATTTGAAGCCCCATTCACATTTGATTTTTCCGATCTCCAAACGATGTGTGCCATCTGGCGTTTATAATGTTTTACCACTATTCTGAACACAATGGAACATGTTTCGAAAGCCAATTCTAATACGAGAGTTATGGCTTTAAACGATTGATTTTAAATTAAATTCTTCAAATTAATTTCTGCGTGTTTCTAGTTTCCATGAGCAAACGATAAATCTGATTGCTATGAAATTTGAAATCCAAAAATAATACACTATTACTGACCTAATGGAACTAGTTTCGTCGAATTCCGAGACTTTGCCCCCAAAAGGCTATTTTAACGTGTCGATTAAATCGAGCGATTTTCGAAATCGATAAAATTACTTGAAAATTCAATTTTAAAAACTTACTAACTCAACTATAATTCAAAAAGAATTTATATCCATATTAGAAACCATTTCGATTCATATAAAATAACAAATTTGATTATTCTCACTATTCCAAATATTAAATTACACTTTTAAATTAATATATAAAATGCCAAATTTTGATTTATCGACTTTTAATTCCATCCAAAAGTCCACTATCATCACTCTAATGAAAATAGAGTTTAAATTATCTTTAGAAATCATTTTCATTCACTTTTAATTCCAGATTCGCATATTTTCCAAATTTCCAATATTTAATTTACTATTTACCAATCCAATTATTCGCTATATTTGGAATTTTAAACCATTTCACTAATTCAACCAAAATTTCCATATTCAAAATCAATTAATAATTCAAATTCAACATTAAAAATAAACTAAACATTCAAAACCAAAGGTCCAAAATTTCAGGTCGTTACATTCCTCCCCCTTAAAAGAATTTCGTCCCCGAAATGGCTAAGGTAGAAAAAATGATCCAAACCCATTTCTTTTCAAAACCCATTTGGTTAAAACTGTTAGTCCTTGAGAAGGATGGTTTTGATGACAACAACCTTAGGACTTGTTATAAAATATAAATACTAACGTTATAGTTTAGTTATATATATATGTATATGCAGGATATAAACATGCAGGTACCAAGAATGAAGACTGTACAGTATAAAGATACAAAACTGATTAATTTAAAGATCAAAGATATCAAGATTGAAGACTCATGAGTATCAAAATATCAAGTTATCAAGAGTTCAAGATTTTAATAGTACAAGATAAGAATTGAGTCTAGAATTATGTTAAAACTTCATAATAGTACGGAAATCTTCATTCGATATTTCATTTGGGATGGAACCCATTTCTACCTTCTTAGTGGCTTACAAACCCATGACAAGTAGCTTACAAACCTACGACAAGTGGCTTACAAACCCACGAACATCCTGGTTTTGTACAAGTTCTCAAGTCCTGATGTGATGAGATATTCTACAGGAAGAAGCTTGCAAAACTACTTCAAAATGGTTTTTCAAAATGATTTTCAAAACTTCTTCTCAAAATATTTTAGCCTCAAAACTATCTTTATCATTTTTAATATTTTGATTTCAAAATTGTCATTGATTTTAAACTATCTCTTGTTTTAAATATTTAGCTTTAAAATATTTATTTACTCAGATTTTAAATCACTTTATAGATTAAGATTATATATACTAAAAAGTACTTTCTAAACTCTTTTATATGTTTAAACTATATTCAAATATATTTACAAAGTATAGAAATTGTTTTGACAAATTATAGAAACCAATTTTAATAAGAAAATCAAAATCATCAATTTTGCCTAGAGCATGTCGACATCCCTCAACCCCCCATGTCGACATTGTGTCCGTTAAATTCAAAATTCAAATTTTCAAAAGAAGTGTCTATTCATCGTATCCTTTCACGAATAGATATGGCTGTTGATTTCCTATATATACCAGTAGTTCTAAACGAATTTTCAACCAGATTTCACTTGTTTTCTCTTCTCTTCATCTTCCACATTTATTCTAAAGAATTCCAAACTATACTCTACCAAAATACCAAGTGAATCAAACTTGATTATCTCTTGTTTGATTATCTGCCACTCTCTCCATAAGATCTCAGAGCTATTCAGAGTTATAGGATTATTTGTAAATCAAATTGTTGAGTAAATGATGCGGTTGAGCCTTGAAATCAATTGGGTGTGACTGTTGCTCTGGAAATCGATTAGGTAATCTTGTGGCCTGGTAAATAAAGAGAGTTTTCCCCGGACTAGAATACAGGAGGGTGTACCTCGTGGCTGTAACGATCCTGAATTTTAATTAATTTTGAATTGATAATTAAATTTATTTTTTTAAATAAAAATTTCAATATTTATCGGTAATTAGATACGAGTTTCCCCGAAACGAGTAAGTGTTTGTTTCGAACAAATATTTGAAATAAATTTTAGTTATATAAAATAGAAATTTATTTATATTTAACAAAGTAAACAGATTAATACAAAGTAAGAACAAAAAGAAATAAAAATATAAAATAAAGCACATTAAACAAATTAGTTAAGATTCAAACAATACAAACATCAAGACAGCAAAAATATATACAAGTGTGAAACCAAAACAAGACAGCAAACTATCTCCATGCTTTGTACAGCTGAAATGGAGTATAGGAAGAAAGTATATATGGTACAAGTAATTAATGCAAGCTTGCAAAAGAAAGAATATAAAATATAAACCAAGTAATAAATGCTTTCATCTCTAGCCCAATACAACATCATCTATCAGCCACCAAGCAAGGGTATCATCAGCCGAGTTAGAGAAAATGCAGGCAAGTAAAAGAATCAATAAGTACAAACAAATAAAAGCAAGTACAAAATAATAAGGAATAAACAAAGTAATATGTACATAAGTATAATAAATGCCACTTCTATCAGCCGAAGTCAATATGTATGGTAAAGAATAGTATGCTACACATATATATCAACTCTCATTAATGCTTTCAACCTCAGCCATTCCTACTGTACAACACACAATCACCTTATACAAAAATATAACATTACCTTGTACACTTTCCTATATATCAGCCACTATACAAGGAAGAAAAGTATCACTCTATTATATAAACAAAAAAATCAACCTGTAAACTTTCTTTTATATCAACTTCACTTTTATATATATCAACCCCATTTCATTTCGTTCATCTCAAACTAAAACAAGAAAAAAAAACTGAAGCATCATCTTTTAAACTTAAACAAAGATTCAATTTAAACAACACTTCAATTAAACAAAACAGAGGAAACAAAGATTTAAAGGAAGAAGAAAAACAACTGCAGTTTCAACATAAATCAAGCTCTATTCTCCTTCCTGAAAACTGTGAGTAACTTCATTTTTTTTAAATGCTTAAGTGTATTTCTATATGGTTGCCTGATTGATTCTAATGAGTAAACTCTTTTAAAAACGAATTTAATTATATCTGTAGTTGAAATCTTTATGCATTTGCTATGGTATGAATATATGTTACATAAATATTGTTAAGTTTGTATGTTGGAAGTGTGAAGTTGCCAGGAAATTCAAGTGACTCTAAATATCCATCCTCTCTGTTTGAATTTCTGAAGTGGTTTTCTTAAGAAAAAAAAAATTCAAATCTTCCAAACTAGACCATGTTCGAACTTGATATGTGAATGAAAATTTTATGTTAATGTTTGATGGTAAATTAAAAATAGTTCTGTAAATTTAAATTTAAAAATTATCTTTAAAAATGAAAAACTACAATGAAAACCAAATCATGTGATAAATTTGAGTATCTTAAATTATCAACTGGATTACATAACTTGAATTGTTATTGCAAATTGTGATTTTTAAAAACAAAATGGAAATTTTAAGTTGCGTATGTTATGTGCTGTTCACAGTTGAACAAAATTAGCACTTTGATCGATTTCTGGAAATCAAAGAAGTATTGGATGTAGTAATTTTGTTTAAAGCTGGTTTGGTACTCAATAATATTAGGAAAAATATTGAAAAAAATTATCTATTGAAAGAATTTTAGGGACGAGTTCAATTTAGGGTTTAACCCTAAATTTTTCAATGGGTTGAACGCGTGATGATTTCAACACCTAGGGGCGATCGAGTTGCAAACGCTCTTGGGAAGTGATAGTACGAACTGTCGACGTGCTATGGCCGAAATCGTGGGTTTTCCGGTGGTCTGTGACGCGACGGCGAGGAGTTTAGTTGTTTGGGTTGGTTCCAGTTAGGTGCTCGTATGCTCGATTTTGAATAACGATGAAAATATCGAACCTGGGTGGCCGTAGCGTTTGTAGGGATCGTCGACGACTTGTGGAGGACGGTAGGATTGATCGGAGCGAGGCAGAGCGATGGTGCACGTGCACCGTGTATCTGAGATGATTGGGTAGTGTTGTTGATTGGGAAGAAGAAGTTGATTCTCGGGTTCAAGCTCGAGATCGAAGGCGAGTTGCCTCGAAGCAGCGTGATGATCGTGAGTTTCTCGGGTGTTGTCTCAAGAATAACAGGTTTTGGCTTGGGTTTGTGAGTTCACGTGAGTGTTTTAGGTATAACAGGTGTTTAAAATAAAGCAGGAACAAGTTTTAAGGTATGTCAAAAAAATTAATATGTTTCAAAAGCAAAGGAAAAGGGTTCAAGTTTAAAGCAAAACAACTTTAAATCAAGTTTTAAAGTTTAAATAAAAAAAATGAATAAGTTTTCGATAGAAATGATATCAAGTTTCTAAGTAAACTGCTTAAACAAGTTTTAAAACAAGTTCTAAAGATTTAAATTTAAAGTTAAAATATTGTTTAAAATTGTTTTGTTTTAAAGTAATTATATATGTTAGGTTAGCTATGTAATTAATTTCCTAAGTGTTTTAAAAATGTAATAAGTTGATGTTTAAATTAAGTAATGATTACAGATTAATTAAATTGTAATTGAAGGGTAATTAATTTGTAATGATAATTAATCAATGTAATTAATTAAAGGTTAATTACCAAATGTGATTTATTAAGAAAAGTGATTAGGGATAATTACTTATTATAATTAATTAAGGACAATTATTTTTGTAATAAATTAATTAATTTTATTTGAGGATAATCAATCAAAGATTAATTGATGAAAGTGATTAGGGATAACCACTTATTGTAATTAATTAATTGGTAATTAATTAAGGGTTAATAAATTAATTAAGGAAAATTAATTAAAAGATAATTAAATAATTAAAGGTTAATTATCTAATGATTAAAGGTTGATTAATTTATAATTAAAGGTTAATCAACTTATTATTAAAGGTTAATTAATAAATGATTAAAGGGTAATTAATTAAAATGGTTGTAATTAATTAATGTTAATTAACCAGGATTAGTAATTTATTCATAAGTAATTAATCTGGTTTAAAAAGAATTTATCAACTGATTAATTGATCTTACTTATGGATGATTGGATTCTATTGGATGATTTGATTGTTTGATATCCCTGATTTGTGATGCTTTGTGATACATCCTGATTTATGTTGTGATCTGAAATTTACTTATCTGTGATCTGTGAATGAAAAGATAAGCGTTATCCTTATACCGCTTATCAACTATATTTCTGTATTCTGATCTGTGATGATTGAATGATGTTGCACTATTGTGTTAAACCCCTGGACCACACCTTTACACACACAAATATGGATTTCACGAGGAAATCGATTTAAGTCACAGATTTTGAAATAATTTAAAAGGTTGAATATTTAAAACCAAATGTTTTGGAAATGGATTGAGTTTAAAGTGAAAAGCTTTTGAAATGGAATTTTAAAGATAAGACTTATTTTCGAATAACTTGATTAAGTTTTGAAATTTAAATAATTTGACTTAAATTTGAATTCAAAATTTGAAATTGAATTCTGTGATTTGAAACTAGGGATTAAAGATGTTATACTAGTTATATATGGGTTAAACCATTTTAAAAGCATGGGTTCGAGAATTTAAAATTTAACCCAAGGATTTTAATTCGTCTAAATGAATCAGATTTTCCGAAATGAAAACTATTTGTTTTGAAATGATAAAAGCTTTCATATAAGAAATGAAATTCCAATTTAGTTAAAGGTATTTCAAGTTTGAATTGAAAAATGTTTTTCCAAGTTATGAGTGAATTCTTTTTGAAAGCTATGAATTGAATCTGTTATTTTTAACGGATTTAAAATGTTGACTTGTTTAAACCACTCAAAATGAAATTGTTTTGAAAGCTATAAGTTAAATCTTTGATTTAAAAATTTAACGAGTTAATCCAATTGAAATGGAAATTGATTTGGGAAATCTATGAATAAATCTTTGTGAAAACTAAGTGAACTTTGTGAATTAAATCTTTTATTTAAAAGAATAAAATGGTAATGTGTTTAAACCATTTGGAGGAAAGTTTTGAAGTATTAAGTTGTGACTTAATTGAAATCCCATTATCTATTTGTTTTTGAATATTACGCTCACTATTCGGTTCAGCCGGGAGAGGACCTTTGTGTCACATAACCCATTCCGAATAAGTGATACGTCGTATATGGATAGCATTTGAAGACCGGGTGTTTGCGAGAACGATAGGATAACCTATCAATTGACTCTGCATAGGGTCGCTCCTGGTATAGAGATCCCCTAAGTGATGGGAAATCCGATCGGGATTGTGAATATTCGGAATTGCAAGGGCTTCATAAGAAGTGCCTTCGGTTCTGTTCGAACCCGGAACAGACTTGTATGGTTACATGTCTGACATTACACTTTGAGATATAAAGCCGATTTCTTTCAAATACATTTCTGTTTGGTGGCG
The DNA here is from genome assembly GCA_030737815.1 of Allium fistulosum. Taxonomy (NCBI): domain Eukaryota; kingdom Viridiplantae; phylum Streptophyta; class Magnoliopsida; order Asparagales; family Amaryllidaceae; genus Allium; species Allium fistulosum. The sequence goes on along the minus strand of CM060903.1, from coordinate 960,880,377 downwards.
GAGAATTTATTCTCTTAGCTTAACACCCTTCTCTGAGACGTACGAGCTCAGAGGTTATGTAGTTGAAGGTTATCAGCGATATATTCCCAATTTGGTAATGTGACATGCTGAGTGTTGCTGTGTGATGATCATTGTTTGATCATTTGTGATATGATCATTTGTTTGATTTTTTATCTTTGTGATCATTACTTTGATCATTTGTTGACCCAAAGCATGGCTTTGTGCCAAAGCGTAGCTTTGTGGACGAGACTTCGTCTAACCTCACACCCTGGAATGGTCAAAACCGGAAAGATGCGGCAAGGTTATTGGGGGTAGCGCCCCTTAGGGTATGTTCATTTCCTTCTGGATAGAAGTGGTATCATGGTATGGAGCCCAGATACTTAACTTATGTGGATATCGCAAACATATTTATATCTTACTTTGTGATTGTTGCTGGGGCCCCGGTTAAAGGTTGGTTACAACCGGGAGATGGCATACTCATGTCAGTAGTTACCCAGTTAGGGGTAACCCGGCCTTGTGTTGGAAGAGATCCGGTTAGGTTCTCGGGACGTCCTTCTAGAGGCGTTTCCATGTGGCAATGGGAAGTTCCTTGGCCTGACCATTGTTGGAAATCCAAAGAAACAATACGAGCCTTGTACGGTATTAGTTGTAGAACCTGCCATTTACGTACGGTGGTCACCACTGTTTAGATGGTAGCTATAGTAGGCATACGATAATGGTCGTATGTTGGCTAAGATTGATATTCTATTTTCGAAATGCTTTTTCCACTATGCACTAATAATAATATCAAAAATGATTTGTTTTGCGTAGTAAGCATCTTTGACTATCATAAGGAGAAATCTCCTTCAATTCTGCGTTTGCATTGTGTGTGTGGCGGGAGGCCTTATGGTAGTTTCATTTTCCAAAAGCATTGCGAATTGACTTTAAAAATTCTCTTGTTGTTCGTTTTTAAAGATAAACTGTTTTTGTTGCTCACACCAGTCCCATGACTGATCCGGAGTTTATTGTTTCTTTCCTAAACTCTGGGTGCTCAAAATTTTTCTACATGGGCAGTCTAGAGTTGGGTTTTTCAGATAGTCGGAATTATTAGATTTTCTGGAGCTAGTTCAGTTTTTGGATATGGACTGCACTCGCTTATCTTTGTGCATCGTTATTGGGAGTTCGAGCTATTTCTGGATTAGTGCTTTGAAGATGGAGATTATCCGCTGCTGATGTTATCGTTTTCTTTTCCGCTGCTATTTGTTGTATCATATCTCTGATGTATATTGATATTCATTTTATCATTCTGTTGTATCAGATATTGTATCAGTGTTGTATATCAATGTATTATTCATTTCTTCCGCTGTATTGTTTACTTAATTGTGTTATAAGCTCCGGCGACTCGGATTTGAACGGTCGAATCTATGGCATTCGAGTACGATGTAATGTATGGATGTCGATTTTCGAACGTGAAAAATCGCAAATCGTTACATTTGGTATCGGAGCCAAGGTTGAACTTTAGCTCAGGAGTATAACACGTTAAGTAACTCGTTGGAGATAGGGTGAAGAATCCCTAGAATGAGGGTATCCCTAAGATATCCACCTGAATGTCTTAGTAAATTCTCTTGCTATCCACTGATAGTGAGTATGAGTGCAAGAAGAAGACAAGATAGGGGACAGGGTACGACTATAAATGGTCAATACCATGCGACAGTGGAAACAACTTTCTTATCAATATTCTTTGATTAGTTTCCAAATTCTTTTGATTTCTTCGTACCAGCTACAAGAAGAAGTTTCGGTGTGATGATGGCTCTACGAATCGTTGTAGAAAATCCTTACTTAGTATCTTCACGGGTTTCTTATCAGATTTTTGATTCAAACTTTAATAAATTTGAAATTTTAAGTTGGAAATTTTAAATAAATTGGAAATTTTAAATTGAGTTAAATTGATTAATAGAATATGAAGCTAAATTTGAATTGTATCGATAAAACGATTTCGTTTAAAACCAAATTTGAAATTTTATTGTAATTTCTTGTGAATACCAAAGTCCAAAGAGGCACAAATTGGTATGTATTTTGAGATATTCCGACTTGAATTTGGAATTCATATCTTAAGTTTGAGGAATTATAGAAGACCGAATATGTCTATCTCAGTGTTATTTTTCATGCCAGCGAATTTCGAGGACGAAATTCTTTTTATGGGGGGAAGTCTATAACGATCCCGAATTTTAATTAATTTTGAATTGATAATTAAATTTATTTTTTAAAATAAAATTTTCAATATTTATCGGTAATTAGATACGAGTTTCCCCGAAACGAGTAAGTGTTTGTTTCGAACAAATATTTGAAATAAATTTTAATTATATAAAATAGAAATTTATTTATATTTAACAAAGTAAACAGATTAATACAAAGTAAGAACAAAAGAAATAAAAATATTAAATAAAGCACATTAAACAAATTAGTTAAGATTCAAACAATACAAACATCAAGACAGCAAAAATATATACAAGTGTGAAACCAAAACAAGACAGCAAACTATCTCCATGCTTTGTACAGCTGAAATGGAGTATAGGAAGAAAGTATATATAGTACAAGTAATTAATGCAAGCTTGCAAAAGAAAGAATATAAAATATAAACCAAGTAATAAATGCTTTCATCTCTAGCCCAATACAACATCATCTATCAGCCACCAAGCAAGGGTATCATCGGCCGAGTTAGAGAAAATGCAGGCAAGTAAAAGAATCAATAAGTACAAACAAATAAAAGCAAGTACAAAATAATAAGGAATAAAAAAAAGTAATATGTACATAAGTATAATAAATGCCACTTCTATCAGCCGAAGTCAATATGTATGGTAAAGAATAGTATGCTACACATATATATCAACTCTCATTAATGCTTTCAACCTCAGCCATGCCTACTGTACAACACACAATCACCTTATACAAAAATATAACATTACCTTGTACACTTTCCTATATATCAGCCACTATACAAGGAAGAAAAGTATCACTCTATTGTATAAACAAAAAAATCAACCTGTAAACTTTCTTTTATATCAACTTCACTTTTATATATATCAACCTCATTTCATTTCGTTCATCTCAAACTAAAACAAGAAAAAAAACTGAAGCATCATCTTTTAAACTTAAACAAAGATTCAATTTAAACAACACTTCAATTAAACAAAACAGAGGAAACAAAGATTTAAAGGAAGAAGAAAAACAACTGCAGTTTCAACATAAATCAAGCTCTGTTCTCCTTCCTGAAAACTATGAGCAACTTCATTTTTTTTAAATGCTTAAGTGTATTTCTATATGGTTGCCTGATTGATTCTAGTGAGTAAACTCTTTTAAAAACAAATTTAATTATATCTGTAGTTGAAATCTTTATGCATTTGCTATGGTATGAATATATGTTACATAAATATGGTTAAGTTTGTATGTTGGAAGTGTGAAGTTGCCAGGAAATTCAAGTGACTGTAAATATCCATCCTCTCTGTTTGAATTTCTGAAGTGGTTTTCTTAAGAAAAAAAAATCAAATCTTCCAAACTAGACCATGTTCGAACTTGATATTTGAATGAAAATTTTATGTTAATGTTTGATGGTAAATTTAAAAATAGTTCTATAAATTTAAATTTAAAAATTATCTTTAAAAATGAAAATCTACAGTGAAAACCAAATCATGTGATAAATTTGAGTATCTTAAATTATCAACTGGATTACATAACTTGAATTGTTATTGCAAATTGTGATTTTTAAAAACAAAATGGAAATTTTAAGTTGCGTATGTTATGTGTTATTCACAGTTGAACAAAATTAGCACTTTGATCGATTTCTGGAAATCAAAGAAGTATTGGATGTAGTAATTTCGTTTAAAGCTGGTTTGGTACTCAATAATATTAGGAAAAATATTGAAAAAAATTATCTATTGAAAGAATTTTGGGGACGAGTTCAATTTAGGGTTTAACCCTAAATTTTTCAGTGGGTTGAACGCGTGATGATTTCAACACCTAGGGGAGATCGAGTTGCAAACGCTCTTGGGAAGTGATAGTACGAACTGTCGACGTGCTATGGCCGAAATCGTGGGTTTTCCGGTGGTCTGTGACGCGACGGCGAGGAGTTTAGTTGTTTGGGTTGGTTCCAGTTAGGTGCTCGTATGCTCGATTTTGAATAACGATGAAAATATCGAACCTGGGTGGCCGTAGCGTTTGTAGGGATCGTCGACGACTTGTGGAGGACGGCAGGATTGATCGGAGCGAGGCAGAGCGATGGTGCACGTGCATCGTGTATCTGAGATGATTGGGTAGTGTTGTTGATTGGGAAGAAGAAGTTGATTCTCGGGTTTAAGCTCGAGATCGAAGGCGAGTTGCCTCGAAGCAGCGTGATGATCGTGAGTTTCTCGGGTGTTGTCTCAAGAATAACAGGTTTTGGCTTGGGTTTGTGAGTTCACGTGAGTGTTTTAGGTATAACAGGTGTTTAAAATAAAGCAGGAACAAGTTTTAAGGTATGTCAAAAAAATTAATATGTTTCAAAAGCAAAGGAAAAGGGTTCAAGTTTAAAGCAAAACAACTTTAAATCAAGTTTTAAAGTTTAAATAAAAAAATGAATAAGTTTTTGATAGAAATGATATCAAGTTTCTAAGTAAACTGCTTAAACAAGTTTTAAAACAAGTTCTAAAGATTTAAATTTTAAAGTTAAAATATTGTTTAAAATTGTTTTGTTTTAAAGTAATTATATATGTTAGGTTAGCTATGTAATTAATTTCCTAAGTGTTTTAAAAATGTAATAAGTTGATGTTTGAATTAAGTAATGATTACAGATTAATTAAATTGTAATTGAAGGGTAATTAATTTGTAATGATAATTAATCAATGTAATTAATTAAAGGTTAATTACCAAATGTGATTTATTAAGAAAAGAGATTAGGGATAATCACTTATTATAATTAATTAAGGACAATTATTTTTGTAATAAATTAATTAATTTTATTTGAGGATAATCAATCAAAGATTAATTGATGAAAGTGATTGGGGATAACCACTTATTGTAATTAATTAATTGGTAATTAATTAAGGGTTAATAAATTAATTAAGGAAAATTAATTAAAAGATAATTAAATAATTAAAGGTTAATTATCTAATGATTAAAGGTTGATTAATTTATAATTAAAGGTTAATCAACTTATTATTAAAGGTTAATTAATAAATGATTAAAGGGTAATTAATTAAAATGGTTGTAATTAATTAGTGTTAATTAACCAGGATTAGTAATTTATTCATAAGTAATTAATCTGGTTTAAAAAGAATTTATCAGCTGATTAATTGATCTTACTTATGGATGATTGGATTCTATTGGATAATTTGATTGTTTGATATCCCTGATTTGAGATGCTTTGTGATACATCCTGATTTATGTTGTGATCTGAAATTTACTTATCTGTGATATATATCTGTGATCTGTGAATGAAAAGATAAGCGTTATCCTTATACCGCTTATCAACTATATTTCTGTATTCTGATCTGTGATGATTAAATGATGTTGCACTATTGTGTTAAACCCTTGGACCACACCTTTACACACACAAATATGGATTTCACGAGGAAATCGATTTAAGTCATAGATTTTGAAATAATTTAAAAGGTTGAATATTCAAAACCAAATGTTTTGGAAATGGATTGAGTTTAAAGTGAAAAGCTTTTGAAATGGAATTTTAAAGATAAGACTTATTTTCGAATAACTTGATTAAGTTTTGAAATTTAAATAATTTGACTTAAATTTGAATTCAAAATTTGAAATTGAATTCTGTGATTTGAAACTAGGGATTAAAGATGTTATACTAGTTATATATGGGTTAAACCATTTTAAAAGCATGGGTTCGAGAATTTAAAATTTAACCCAAGGATTTTAATTCGTCTAAATGAATCAGATTTTCCAAAATGAAAACCTTTTGTTTTCAAATGATAAAAGCTTTCATATAAGAAATGAAATTCCAATTTAGTTAAAGGTATTTCAAGTTTGAATTGAAAAATGTTTTTCCAAGTTATGAGTGAATTCTTTTTGAAAGCTATGAATTGAATCTGTTATTTTTAACGGATTTGAAATGGTGACTTGTTTAAACCACTCGAAATGAAATTGTTTTGAAAGCTATAAGTTAAATCTTTGATTTAAAGATTTAACGAGTTAATCCAATTGAAATGGAAATTGATTTGGGAAATCTATGAATAAATCTTTGTGAAAACTGAGTGAACTTTGTGAATTAAATCTTTTATTTAAATGAATAAAATGGTAATGTGTTTAAACCATTTGGAGGAAAGTTTTGAAGTATTAAGTTGTGACTTAATTGAAATCCCATTATCCATTTGTTTTTGAATATTACGCTCACTATTCGGTTCAGCCGGGAGAGGACCTTTGTGTCACATAACCCATTCCGAATAAGTGATACGTCGTATATGGATAGCATTTGAAGACCGGGTGTTTGCGAGAACGATAGGATAACCTATCGATTGTCTCTGCACTGGGTCGCTTCTGGTATAGATATCCCCTAAGTGATGGGAAATCCGATCGGGATTGTGAATATCCGGAATTGCAAGGGCTTTGTAAGAAGTGCCTTCGGTTCTGTTCGAACCCAGAACAGACTTGTATGGTTACATGTCTGACATTACACTTTGAGATATAAAGCCGATTTCTTTCAAATACATTTCTGTTTGGTGGCGGAGAATTTATTCTCTTAGCTTAACACCCTTCTCTGAGACGTACGAGCTCATAGGTTATGTAGTTGAAGGTTATCAGCGATATATTCCCAATTTGGTAATGTGACATGCTGAGTGTTGTTGTGTGATGATCATTGTTTGATCATTTGTGATATGATCATTTGTTTGATTTTTTATCTTCGTGATCATTACTTTGATCATCTGTTGACCCAAAGCATGGCTTTGTGCCAAAGCGTAGCTTTGTGGACGAGACTTCGTCGAACCTCACACCCCGGAATGGTCAAAACAGGAAAGATGCGGCAAGGTTATTGGGGGTAGCGCCCCTTAGGGTATGTTCATTTCCTTCTGGATAGAAGTGGTATCATGGTATGGAGCCCAGATGCTTAACTTATGTGGATATCGCGAACATATTTATATCTTACTTTGTGATTGTTGCTGGGGCCCCGGTTAAAGGTTGGTTACAACCGGGAGATGGCATACTCATGTCAGTAGTTACCCAGTTAGGGGTAACCCGGCCTTGTGTTGGCAGAGATCCGGTTAGGTTCTCGGGACGTCCTTCCAGAGGCGTTTCCATGTGGTAATGGGAAGTTCCTTGGCCTGACCATTATTGGAAATCCAAAGAAACAATACGAGCCTTGTACGGTATTAGTTGTAGAACCTGCCATTTACGTACGGTGGTCACCACTGTTTAGATGGTAGCTATAGTAGGCATACGATAATGGTCGTATGTTGGCTAAGATTGATATTCTATTTTCGAAATACTTTTTCCACTATGCACTAATAATAATATCAAAAATGATTTGTTTTGCGTAGTAAGCATCTTTGACTATCATAAGGAGAAATCTCCTTCAATTCTGCGTTTGCATTGTGTGTGTGGTGGGAGGCCTTATGGTAGTTTCATTTTGCAAAAGAATTGCGAATTGACTTTAAAAATTCTTTTGTTGTTCGTTTTTAAAGATAAACTGTTTTTGTTCCTCACACCAGTCCCATGACTGATCCGGAGTTTATTGTTTCTTTCCTAAACTTTGGGTCTTAAAATTTTTCTACACGGGCAGTCTAGAGTTGGGTTTTTCAGATAGTCGGAAATAGTAGATTTTCTGGAGCTAGTTCAGTTTTTGGATATGGACTGCACATGCTTATCTTTGTGCATCGTTATTGAGAGTTCGAGCTATTTCTTGATTGGTGCTTTGAAGATGGAGATTATCCGCTGCTGATGTTATCGTTTTCTTTTCCGCTGCTATTTGTTATATCATATCTCTGATGTATATTGATATTCATTTTATCATTCTGTTGTATCAGATATTGTATCAGTGTTGTATATCAATGTATTATTCATTTCTTCCGCTGTATTGTTTACTTAATTGTGTTATAAGCTCCAGCGACTCGGATTTGAACGGTCGAATCTATGGCATTCGAGTATGATGTAAAGTATGGATGTCGATTTTCGAACGTGAAAAATCCAAATCGTTACAGTGGCCTTGAAATCGAGGGTGTAATATGGAAGATTATTTTTGATAAGAAATCCGTACGTTTGTGCGGGACTGGATGTAGGGTAACACCGAACCAGTATAAAATCCTGGTGTATTCTTTCCTTTACTGCTTTTATTTATTATTTGCATCTGTGTCTGATTCAGTGATTATATCTATGTCTGTGAATTGCATTTGTTGGTGATTAAATTTACGTAAGTTTCAAAAAGATTTAGAAAATCCACAAAACACTATTCACCCCCCCCCCTCTAGTGTTATTCCAGCCATAAGATCCGTAATCCGCATTTCTCGCATTTGGTATCAATGCAAGGTTTTCAAAGTTTTCATAATCTGAATTTTGAAAAAGTTTTTAAAATGGCTATTTTTGGGGATTTTGTTAACACTAGTTTAAAACCGTTCAAATCATCATTGTCTCTTAAGTCTGCATATAGTTATTATAGAAAACCAAGTTATATACCAAGTTTTTATTCTGTGCAGAAAGAAAAATGTTATATGGCCTTTGAAGAATCAACACTCAATGGACAAACTGTGCAAATCAAGAAGAATAAGTGGATACTTGATGGTGGATGTTCAAGACACATGACTGGTAATCCAGATATGCTGAATGATATTATCTATAAAGATGGAGGATTGGTTAATTTTGGAGATAACTCAAAAGGATATGTGATTGGCATCGACAATATCGGTAACACTAAAACTCCTACTATTTCTAATGTTTTATTAGTTAAGAATCAGAAACACAATCCACTTAGCATTTGTCAACTTTGTGGTAAATAATACAAGATTAAATTTGAAAAAGATAAGTGTCACATCGAAGATAAAAATTCAAATATTATATTTGAAGGAATTAGGAAGAAAAATATTTACATCCTTAGTTTGAAAGTTTCAAATGATAACTTATGTCTTTTGGATAATACAAGTGACCCTTGGATTTGGCATAAAAGATTTGGTCATTTAAATTTCAAACTGTTATCTAGGTTATCAAACTCGACTTAGTTAGAGGTCTTCCCATGTTAAACTTTAAAGTAGATAGTATATTTGATGCTTTCCAATTAGGAAAACTTAGGAAAAGTTCTTTCAAATTAAAAGATATGTTTGTAACCTCTTGAGTTACTTCATCTAGATTTATTTGGTCCATCTCAAATTCAATCAATAAATCACAATAAATATGTCTTTGTAATTGTAGATGATTATTCTAGGTTAACATGGACAATTTTTATGAAATATAAAAGTGATACTTTTGATTCATTTAATTTTTTTACAAAAAGACTTCAAAACCTACTTTCTTTAAAAATTATAACTATTCACAGTGATCACGGTGGGGAATTTGAAAATGAAATTTTTGAGAGATTCTGTAATAAAAAGGGAATAACTCATAATTTCTCTTTTCCAAGAACTCCACAATAAAACGGAGTGGTAGAACGTAAGAATAGAACGATTCAAGAGTGTGCTAGAACAATGCTTTCTGATAGTAACTTACCTAAAAACTTTAGGGCTGAAGCAGTCGCTACAGCTTGTTATATATTAAATACGATTTTAATTAGACCATTAACTAATAAAACACCAGATGAATTACTTTACAATAAGAAACTCATAGTGGTTTATTTTAAAGTTTTTGGTAGTAAGTGTTTTATTCTTAATACAAAAGATAATTTCGATAAATTTGAACCTAAATCCGACAAAGGTATCTTCATCAGATATTCTAATAGAAGTAGAGCATTTAGAGTTTATAATTTAAGAACTAACACTATTGAAGAAACAATGCATGTATCTTTTGATGAAAATTTTAAAGATACTGTACAAATAGAAGATGAAGAAGATTTTGTAACTTTAAATAATGAACCTAATGAAACTAATTGTGAAATCATTCAACCTAATAAAAGAATTAGGCTATTAAAAGATCATCATATAGAAAATATACTAGGAAATATTGAATCTGTTGTTAGAACTAAAAATCAACTAAATAATATGAGCAATGTAGCTTTTATATCAACTATTGAATTTAAAAATCCAAAGGAAGCATCATCTGATGATTCATGGATTCTTGCTATGCAAGAAGAATTGAATCAGTTCACCAGAAATGATGTTTGGGAACTTGTTCCTAGACCTGAGGATAAAAGTATAATTGGAACAAAATTGGTTTATAAAAATAAAATGAACGAACTTGGTGAGGTCGTGAGAAATAAAGCTCGATTAGTCGCACAAGGTTATTGTCAAGAAGAAGGAATAGATTTTGATGAAACCTTTGCACCCGTAGCAAGATTAGAAGCCATTAGAATTCTACTTGCTTTCGCAAATTATAATAATTTCAAATTATTTCAAATGGATGTTAAAAGTGCTTTTCTAAATGGATTTGTTAAAGAGGAAGTTTATGTTGAACAACCTCCACTCTTTGAAGATGAAAGATTTCCAAACCATGTTTCAAACTTAAGAAAGCTCTATATGGTCTGAAACAAGCTCCTAAAGCATGGTATGACAAACTAAGATCCATTTATTACAATCAAATTTTGAAATTGGTAAAGTAGATAATACTCTTTTCATTAAAAGAAATAAAAACGATATTCGACTAGTACAAGTATATGTAGATGATATTATTTTTGGTTCAACTAATCATGAAATGGATAAAGAATTTTCTGAAATAATGACAAAAGAGTTTGAGATGAGTCATATGGGTGAACTTACTTTCTTCTTAGGTTTACAAATAAAACAATTAGATAATGGTATCTTTATTAGTCAAGAAAAATATGCTAGGGATCTAGTGAGTAGATTTGGTATGACTACTGCGAGTGGAAAACCCACTCCCATGGCAACCAATGAAGCTTTAAATAAAGAAGATCTTTCAAAAGATGCAAATCAAAAACTATATAAGGGAATGATTGGATCACTACTCTATATAACTGCGAGTAGACCTGATATCATGCATAGTGTTTGTCTCTGTGCAAGATACCAATCTCAACCCAAAGAAACTCACTTAAACGCTGTGAAACGTATCATAAGGTATGTTAAACATACTTTTGACTATGGTTTATTTTACCCTAAAAATGATTCATTTGATTTAATTTCTTATTGTGATGCTGACTATGCTGGTTGCAAATCTGACCGAAAAAGTACAAGTAGAACTTGTCACTTTTTGGGGCATTCTCTGGTTTCATGGTTTAGCAAAAAGAAAAATACTGTTTCTTTATCAACAACTGAAGCAGAATATATATCTACTGCTTTTGCTTGCTCCCAAGTCATTTATATGCAACAAACTTTAAAAGATTTTGGATTAACAATTTCAAAATAACCAATTTATTATGATAATTCTAGTGCAATAAATTTGTCTAAAAATACTACTCATCATGCTAGGACTAAACAAATTGATATCAGACATCATTTTCTTAGAGATAATATAAGTAAAGAGATTATTTCTCTTGAATATATCAATTCCGAGAATCAAATTGCTGATATTTTCACCAAACCCTTAAATCAACCTATATTTACTAAATTAAGAAGAGAACTAGGCATTTGTTCAATAACTGAGATATAGAATATAGATATAGTAACATATATATACAAGAAAATCAAATTTTTCATAAGGATGTCGACATACCCCTACCACCCATGTCGACATACAACGGCAAAATTTTAAATTTTGATTTTCCCACTAAAATCAGTTTGGTAGTTATATAAACCAATGTATTTCGAATTTTTCTGTCTTCTCACTTTTCTTTCTCTGAAATAAACTTCTATAAATTAAAATTAATGGCCTCCTCCACTAAATCAAACCAAATTGACACCATTTCTTTCCCTTCTCCTCATTCTGGTCCATTCCAACGCACTACACTGGCATGTGTGATAAAGATTGAGGAATCTATGAAGGATGCCATGCAAATGTTGACTGGATTTCAAGTTGTGCAACTAAGGATGGCAAAAGAACAAGAAAAGAAAGGCAAAATTCTTCGGAATTTACAAAAATTCCTAATGGATAATCACGCAAATCCTATCGTAATTGAAGAAGATTCTCCCTACATTCACGTGCATAATCCTTTAGAGCACATCGAAGAGGAAGAAGAAGAAGAAGAGGAAGAAGAAGAAGAAGCACCTATGGAAGAAGACGACAACGTGGTCTGTGTAGGCGAAGTCTGTTTTGACAAAGATGGGAATTTGGTTCAAAAACATGGAAACTTTTGTTTTCATTATCCAAATTGTTCGATTCACAGATCTCCAATAGTCAAAAACTCTCGTTAGTGTTGTTATTCTATAATTTATATACTTGAATATATTTGTGTGTTTATGTTCCATATATATATGTAAATATATCATCGTATATGATAAGATTTCTTTTGTTTCGCTTATTATACTTCCTTATTAGCATTTAGTTTAGATAGTATTAGATTAAGGGAGAGTTATATTAGTTTAGGATTAGTTTTTTTTATGACAAAGGGGAAGAAATATAAAATAGAGTAGTTAGAGTAGTTAGGCTTAGATTAAGGGGGAGTTATTAGTTTTAGGGGGAGTTATTGTGAAGGAGAAGTATGTTTTATAAACATATGTTGTCATCATCAAAAAGGGAGAGATTGTTAGTCCTTGAGAAGGATGGTTTTGTTAACAACAACCTTAGGACTTGTTATAAAATATAAATATTAACATTATAGTTTAGATATATATATATATATATATGTATGTATGTATGTATGTATATGCATGATATAAACATGCAGGTACCAAGAATGAAGACTGTACAGTATAGAGATACAAGACTGATGAATTTAAAGATAAAAGATATCAAGATTGAAGAATCATGAGTATCAAGAAATCAAGTTATCAAGAGTTCAAGATTTTAATAGTACAAGATAAGTATTGAATCTAGAATTATGTTAAAACTTCATAATAGCACAGAAATCTTCATTCCATATTTCATTTGGGATGGAACCCATTTCTACCTTCTTAGTGGCTTACAAACCCACGACAACTAGCTTACAAACCTACGACAAGTGGCTTGCAAACCCACGAACATCCTGCTTTTGTATAAGTTCTCGAGTCCTGATGTGATGAGATATTCTGCAGGAAGAAGCTTGCAAAACTACTTCAAAATGGTTTTTCAAAATGATTTTCAAAACTGCTTTTCAAAATATTTTAGCCTCAAAACTATCTTCATCATTTTTAATATTTTGATTTCAAAATTGTCATTGATTTTAAACTATCTCTTGTTTTAAATATTTAGCTTTAAAATATTTGTTTACTCAGATTTTAAATCACTTTATAGATTAAGATTATATATATTAAAAATTACTTTCTAAACTCTATATGTTTAAACAATATTCAAATATATTTACAAAGTTTAGAAATCGTTTTGACAAATTATAGAAACCAATTTAATAAGAAAATCAAAATCATCAATTTATCCTAGAGCATGTCGACATCCCTCAACCCCCCATGTCGACATTGTGTCCGTTAAATTCAAAATTCAAATTTTCAAAAGAAGTGTCTATTCATCGTATCCTTTCACGAATAGATATGGCTATTGATTTCCTATAAATACCAGTAGTTCTAAACGAATTTTCAACCAGATTTCACTTGGTTTCTCTTCTCTTCATCTTCCACATTTATTCTAAAGAATTCCAAACTATACTCTGCCGAAATACCAAGTGAATCAAACTTGATTATCTTTTATTTGATTCTCTGCCACTCTCTCCATAAGATCTCAGTGCTATTCAGAGTTATAGGATTATTTGTAAATCAAATTGTTGAGTAAAAGGTGCGGTTGAGCCTTGAAATCAATTGGGTGTGATTGTTGCCTCGAAAATTGATTAGGTGACCTTGTGGCCTGGTAAATCAAGAGAGTTTGCCCCGGACTCGAATACAGGAGGGTGTACCTCATGGCCTTGAAATCGAGGATGTAATCTGGGAGATTATTTTTGATAAGAAATCCGTACGTTTGTGCGGGACTAGATGTAGGGTAACTCCAAACCAGTAAAAAATCCTGGTGTGTTCATTCCTTTACTGCTTTTATTTATTATTTGCATCTGTGTCAGATTCTGTGATTATATCTGTGTCTGTGAACTGCATTTGTTGGTGATTAAATTTACATAAGTTTCAAAAAGATTTAGAAAATCCACAAAACACTATTCACCTCCCCTCTAGTGTTTTTCCAGCCTTAAGATCCATAATCCACATTTCTCACAATTCCATTTTCCCAAATCTTTAGTTCTCAAAACAATTAGGTTCCATTATAAATCAAAACCCTTTATTTCAATTACAATTCAAAACCAACCCTTTTAGTTAACAAAAAATTTCTAACACCCTAAATTTTCGAATTTTTTTGACAAAGTCTCCCCTGTACGGAGAGCCTTTTGCAATATCACAAATAATATTTATACATCGACCCACACAGTCGAAAACACAATATATATCAATATTCATCTCATTTCCACTTTTAAATGCATAAGCATACCTTGTATTAGCATTATTAAGCAAGCTTGCTAAATTTATATGCAATCACGCACCCAAAATCTATCCAAACAGCATCATGTACCTGTACTTACTGAAAATTAGCACATAAATTTCAAAATCATGAAATTTTCATAACATTCCATTCCTTTAACGAATTTAAAACATGTTTTTCACAAAACAAATACATTATAGGATGTATATTTGAATACATAAACAAGTACAAGGTCTAAACATTCAATTATCCTTTTCTAATCAATGTATCTTATATTTAAAATTGATTCACAATCCATTCCTTTGAATTCCATTCATATTCTCACTTATTATATTCACATCCATCTTATTAAGCTTCAGTTTGTCCATTTAAATTGATTATAAATCAATTTATCAACTTTCCATTGATTCCCATTCAATTTATTAACCAAGCTTGTTTGCTTCATGCTATATTAAACAACATTCCAATCAAGGTTAATTTATTTATGAATTATCTCATAAATAATCACTTAAGCTACCATTACAATCAAATTCCATTTATAACTCAAGTCTCATTTCAATATTCAATCCATTAATTAATTATCTCATTAATTTACTTCCATTTTATAATCCAGAATCAGATTTTCATTACAAAAATTATTTTAGTTTGTTTGACTTGAGTTCAACTTATTTTATAATTCAAATTTGGATTTGCATTCCTTGTTATCAAAATACTTAACCACATTAACTTGGCCATACTTTTCCACTTCCTCAGTTTAATAAGTTACTTATTCACAATTCCCTGAATTTCCACTTAAGTTTACTCACATTCAATATTTATAACATATAGTTATATGATAACTTCACAATTCATATATATATATATATTCAATTTACTCAATTCCAACTCACCCTCCATTTATAATTCAAAATTTCGAATTTCCGTTCCTTTTTCATAATATCAGATCATTTTCAATTCTGGTTTTACCATTTCATTTCTCAATTCATAAGTTCAAGCACTTATTTCACTTAAAATCTCATATTGCTTACTTGAGTCCATTCACATCTTCTAATCCTAACTCTAGATCGTATATATATCACTTTTATAACTTAAGTGCATTCATTCCATTCAATAATTATAACATATAGTTATATAACCACTTTACTATTCAAAATTATATTCATTTCAATTTGATATCATCTTAATTCTAATTTAATTTTATTTAGCTTATCTCAAGTTAAATTCTAATCCATACAATTTCCTTTTACCAATTAAATTTATTTAACTTACATAAGTAAGCCTTTAATTTCACTTTGAAATTCACATTTTCCTTTCTATTAATCTTATTTCCAACTTACAAGTTCAAAAGCTTATTTTCTTTCCGTTTCACAAAACCTTCAAATGAATATCTTAGAATTCAATCACCCGGATTTATTTTAAGTCGTTTTGAAACCATAATTATACAAATATCACTTTTGTATATCAAATCATAATTTCGGAATTTTAAAACAACTTGGTTTTGCCCAAAACAATTCCCTTTTGGAATTTCTTAAATAAAACTTGTTTACCGAACAAGTCCAAAGCAAATAATCATAGCCAATCACTACGGTAGCAATCTGTCACTTAGAAACTCAAAAATGAACACTGATGATGCGGCCGTCATCACCAGAATCATTTTCCAACGACTGAAGTGAGTTTAGTGCTTCCTTACTTTCAAAACTCTTTTTAAACAATTTCTATTCAGAAATATCTCAAAAATAATATCACATTCTTCCTTTCAAACACTTTGGAAAAATTTTCCAAAATCTCTAAGATTTAAAATTCCCAAATACTTAGTTCAAATCCATTAAAAATCTTTTCCCAAATTTCCGGGATTAAATTTCCAAATAATGGTATGAATCCACTTTTAGTTACAGTCATATGTATAATCATACTTATACAATTTCTATTTGGTTATATAAACCATTTCAATTCTTATAATCTTGTTTTGATTATCACAATAACAACCAAACATTCCAATTATACCATAATAATTTCGAGAAAATATTCCCTTTATATCAAAATATAATTTGGGTAAAATTATTTCATTTACCCACTTCAAAACAATACCGTGTCGGTTTACCTTGTTTAAGAGTTTAAAAACCCCTATCCATACGGTTGCACATCCTGTACTGACCAGAATTCATAAACACTCAACCGATAAGTCAACACAATATAAAACATTTTATATTCACTAACAAATATGCGCTCATATCTATTAATACATTCAAACTCATTCTAGAGTACTATTGACTCTATCTCTAATGAGTAAGCCCCACCAAAGTATATCGCCAACCTAAGCTATGATACCAAAATTGTAACGACCCACTTTTTTGTACATTCTAAGTTGACAAATAACCGCACATGTCAACTCAAATTGAACAAAAAGGTGGATTGTTAGGGGTAAGAAGAAAAGATAGAAGATAAGAAGAAAACTAAACAATACAGAATCTCACAGTGGAATGAAT
This sequence comes from Allium fistulosum, assembly GCA_030737815.1. Lineage (NCBI taxonomy): Eukaryota > Viridiplantae > Streptophyta > Magnoliopsida > Asparagales > Amaryllidaceae > Allium > Allium fistulosum. Next base: position 960,863,281 of record CM060903.1, on the reverse strand, counting down.
AATCTATAATGTATCACAAGTCTTTACATAAAACAAAACCAGTAATCTGTATATATATTCAAACATTAATCAGAGTACAACAACCAATATAACAATCTGGACAGTTATAATAACTTGTCTTGATATACATAAAACACAGCGGAGATAACCAAGTACATGAATACGTCTCTATCATCCAGCTCGTCTCCTGAGCTCTATAACATCCTAACCTGAATTTGTAATACTCGGTCTAACCCGAGCATTATAACAAAATACCACCCGAGTCAGTCTGGAGAACCAGCGCGAGAAAACACACTCAATTTGAATTTTATTATATTTTAAAAATCCTTTGGAAAACAAAGGTATCTCGTAAGACCACGCCACACATAAACACGATGGGTTTTTACCTTACGATAACCAAAACATTTTATATCAAAATCATTTGATATTATAACAGTGTCTATAGAAAGTAAATTAGAAAATAGTTGAAATGGTTGCATCTCACGTTTCAGCAATATTTGGTATACAATCAAAACCGTACAGGCTCATAGTGGATATTGGATTCCATACAATGACTGGGTTACTTGGGTACTGCCCATCACCGTACACCTCTAGAAAAATGTACCGAGATCGTACCTAACAATCTTTGCCAACACAGGACCGACCTACCCCTTAATGGATAGTACTGAGTATGTTATCACCCCGAGTGTTCCCACCCTTATCGAGTGCTCTTTTTTCCATGCACAACCATATCCATAATTTTAATAAAATATATATGAGGGTATCTAGAAAGGTGACAACATACCCTACTTGGATGCGACCCACTTAACCTTGCTGCATCTCCCATGTTTTAGTCATTCCCGGTTAATAAGGTTTGAGGCTACGTTTTACCTTTAGAATAGCATTCATAATTGGAATGCTAACATTGCCATTTCCGTTGACTACTAATTGCTTTCCACAAAAATACAACCGTTGAGCTTGTACGTCTCAAGGAAGGGTATTAAGCTAAGAGAAGTTGCCTTCTCCGCCACCAAATAGATGTACATTTGTAAAAACCAATGTACGTAATCATTAGAAATGCACCGTCAGACATTCGTCCATTCAGGTTGTCCTGGGTCTGGACAAACCAATCTTCTCAAAATTCACCGTCTTCATAAGCTTCACGTTATCACAATTCGTAATGCACAAATTGGATCGAAGTGGTTTTCGGATAATTAAATCCGATCTGGGTCTCTTCGAAACGATCAACGAATTGGGCCAGATTTGATAGTCGGTTATTTAACTATCAAACAAACAAAACATCCAAATAAAACATTTCATTTCCCATGGAAACCACTGAGCTTTACTTTTATAAATTCGAAATCACTTTTCAAAAACTTGGAAGTCCTTTCCATATACTTATCTCATAAAATAAGTATATTCACAGGACGAAATAATTTCAATACTTAGAAAATAAAACCAAGTTCTTATCTTAACAATATAAGTATATTTCCAAATCATTCCTTTCGAAACTTGAAGAACCTTTCCCACATACTTTCAGAATGGTATAAGTATCTTAACCAATTATCTAGAAAGATTTACTTATCTCAAGATCATACTAAAATGGTTAAACACAAGTATCCTTTAAAACGAAATTATAAACATTCCAAAGTACCCTTTCTCTCTTTATCTATTTTTCTTTTTGATTGAGAATATCTCCTTTATAAAATCTCCATGATTATTTAAAAAAGTGCTCTTTCCACATTCCTAACCATTTACAAAATTCTTCTTTTCCATAACCATTCAAAATATATTTCCTTTCTAAAACCCAACGTTTTCACCTAAGCTTCTTAAGAATACTCTTTGTAATATTTCCATTTAAATATAAATACTTTGGAATCAATCTCTTATTCATTTAAAATGAATGACTTAATCTCATAAAAATACCACTTTAAACCCTTTAATAATAATAATAATATATAATTTGAATCCTTATATGAATTACCAAATAATATGTTATGATAACTTCAAAACCACCGTTAAAAATTCACCTAAGTAATTAACCTGAAATGATATAATTTAAATAAAGTAATCAATACTTTACTATCCATTTATTATATTACCATAAATAAATAATACCACTTAAAATCTTGAAATAGTTCTTACACAATTTCATCAAAACAACCAACATTTATATATAAAAACAATCTACAAATCATTTATAAATAATAACTTAACAAAACACTTGTATATATTTACTTATGAATATATTTACCTCATATTATAAAATCTGAAGTTACACACAATAGGAAAACTTTACAAATTTCAAAGCAACCCCAATAGCTCCAACAGTACTTAAAAAAGCAACCATTATATTCAATTTAACTATCCAAGTTAAATTATCCATATTCACATAATCCATTTACCAATATACGTCTAATTCCATGATTAACAACCAATTCGTTAAACGACACTTATCCATATTAATTGAATATCAATTAAACACTTGCCAAATTTTATATCATAGCATATTAAAAGTTTGTTCTTCTTTCAACGTATCATTCAAACCACATTTCCATTTAATAACAGACGGTGTTGGCCAAATAGACAATACCAATATATTCTAGTTTAATTTTACATTATAATTAAACAACGTAATTCAAAAACAATCAATTCATCAAATTTCACACATATATGATTCAGTATTGGAAACAAAATTAAAAATAAACATAAACAATTTAATAGCAATTCGAGATGCTATATCGTCACCTTAGATCCGGTTCAACCAATCTAATAGCATTTCAAGATGCTATATCGTCATCTTAGATTAATTTCAACAACCACCAATTTCAACAATCACCAATTTCAACAATCCAAATAGCATAATAAATTTTATTTGCTATAAAACATTACTGATTAACCAAATGAGCGAGTTTAACTCACCTTGAGCTTTCAAATTTTAAATCAAATCGAACAACGTTCAATTTAACCTAAAATTTTAGTTAGCTCGAATCAACTCTAAATCACTTCCAGAACGTAGTGCTCGTCGCCACGATTCCAACGCCGCTTGTTTCGTCCAATTTTGATCTTGTATGAAGAAGATATGCATTTTTAAAGATTATACGATTTAAGATATAAATAATTTACAATTTTTTTACCTTAGAAAAAATCCCGGCCGTAGATCACTGGAAAGCAGATCTGGGTCACACGCGATGTCTTCCATCTTTGATCGTTACTCAAGATGAAATAACCCATCATCGCAAACAATTTCCTATCGTTGCTCCTCACCACGACGGCCGGAAGTTGATCGCCTACAACCAAATCACGCGCCTACATCCCCTCGACCACCATACCAAGTGCGGCATCGCCTAGCGCCACCGTTGCCTCATGATTCGTGCATGAACTCATGATAAACACGGCCAAATATCTCCCTCCACGCAACGTTAAATACGATCTCTACCGTTGATCTGGTAGAGCTCGACGATCTCTTCAACTTTCTAGTTGGAAATTTTTCCTAAAAGTTTATGGATTGAGAGGATTTGAGGGAGGAAAGCTTGATGATTTCGGCCATTGAATTAGTTAACAGTGGCGGCTGTATAATTAGGTTAGGGTTTTGGATGATTTGGGTGTATATATACGTACATTTTACTATTTGAAGCCTCGTTCACACTTGATTTTTTTGATCTCCAAACGAAGCATGTCGCCTGGCGTCTACAATGTTTACCACTATTTCGAACACAATGGAACATGTTTCAAAGGCCAATTCCAAAGTATACTAGAGTTACGGCTTTAAATGACTGATTTTAAATTAAATTCTTTGAATCAATTTCTGCGCGTTTCCAACTTCCACGAGCAAACGATAAATCTGATTGCTACGAAATTTGAA